>OX421970.1:125809235-126409235 GCA_949128135.1 Parasteatoda lunata
TTATAAAAGCAACCTATATATTATTTAAAATTAAATTAAAATTGTAACAAATGAAATTTTGCTTTACATGCAAAAGAAAACCAGGAAAAAGTCTTTTAAATTACTGAAAGGTAATAGGGTTTCATCTGAATGTTTATTATAGCAATGAAATTATTTTTTAATAATCAATAATTTTTATCATCCTTGACAGACAATTTGTGGATGTTGAGAAACACTTTTTTAACTTTTAACACGACTCAGTAACTTGCAATTTAAATATCAGAGTAAAATCATGTTTATAAAAGCAACCTATATATTATTTAAAATTAAATTAAAATTGTAACAAATGAAATTTTGCTTTACATGCAAAAGAAAACCAGGAAAAAGTCTTTTAAATTACTGAAAGGTAATAGGGTTTCATCTGAATGTTTATTATAGCAATGAAATTATTTTTTAATAATCAATAATTTTTATCATCCTTGACAGACAATTTGTGGATGTTGAGAAACACTTTTTTAACTTTTAACACGACTCAGTAACTTGCAATTTAAATATCAGAGTAAAATCATGTTTATAAAAGCAACCTATATATTATTTAAAATTAAATTAAAATTGTAACAAATGAAATTTTGCTTTACATGCAAAAGAAAACCAGGAAAAAGTCTTTTAAATTACTGAAAGGTAATAGGGTTTCATCTGAATGTTTATTATAGCAATGAAATTATTTTTTAATAATCAATAATTTTTATCATCCTTGACAGACAATTTGTGGATGTTGAGAAACACTTTTTTAACTTTTAACACGACTCAGTAACTTGCAATTTAAATATCAGAGTAAAATCATGTTTATAAAAGCAACCTATATATTATTTAAAATTAAATTAAAATTGTAACAAATGAAATTTTGCTTTACATGCAAAAGAAAACCAGGAAAAAGTCTTTTAAATTACTGAAAGGTAATAGGGTTTCATCTGAATGTTTATTATAGCAATGAAATTATTTTTTAATAATCAATAATTTTTATCATCCTTGACAGACAATTTGTGGATGTTGAGAAACACTTTTTTAACTTTTAACACGACTCAGTAACTTGCAATTTAAATATCAGAGTAAAATCATGTTTATAAAAGCAACCTATATATTATTTAAAATTAAATTAAAATTGTAACAAATGAAATTTTGCTTTACATGCAAAAGAAAACCAGGAAAAAGTCTTTTAAATTACTGAAAGGTAATAGGGTTTCATCTGAATGTTTATTATAGCAATGAAATTATTTTTTAATAATCAATAATTTTTATCATCCTTGACAGACAATTTGTGGATGTTGAGAAACACTTTTTTAACTTTTAACACGACTCAGTAACTTGCAATTTAAATATCAGAGTAAAATCATGTTTATAAAAGCAACCTATATATTATTTAAAATTAAATTAAAATTGTAACAAATGAAATTTTGCTTTACATGCAAAAGAAAACCAGGAAAAAGTCTTTTAAATTACTGAAAGGTAATAGGGTTTCATCTGAATGTTTATTATAGCAATGAAATTATTTTTTAATAATCAATAATTTTTATCATCCTTGACAGACAATTTGTGGATGTTGAGAAACACTTTTTTAACTTTTAACACGACTCAGTAACTTGCAATTTAAATATCAGAGTAAAATCATGTTTATAAAAGCAACCTATATATTATTTAAAATTAAATTAAAATTGTAACAAATGAAATTTTGCTTTACATGCAAAAGAAAACCAGGAAAAAGTCTTTTAAATTACTGAAAGGTAATAGGGTTTCATCTGAATGTTTATTATAGCAATGAAATTATTTTTTAATAATCAATAATTTTTATCATCCTTGACAGACAATTTGTGGATGTTGAGAAACACTTTTTTAACTTTTAACACGACTCAGTAACTTGCAATTTAAATATCAGAGTAAAATCATGTTTATAAAAGCAACCTATATATTATTTAAAATTAAATTAAAATTGTAACAAATGAAATTTTGCTTTACATGCAAAAGAAAACCAGGAAAAAGTCTTTTAAATTACTGAAAGGTAATAGGGTTTCATCTGAATGTTTATTATAGCAATGAAATTATTTTTTAATAATCAATAATTTTTATCATCCTTGACAGACAATTTGTGGATGTTGAGAAACACTTTTTTAACTTTTAACACGACTCAGTAACTTGCAATTTAAATATCAGAGTAAAATCATGTTTATAAAAGCAACCTATATATTATTTAAAATTAAATTAAAATTGTAACAAATGAAATTTTGCTTTACATGCAAAAGAAAACCAGGAAAAAGTCTTTTAAATTACTGAAAGGTAATAGGGTTTCATCTGAATGTTTATTATAGCAATGAAATTATTTTTTAATAATCAATAATTTTTATCATCCTTGACAGACAATTTGTGGATGTTGAGAAACACTTTTTTAACTTTTAACACGACTCAGTAACTTGCAATTTAAATATCAGAGTAAAATCATGTTTATAAAAGCAACCTATATATTATTTAAAATTAAATTAAAATTGTAACAAATGAAATTTTGCTTTACATGCAAAAGAAAACCAGGAAAAAGTCTTTTAAATTACTGAAAGGTAATAGGGTTTCATCTGAATGTTTATTATAGCAATGAAATTATTTTTTAATAATCAATAATTTTTATCATCCTTGACAGACAATTTGTGGATGTTGAGAAACACTTTTTTAACTTTTAACACGACTCAGTAACTTGCAATTTAAATATCAGAGTAAAATCATGTTTATAAAAGCAACCTATATATTATTTAAAATTAAATTAAAATTGTAACAAATGAAATTTTGCTTTACATGCAAAAGAAAACCAGGAAAAAGTCTTTTAAATTACTGAAAGGTAATAGGGTTTCATCTGAATGTTTATTATAGCAATGAAATTATTTTTTAATAATCAATAATTTTTATCATCCTTGACAGACAATTTGTGGATGTTGAGAAACACTTTTTTAACTTTTAACACGACTCAGTAACTTGCAATTTAAATATCAGAGTAAAATCATGTTTATAAAAGCAACCTATATATTATTTAAAATTAAATTAAAATTGTAACAAATGAAATTTTGCTTTACATGCAAAAGAAAACCAGGAAAAAGTCTTTTAAATTACTGAAAGGTAATAGGGTTTCATCTGAATGTTTATTATAGCAATGAAATTATTTTTTAATAATCAATAATTTTTATCATCCTTGACAGACAATTTGTGGATGTTGAGAAACACTTTTTTAACTTTTAACACGACTCAGTAACTTGCAATTTAAATATCAGAGTAAAATCATGTTTATAAAAGCAACCTATATATTATTTAAAATTAAATTAAAATTGTAACAAATGAAATTTTGCTTTACATGCAAAAGAAAACCAGGAAAAAGTCTTTTAAATTACTGAAAGGTAATAGGGTTTCATCTGAATGTTTATTATAGCAATGAAATTATTTTTTAATAATCAATAATTTTTATCATCCTTGACAGACAATTTGTGGATGTTGAGAAACACTTTTTTAACTTTTAACACGACTCAGTAACTTGCAATTTAAATATCAGAGTAAAATCATGTTTATAAAAGCAACCTATATATTATTTAAAATTAAATTAAAATTGTAACAAATGAAATTTTGCTTTACATGCAAAAGAAAACCAGGAAAAAGTCTTTTAAATTACTGAAAGGTAATAGGGTTTCATCTGAATGTTTATTATAGCAATGAAATTATTTTTTAATAATCAATAATTTTTATCATCCTTGACAGACAATTTGTGGATGTTGAGAAACACTTTTTTAACTTTTAACACGACTCAGTAACTTGCAATTTAAATATCAGAGTAAAATCATGTTTATAAAAGCAACCTATATATTATTTAAAATTAAATTAAAATTGTAACAAATGAAATTTTGCTTTACATGCAAAAGAAAACCAGGAAAAAGTCTTTTAAATTACTGAAAGGTAATAGGGTTTCATCTGAATGTTTATTATAGCAATGAAATTATTTTTTAATAATCAATAATTTTTATCATCCTTGACAGACAATTTGTGGATGTTGAGAAACACTTTTTTAACTTTTAACACGACTCAGTAACTTGCAATTTAAATATCAGAGTAAAATCATGTTTATAAAAGCAACCTATATATTATTTAAAATTAAATTAAAATTGTAACAAATGAAATTTTGCTTTACATGCAAAAGAAAACCAGGAAAAAGTCTTTTAAATTACTGAAAGGTAATAGGGTTTCATCTGAATGTTTATTATAGCAATGAAATTATTTTTTAATAATCAATAATTTTTATCATCCTTGACAGACAATTTGTGGATGTTGAGAAACACTTTTTTAACTTTTAACACGACTCAGTAACTTGCAATTTAAATATCAGAGTAAAATCATGTTTATAAAAGCAACCTATATATTATTTAAAATTAAATTAAAATTGTAACAAATGAAATTTTGCTTTACATGCAAAAGAAAACCAGGAAAAAGTCTTTTAAATTACTGAAAGGTAATAGGGTTTCATCTGAATGTTTATTATAGCAATGAAATTATTTTTTAATAATCAATAATTTTTATCATCCTTGACAGACAATTTGTGGATGTTGAGAAACACTTTTTTAACTTTTAACACGACTCAGTAACTTGCAATTTAAATATCAGAGTAAAATCATGTTTATAAAAGCAACCTATATATTATTTAAAATTAAATTAAAATTGTAACAAATGAAATTTTGCTTTACATGCAAAAGAAAACCAGGAAAAAGTCTTTTAAATTACTGAAAGGTAATAGGGTTTCATCTGAATGTTTATTATAGCAATGAAATTATTTTTTAATAATCAATAATTTTTATCATCCTTGACAGACAATTTGTGGATGTTGAGAAACACTTTTTTAACTTTTAACACGACTCAGTAACTTGCAATTTAAATATCAGAGTAAAATCATGTTTATAAAAGCAACCTATATATTATTTAAAATTAAATTAAAATTGTAACAAATGAAATTTTGCTTTACATGCAAAAGAAAACCAGGAAAAAGTCTTTTAAATTACTGAAAGGTAATAGGGTTTCATCTGAATGTTTATTATAGCAATGAAATTATTTTTTAATAATCAATAATTTTTATCATCCTTGACAGACAATTTGTGGATGTTGAGAAACACTTTTTTAACTTTTAACACGACTCAGTAACTTGCAATTTAAATATCAGAGTAAAATCATGTTTATAAAAGCAACCTATATATTATTTAAAATTAAATTAAAATTGTAACAAATGAAATTTTGCTTTACATGCAAAAGAAAACCAGGAAAAAGTCTTTTAAATTACTGAAAGGTAATAGGGTTTCATCTGAATGTTTATTATAGCAATGAAATTATTTTTTAATAATCAATAATTTTTATCATCCTTGACAGACAATTTGTGGATGTTGAGAAACACTTTTTTAACTTTTAACACGACTCAGTAACTTGCAATTTAAATATCAGAGTAAAATCATGTTTATAAAAGCAACCTATATATTATTTAAAATTAAATTAAAATTGTAACAAATGAAATTTTGCTTTACATGCAAAAGAAAACCAGGAAAAAGTCTTTTAAATTACTGAAAGGTAATAGGGTTTCATCTGAATGTTTATTATAGCAATGAAATTATTTTTTAATAATCAATAATTTTTATCATCCTTGACAGACAATTTGTGGATGTTGAGAAACACTTTTTTAACTTTTAACACGACTCAGTAACTTGCAATTTAAATATCAGAGTAAAATCATGTTTATAAAAGCAACCTATATATTATTTAAAATTAAATTAAAATTGTAACAAATGAAATTTTGCTTTACATGCAAAAGAAAACCAGGAAAAAGTCTTTTAAATTACTGAAAGGTAATAGGGTTTCATCTGAATGTTTATTATAGCAATGAAATTATTTTTTAATAATCAATAATTTTTATCATCCTTGACAGACAATTTGTGGATGTTGAGAAACACTTTTTTAACTTTTAACACGACTCAGTAACTTGCAATTTAAATATCAGAGTAAAATCATGTTTATAAAAGCAACCTATATATTATTTAAAATTAAATTAAAATTGTAACAAATGAAATTTTGCTTTACATGCAAAAGAAAACCAGGAAAAAGTCTTTTAAATTACTGAAAGGTAATAGGGTTTCATCTGAATGTTTATTATAGCAATGAAATTATTTTTTAATAATCAATAATTTTTATCATCCTTGACAGACAATTTGTGGATGTTGAGAAACACTTTTTTAACTTTTAACACGACTCAGTAACTTGCAATTTAAATATCAGAGTAAAATCATGTTTATAAAAGCAACCTATATATTATTTAAAATTAAATTAAAATTGTAACAAATGAAATTTTGCTTTACATGCAAAAGAAAACCAGGAAAAAGTCTTTTAAATTACTGAAAGGTAATAGGGTTTCATCTGAATGTTTATTATAGCAATGAAATTATTTTTTAATAATCAATAATTTTTATCATCCTTGATATGCCTATTAAAGATATCCAGATATCAAAGTACCTTGTAATTGAAATAGAGGAGTAAAATCATATTTTGATAGACTTTTTGAATGAAAATAATTAGAAATTTCATTACACACAAATGAAAACCAATAAAACGCTTTAATAGCAAACTAATTGAACGCTAACAGGTAATAATGAGACTATATCTCAGCAATTATTATCATTTTCCAATTTCTTGTGCTTTATATGAAATTTAATGTTTTGACTAGGTTGGAATGTTTACTAAAATGTTCTTTATTTTATTTATTTTTTGTAAGTACATAAATTGTTTTTTATTTTATTTCAATTTCAGAATGACATAAAGAATTAACTTTTAAGAACATATAAGTTTTTTTTTTCTTTTTAATTTTAAAATTACGAATTATAAATCTTTAAAAAAATCTAGGGAAAAAAATGTGTCATAAAATTTGCGAAGTTCAGATTTTTCTGACAAAGAGACTGAATGTTATAAATTATTATTAATCATTACAACTTATAAAAATCAAATTAAAAAAAAGAACAAATTATGTACAGCTGCTATAAAGAAACACCGCAGTTCACTAGAGGGCGTGGATATAGAGTAAAAACTAGTTACTGTGATGACAACGTTCACCGTGACATCCGTTTGGTCGAGTGATTGATCTTTCTCACTTTATATCTATGGTGAAGGGAAGGGTGGCAGTGACATTTCTTGTAGTTCTCTAAACACCTGTTTTATTTTTTCAGACAGTACATTTTTATGTGTGTATTTTATTTTTTACTAATTTTCTTTTATTTATATAACTTAATAAGTTGCACTATGTAAAAATAAGAGAGATAGAGAGAGAAAAAAAAATTAAAAGTTATGGAAACAAAACAGATAATTAAAGTAAACAAATAATTTTTAAATCAAAAAGGAAAAATCTTCTTTGAAAAAAATGCGTTAAAAAGCAGCAGAAATTTCAAAAAAAAAAAAGAATAAAAATAGAAATAAAGGAAGCGAAGGAAATAAAATTAAAAATATGACCACTGAAGCCGACGTCTTCAGGGGTTACCGGCCCCAGTGGCCATAAAACAAAACCTTTTCTATTGAGAGAGATGGCAAAAGCCTAAAAATCTCCCTCAGTACCCCGAAGGTTTTGTATAGAAGTCCAGGAGAAAGAAAACATATAAGACATAGAACAAATTCAAAAAAGAAACTCAAACAGCACAAAACAGAAATATTTTCTCAAAATAATGGACCCTGGCTTCCCAATAATTGGGGGGGGGGGAACCCTCGGACCCCTATGGTACCGACGCCAGTGGTACCACATGCGTTCTCAGAAAATTTCATTTCGTTTTTCGCTCATCCCTAATTAAATGAATTAATATTTGAAAAAAAAAAAAAAAACTGTATTATTATCAAGTGTCATCCACTACAAGTTTAAACAAAAATGTATTTATTCTTGAGTAGATGAATAAAAAAGTATTTTATTAACGATTGAACAAGATATAGGGAGGGTATGAACTAATAATAGGAATTTAAAAATAACAATGTTTCAGTAAAAAAAATTATTAATTTTTTTATGTTAATAGATTTTTCTTTTTTTAAAAAAATGCACATTTATAAATTTTTTGAAAATGTAATTTGAGAAAAAAACAAAAAAAACAAAAACAAATGGAATAAATATTAATTGGAAGATGGAATTCAGTCCAACGATTATTTCTCAGGATTAAAGAGTGGCACTCATGTTGTATATAGTTGGTCTAATGTAAGAACCCCCCTAGGTAGCCATTCCTCTAGACCCGAGGCGGTTACTATGGTAACGAGGTATAACTATTTCAAGTAGGGGTGTGGGGTAATTGTCTGTGAGGGAAAGAGAATCTTTTTCTTTGGCTATTGTGTTCGCCCTATAGTGAAGAGAAGCTACCCTCCCTCAAATGCACAATTCTTGTTTCCATAGCATCAGACTTCGGAGCAGAAGGAGTTGTTATTGTTACAAACTATACTATTACGCTTGTGTGTGTGTGTGTGTGTTTTTTTCCCCTGTCCCTTTTATACTGTAGCAATATTTTTTTTCTTCAGGGTGAGCAGACAAATCTTTCAACAAAATATAAGCACCTTTTAAATACTTTTTAAGCATCATAATTATTAACAAAATGCAAAATAAATTTTCCAACACTTTACATCAGGGGTGAGCAACCTTTTTAATCAACGGGCCAATTAAAATTTTAAAATTTTTTGGCGGGCCGCACATAAAGTAACACTTATTAATAATTTACAAAACTTTATTTATAATAAACATTAGAATAAAAAAATGTAAAGATTTCATATACAAATTTTAATGCAAAATAAAAACAAACAAGAAAAGAACAATAAAACGAATTTACTTGAAATTTTTAATGAGAAATTTGGCCCTGTTTTTTCGATAGAAGCTGATCAATATCAGCCGGAACTGATGAGACAGCTACACGTACGCAGCTTTCTAATCGTGCATCACTGAGTCTTGATCGGTGGTCATTTTTGAATGGTTGAAAATAATTGTTCGCAAACATACGTACATACTTCCGAACAGAGACATCATTTACTTTGAATTTCTTAGGGCTCACATATGATTTATAAAAATTTTCGATGTTTACTGAGAAAAATAAATTTTTTAAATCGGTATTACTCTGCATGTTAATCACTTCCATTTGAAAGTCTTCGGGAACTGTATCCACATCGATATTAAATGATGAGGAAAACATTTTCATGGAAACCGCTGTCTTCTCAGTTTTGAATATTTGGAATCGTAATTGAAATTCGTTGATTAAAATGTCTATATATTGTGCGTATTTTTGAGAAGTAGTAACGTTTTCTTTTTCTAAATGTGGAAAGTGAGAAACATTATACCGCAAAAGATGCTGTTTCTACAATTTTAATTTGCGCTCAAAGCCCTGAATTTTATCATACAAATTTTATTTTATAACCGTCGTTGAACAGCCGACCCATTTTCATGGGTTTACGACTACTGATGTTCAACTCCGTAGCCTTGTAATTTTGAACCACTCCAGAAGACAAGGAAACTCCTGAATCAGTACTCCCAGAGGTATTGATTTGTTATGGGAACATGGAGGACTTTGAGACTCGACAGATTTAACGTGCATCAGTCACCATTTACTACACGGGGAGTCTTTTGCCGGCGAGGATCGAACCCACGACCTCTTGGACATGGGCCCAGTGCCCTACCGACCAGGCTATCCCGGCCTTATCATACAAATTGTGAATAAACTGTCCTTTGCCTTGAAGTTCCACATTAAGATCATTGAGATGCTGAGTCGTCATGTCGATAAGAAACCCAAAATCGCACATCCATTCTTTATTACCAAAATGAGGAAAGGCATATCCCTTTACATCCACGAACAATTGTATTTCACTTTTTAAGTTTTGCACCTCTACTAAGCCAACGTACTTCGGTATTAAAAACTACTCCCCCATATTCAGTTTCTAAATATTTCAGGAATTCTTTAAATCCACGGTGATTTAACTCGCGCGACTTCATAAAATTGATTAGTTTAATTATTGGTACTGTGCAGTGGTTAACGAATACTTCCCTTCCTGTAACCTTCTTAATTTCTTGAAATAGCCTTCCCGATACTCCTACCTTCATGTTTGACATTGCTCGTGCTTCTAATGAAATTGAAAAAATCTCCAACACAGACTTCAGTTAATCGTTTGTAGTCCCTTGCATTGGAATCAGTGAACACAATTCTTCACGTAAAAATATAGCCAGTTGTGCTGTATCGCAACTATCATCAAGTGCCAAAGAACAGTATTCGAATTTTGCAATGCGTTCCCGAAGCGTTGTTGCTATGCTCTCGGACAAGTCTTCAATTCGTCTTGTAATGGTGAATCTTGAACAACTAACGTTTGAAATACAGGAAATGCTATTTCCGCAACAGCAGTCAGACAATTTTTTATCATCTCTCCATCCGCAAAGGATTTCATATTTCTGCCAGTATTTGATTGACAACAAAACTAGCCTTTACTGCCGTATTTGATAAAATAGCTTGAATTTTAAAAATAGGCTGTTGGTTTCCCAAGTTTTTCTCTATTTGATTAAACTTATCTATCCGGAGTTGTCCTGTTAAGTTTTTATATTGTTGCTCATGTTTTGTATCGTAATGCTTTTTTATGTTATATTCTTTTAATGTCGGCACAGTCTCTGAGCATATTAAGCATACAGCTTTATCTTTGACGAAAGTGGAAAAATAATCAAATTTCCACTTTTCTTGGAAATGCCTGTGCTTATCCGCAACCTTCCGTTTTTTTGTTTGCTTTTCCGAAATCCTATTATGGATTGCACTCACGCCTTTCAAGAATTTATTTTATTGTGTGACAGAAGCAAACACAAACAAGCACAGACGCGGCGCCGATCAACAAGTCGCCTACAAGTAACTCGTCACAAAAAAAAAATTTCGGTTTAGTATGCACTACCATTTTATTATAATTAATTTTATAACAATACGATGGAAGAAAGTCGATAAAATAAATTCAATTTTAGAAATGCTTGGCGGCCCGCGTGTTGCTCATCCCTGCTTTACATGATCATGATAAAATAACTAGTTTCTGGCAAGGAACTCTTTTCTTAATTATATTAGCCACTATAAAATGATAAAGAGATTTTCCGGTCTGAAACTGAGAACATCTTGCACACTGTGAGAGTGCTAGAATCTCACACGTATTTCATCAAACCTGTAAAATGATTGGCGCTTTCATACGCTGTAGACCGACGGTATGATCAAATGGATTGTGGTTGAATGAATTGTGAAAACGTTGAACAGATCAATGAGAAAAGCACGCTTTTGCATAATACGTGGCGAAAATCTACATGGTGAAGAAAAATTAAGCACTTTTTAATAACACCCAATGAAAAAAGCACCTTTGAGGGCTTTTAAAAAACAAAAATCGAAAATAAGCATTTTTTTAAAAACGCTACGCACTACGTTTTTCTTCGGTCTATTGTGTTAGCTCTAGAGTGAAGAGAAGCTACCCTCCCTGAAATGTGCCATTGTATCCATAGCATACTTTTGGGCGGGAGGAGTTCTTACAGTAGACAAACTAAACTATTACGCTTGTTTTTTTTAAAATTGACATTATTGCTTTTAGTGACAGACTCTTAACAATTCAAAAGGGGGGAATTTTCTTTCCTTTAAAATGTAGCAATAATTTTTTCTTCTTGTGTTCCGAAAAAAAAAGTGAATGACAAAACGCTGAGAGTTTTTCATTTATTTATAACCTAATAAACCAATAAATGGTAATGTACATTTCTAACAGTCATCAGCCAATGCATAACAATATCTACATTGCTTTTAAAATACAAAAGACAATCACAATCACAATTCAACAAGGCAAGCACAATTGTCACATAAGTAGCTGATAAAACAAATTTAAAAAAAAAAAAACATAATAGTAATAATTAAAAAATAAAAAAAACAGAAGGGGGGGGGGACATGTAGTCTAAGAAGAAGCACACAGGAACTTTTTCAATAAACTTTGACACTGATAATTAATACAGTGGGTGTGAATCACAGACTCCCTTGGCACTGTTATACTCAGTACATTCTCCCCCCCCCCCACATTACAGAATAAAGCTGTATTTGGAAATAAGTACAGTTCGACCTCTATTTAACAAAGTCGCTAAATCCCGATAATAAGCTCGCTATAAGGAAAATTCGTAAAATTACCTTTTGGAATACTTAATCAACTCAAAACATGTTTTAAATTCATTAACAATAGACAGAATTAAAATAGCAATGGATCTTGTAAACTAGTATCTACTATTTATTTCATAAATCTCAACCATCTAAGAAATCTGCATGGAAAGCAAGAATAGAGCAAAACATTATCCAGTATTAGACTATCATACTACATACATTTTCAACTAAAAGAAGGCTGAATTTATGTATAAAATAATAGCTGCATTTATAAAAAAAGTAATTTTAAACATACATTACGATAGAGTTCTTAAATTTAATGACTACTAATAAAATCCGTTAGTTTTGTCTGAGTTTTTCGTTTGAAATGAAAACAAAGAGGGATTTTACTGCTTTTTCTAAAAGTTAAATGGCTTCGAAAATTAATTCAAAGTCATTTCCCCCATTAAATGGGTTAACAAGTTTGAAACATTCAGAAATATTTAAGGGAATAGGGATAGTGGATATCAAAGAAAAGTTCGTTAAATAGAAAATTTACTTCGCTATTTGAAAGTTATTTCACGAAGAAATTTCCAAAATTTTCTTGGTTCCTCGAGAAAAAAAAATATCGCAAAATGGAAGTTTGTTAAATAGAAGTCTGACTGTATATTTAATTAAGAGGAAAAAAAAAATTTCCAGGAAGGGAAAAAAATCTACATTTTTTTTTCTTTACAGGATCCAGCTGCCAATTAAAAATACACAAATCAGATCACTTTTTATTCATAAAACAAAATGCACAGAGATAAAAGTTAGCAAAATATACCAAACTTCCGACAATACTACCTCTGTTTTTACGACATTCACAATTCTTATTTTTAATGTTTGTCGACATCACAATACAAAATTACAATAAATGTAAAATAATTGCAACACTAACATTTAAGTATTCCCCTTTTTATTTACACAAATTGAAAAAAAAAAAAAAAACTGTACAATTGCGAAGAGCAGCAAAGTAATTAAATATTTACGAGCCTTTACCAAAAACGCTAATTTACAGAAGCAATTGCACAATAAATAAAGTTAAAAATTCTTATTAACAAAAATTTGTGCAAATAAAATCGTTGCTTTTTTCTTTCACACAATAATTAAGACAAAAGGAAAAAAAAATTTTTTTTTTTTAAATAATATTTTGAGTAGGATAGAACCATTTATTAATTATTCTACCATTTATTAAATGAGTATTTTTTTATATTTTGAGTAGGATAGAATTATTCTATCATTTATTAGAAGATTTTTTTATTTTATTTTCAGGAACAATTACTGTATCGTTTATTAAATGAGTTTTTTTTAACATTTTGAGTAGGACAGCATTATTCTATCATTTATTAATAAAAAAACTAAAGTTAATTTTATGAAGGAAAGAAGAAAAAAAAATGATTCGTCACTATCTTGGACAATACAATTGGCCATATGCACACAAACTTATCGTTTATCAGTTTAAAAATGGCTCAACTATCAGAAAAATGAAAATAGGATTCTGTGCATAGAGAATTCATGAAAAATAGCTCATACAAAAAAAAAAAAAAAAAAAGCTAGAATCATTTACGGATTATTTAAGATTATGAAAATTCATTATGCATGTTTAAATAACTTCGGTTTATGGTGTAGACATTATGAAATTGCAATTCTAATGTTAAGAAATCATAGTTATGACAAAAAAAAAAAAAAAAAAAAAAAAAAAAAAAAACCTTCAATGACTAAATTGCACATCACAGAATTATATTTAATAACACACACACATATATATTCCAAATCGAGTGCAATAAAAATTGTTAAAGTAACAAATTTAATATTAAAGTTCTAATATGTGTAAAAAAAAAAAAAAAAAAAAAAAAAACCTATTGAGTTTGTATAAAAATTTAAACCAAAGGAACACTAGCTAACCAAACTTGCCACTAAGTAAACAAAACCACTTATCACAATGTATGGCAAAATACGATTTCGCAATGACTAAAAGCAGTGGAAAGCACTAAAATAGGATAAAAACAATAATAAACTCAAACATTATTGTAAACTTAAAAAATTTAACAGCTACAAAATGTTCTTAAATTTTTCATAGATCAATTAATAAAACTATTTTCAGTACCACTAAAAATAAACCTCCATTCATAAAATTCGTTAAATACACATCCAGTTTTAATTGCATTTAAAGTGAAGTCCAGTATATATAGACAGGACAAATGTTTTAAGATAATTTCTAAATTATTTTCATCAATTACAGTTTTTAAAAGAAAAGAAAGCCTTACATTTTTACTTACTTAAACTTTAAAATCAATGAAATATCTTTTTAATGGAATTTAAACCGCTAGAAATTTTTTTTAGAAACACAAACAACTTGTAGAGGGAAAAAAAAAAAAAAAAAAAAAATAACAAAAATTTTTGAGTATAATAAATATCTTTCTATATGCCACAAAAAATAAATAAATAAAATAAAATAACACGTGGATTCCTAACCTAGCACAGAAGTAAACAAATGTGAAATTCACACTCATCAAATAAAATATATTTTTGAGATTATGCATTTACAGAAACTGAAACAGCTGAACAGATAAGGCGCGTTTATGAAGTACTAGGATTCGATTCCTGGAGGTGGCTTGAAGCCTACATAGCTTGAGATTGATCCATTTTTGAAAAAGCGAAAAACTCATTAAACTAATTTGGCAGACATACAATTTCAGATACTTAGTAATACACATTATTTGCTAATTGGGCTGTCCATAAAAACATGAGCTTTTCAAGGATGCAATCAAAATTATTACCTTATTTCAAAGTTTGCATTTCACTCTTACGTAAATGTTTAGAATAAATTTCTAAACATATGAACAAGTGACTTTAGATTCTTAGTTAATTTTACATGCATTAAGCTATAATGCCTTAATTTACCTTTAGTTTAGCTTTTATTTAACAGTAGATAATTAAATTACATTGCCTATAACAAATTATTATTAAAGGAAAAAAAAAAAAGACAACACCCTACAAATTATTCACAAGATTAAATTTATCTTAAAGCTAAGATTTTTTTTTCTTGCAGATATGCTTAACAATAAGAACACCTTGCACACAACTCTAGTACACACAAAATCGGATAAAACATGAATATAACTAAAGAATTGAAAAAAGATAAATTTGAAAGCTCATCTACCTTATCATTTGCAAATTTTAATGCAATGTATTTGCAAACTTGATGATAAAAGTGCGAACAGAGTGAAATTCTTTAGCGTTCACAGGTGTCAACCGTTTCAGTTATAGCATAAATTTTCAAATTTTGATTTTTTAAAAAAAATTTATCTTTTGCAAATGTTCCTAACCTTGCGCTTAAAAAAGAGAAAAAAATCATGGATGAAAAATACTATTTAAGTGCTGTGAAAAATCTGAAAGCACTGAAGCTAAGCTGGAGGGGAAACTATCTGATTTATGGGTGGCTCTTGTAGCAAAAACAATCAGAAAAATATTTAAGAATCTTTGAGGACAATATGCAATTGAATTAATGATTTTTTTCTGGCAATAGCCAAAAAATTTAATATTTTGAAATTTGGCACAGAAATAATCATCAGAAATACTCAAAATACAGAAACAAGAGATACACTTATGTTTACAATACAATTAAGAAAGGAAGTATAAACAATCTTTGATTTTATTTTTTTGATCATTCCCAACAAAAGAATTATCACATGAATTCAATATACAAACAAGTTTCTGATGTGCAATTATTTAGTGTTATATAAAAGGAAATTGCAAGTGGTAAAAACAGAAACTACATTCAAAATAAATTGCATCACTTAATTTGTAAAATATTATTTTCAAACATTTCTATTTTACTAAATACATAGGAGGGACAAGTTTAATTCAAAATTAATTGTTTAATAAACCAGTCAATTTAGACAATTCAATTATGTCGTGTCAACACATCTGATGATCAAACTGCAAACCTAAATTGCTTTCTAGCTTAATATATGTTAAACCTAGTCTTTCTTTTGTAAATAAATGAGAACTGAGGTCATTTAGGAATATTAATTAAATATAATCTTCAATTTAATTAATTATAATTAAATTCAATTTAATTATAATAAATTTCAATTTATAATTAATCAATTAATCTTCAATTTTATTAATTATAATGCCCAATCAACTACTAGATCTAGACCAGTGGTCGACAACCTATGACCCATGTACAACTTAGTAATTTGGAATATCCAATCTATATTCTAGATCATGTGTAATTGAAAATAGAGAGCTGTTGTGGCTCAGGGAATAGAGAGTTTGCCCAAACAACCGTTCAAACCGGTTTTGAATCCCAGCGATGGCTGGTCAATATGAATTCTGCACCCGCCTGGCACCAACCACAGTGGTGACATAAAATATCGTCAGTGGTAGAGACCAATCATGTGAATCCCCTTGCCGTTAAGTTAACTGTGGGGTGTACTTGTGGTCTTCCTCTCCATGTAACGCAAATGAGGGAATCAAAAAGTCCTCCACGAAGACAAAATTTCTCCCAATACTTGATCTAGGAGTTCCCTTGTCTTCTGAATTGGGTTCAAAATTACAAGGCAGCAGAGATGAATATTAGTAGTCCTAAACCTAAAATTGGGTCGCCTGTTCAATGACAGTTATAAAATAAAAATTGAAGTGATGTGAACTGCCAGTAAAAATTTTTGTGGAGAAAAAAAAATTTCAAAATGACACACTTTAACTAAACATTATCAACCAACGATCTAGATTTTCGGTAGTAATAGGCACGCTAGGTCCCAAAACTAGAAAAATGGAAATGGTACTGTCCAATCAACTTTTTCGACCAAAGATGATAACAAAATTTCAGATTAAAAAATAAAAATATCAAAAAATATTTAAATTTTGTCAAAAAAAATAAATTCTTTTTTACTACAAACCTAAAGTTAATCTCAAATTTAATTTGATTAATCTCGTTTAAGATATAGAGAGAACAAAAATCACAGATTAAAGCAGATAATCACAATTTTAGTCGAATCAGACAAATAAACATTCTGACTGTTAACAATATTAAATAATATCATCGTGAAAAAAATATGACACATTTTATCATTTATCACCCTTGTCATTAAAAATGAAAAGAAACACTATTTTCCACATGAAGTTACTGTGTTTAAAATAGAATAAGTTGTCGAATAGAAGTACAAAGTTAAAAGAATTTTCTTGCTTCAAAATCAAATAAAATATGTGCCTAAGGTCATTATCAAAACAATAATTTGCACTACACAAATACATTTAAATAACAATATTGCAAGTAAGATAAGACATAACATAACACACTTACAAGCAAATCTCAACCATATCACAGATTTAGTAGACGCTCATAACACCTTCACGCATTGAAATAAATACACTTTGTTTAACAAATGTTTTCTTATGTTCTGGAAAATTATTAAATCTGGATTGCTTACACTTTTTGATCTTATAAATGACAAGAAATATAATTTAAACTTTAATAAATTATGAGCATTGACTTGGTGGAAACACATAATAGTGATAAGTTTTTTAAATTATCTTGGGATATGAGTTACCAATTAATCTTATCCATTGCTCAAGCATACATGCCAACATTGGAGATTTTACTAGTGACATTTTTTGGGCTATGAGTAAAGTTTTGATACATCATGCATAATCTTGTAAATCAAAAATGGAGATTCAAAATTGGACATAATATAAGCACTTACATTTAGCAAATTAAAAAAAATATGTTAATAAATCTTAATCTAAAGAACTTCTTTCTTTTTTTAAACCATTATTTATAATTACTTAACTATAAACATTCAACAGACTCTGTTGAGTAATAAGAGAAGTATCTTTGACATTAGCGGATATTTTATCTCCAATTTCTTCAGAGAAAATACAGGAGACTTGACAGGCATGCTCATCAGGAAAACAGAGTGGTAGTCGTTCTAAATTCTGGTACTGAAGTATTTATTTATTATACATCTCTTAGCGTAGAAAACAGGATTTTTTTTTAAAGGGGAAGCCAGCTTAAAAATACTACAATTATTAATAAATTACAATTGGAAAAGAAAATTATTTTAAAATTTTAATTAATTTTACAAAAAGAAAATATGTATATGTTTTCTTAACGTATGGATGAAATTAGCTATTCGTAATAATTATAAATTAAGCTATAATGGACTTTAAACAAAAATGGAAGAGAAGTTATTAGCAACCTTTGAAAGAAAGGTCCTACGAGCCATCTTTGGTGCTATCCTGGATAACAACAACTAGAGAAAAAGGTATAATTTTGAATAATATAAGATCTTTAATAGTGATAATATCATTAATCTATTAAACTAAGTAGAATGAGATGGGCCAGGCATGTAGTGAGAATGAGCCCAGAATGAACAGCATTAAGGGTCCTCAATGCAACCCCCTCCAATAAAAGACCCAAAAGGAGATGGAAAGACTGTGATGATGAGGATTTTGCCATCCTAAAAGTAAAGAACTGGAAATCAATTTCTGGGAGAAGGGCACAATGGGAAAAGTTTCTGAGGAAGGCCCAGGCTCATAAAGGGCTGTTGTGCCAATGCTGATGATATCAATATAGATAACATTAAAGTATTTGATTAATCCAATATTATCTGCCAACATGAAAAGAATTCAACAGATTTCAGAAAATAATATAAATTTGATTTTACGTATTATTAATTTTACTAACGTTGTGACGTGTCAAACCCTTATCTGAAAACTCCTGCGGCGGTCACTATTAATTTTATGCTTTGATATTAATTTTGTGAAATTTGTTTTGGGCTCAAGACCTGTTGGAAATAACAGAAAAATCTTATGAATGGTAAAATAACACGTAAATTAAAGCACAAATCACAATGATAGAATATTAAGCTTGTTCACATATTGCCTCGTAAGCATAACATGAACAGAGGGATACACCGGAAGTTTTCTAAATTTCTTCTGGTTTTAGAAAGCTTGTTATTGTTTACATTCAGTCAACCATCCATGACATACTTCAAAAATAAAAGTCAATTAATGTTTTTCATTACTTAAAAAATTGCGGATAAGTTCACCATCTTCAATAAAAACACAGAATGGTAATGAAAACTAGTGATAAAAGTTTAAAAACATCAGTGAAAGTTTTCTGAATTTTTGAATTTTAACATTGACTTTTTCTTTATAAGTTTTTAGCAATTCTTATCATTATAATACCGTATTTATTAATTAGGAATTACAAAGCTCAATTCTGTGGCTTTAACAAAAATTTTAGTGAGTGACACTGATTAATGGAGAAATACTGTTTTTCTAATACAAAACAAGTTTTAACAAACTGTTTTTTCCCCCTTTCATAGTGGTTAAAGAGAAAAAGTTTTTTGACGTCGTTCTTCCTTTACAATTTAAAAAAAAAAAAAAAAAAAAAAAAACACACACACACATCGTATAGTTATGCAGATAAAAGTTACTGATTTCAAAACATAAAATACATGAAGAATTACCATTATACACAAACAGCAAACATTATTCCTTTGAGAACTTCTCAATTGCAGACTTTAAAATTATATTATTGAAAATATGAAGTTCAATTATCATAATAAATTATTGCTCTTCTGTTGGGTAAAATGATAGCATACTTTTTATACTTTACATTGCAAGAATTATAATTTGTATTAAAAGATTAAGAAAAAAATATTTTAAGATATTCCCTGATTTTTTGTTTACTATGTTTATTTCAAGGAGAAAAAAAAATAACTCTCACATATATTTATAGGGTCTTCAGATTGCCTAAATAAAAGATACTAGATATTTATATAAAAAGATATACTAACAATTAAAATACGCTCTTTTTTTATTTTAGCATTAAAAAAATATTGTTTGAAGAATGATCTAACATTTACATTTTCCGAATGATTCATTAAAAATTGAGTATATTTTGAATTAAATAGTGTCTTTATTGCCTTTCACATTACTTTGCAAGAGAACATATATGCCAATTACAAATAAATGCTTCTAAGTAACGCATAGCTGCCAACATGAATAGGAAAATGCAGTAGATTTTACAAAATATTAATTTCATGATAATTGTTGCATAATATACTAAATATTTTACGCATAGGGAAATTTAGGGATTTGCATAGTCATCAAAATAGAAAAACTGCACTATTATGATTGACATTAAACATACTTGAAATGTTATGTACAGTGATCTCTCGTTTTTCGCGGTTAATGGGCAGCGGAACATTTCGCGAAAGCTGAAAAACCGCCAAGTAGGATTTTCTCCTAGGAATTTTCGTATATGTGGGTACATGAATGTTTTAAATATGTATACAGTATTTATACTTTACACATTTAAGACAAAAATTACAACAGTATACGTATTTACTTAAAGGTGTCAGTGTTAATTAATAAGGTTAATTACAAAACCTTATACAGTAATAAACAATAATCAACATTGCTTTCTGAGAGAGGCGAAGAGACTTGTGTTGGTGGCGGAGGATAGGCTCTCACTTGACTGGTAGAAGTTTTAGGAATATATACGAGAGCCCGCGGTATATGTACTCTGAGTCAACTCATCTCTTTGTTTGACATGCAGAGATTGTTTTCTCTCACGCATCAGCATGAAACAATGCTCTTTTCCGCAATGTGGCTGCCGACATGGTTGAATTTTTTCATTTTTTGATGATTATTTTGGAAAAATCTGCGAAGCACTGAAGCTGCAAAACATGAAGCGCAAAGAGTCGACTGAACACTGTATTATGTTTACTCATAATTTAGAATTTTAATAGGCATTATTCATCAAAGATAATTAAAAAAAAAATTGTTTTTAATTTAAATAATTAATTTAAATAATTAAAATTAATTTAAAAAGAGAGTTCTGAATAAAAATAAACTGATCATTTTAGAAGAAAAAAAAGTTTTGTACTTATTTCTATAAATGAAGCATTAGAAATACTTATTTAAATATTCAAGCAATAATCTACAAAAATTCCATTTCAATATGGATTTTTTATTTTAGGAAAATTACTAAACTTTAGGGAATTTTCAAAAATGTACAAAAACCAAGAGAATTTTAATTAAACCTGTAGACCAGGAGAAACTGGCAAAATCCAGTAGAGTTGGCAGCTATGGTAATGTATTAAGGCTTAATTTATGAAAATCTCACCAATTTAATTTAAATGAAGATCAATTTAAATTACAAAACAATTATAGGAAGCATGATTGTAACTTCTGTTATTCTTTTTAGAAATGGCTAACTTTGTAGTAATGATGGCAGATAAGACTAATTTAAGGATTTTACTTAAGGAGTACTTTAAGGAGTCACAATACTTTAAAATACATAGTCGCTAAAATTCAGGAGTAAATTTCATAAAATAAGGCCTAAATAGGTCAGTACAAACTTATGCTCAGAACTTAATAAATGTATTAATATTATATTTCAAAAAAAAATTCTAAATTCAGAAATACAGACTTTCAGCCAACACTAAATTAAATTAATTCTGGTAGCTGTAACATTTACATAATTCAAAGATAGGATGTTTTGAAGTGCTGACAAGATGTTAAAAAACATTTGTGTAATTATTATTTATTTTTTTTACTAACACTATAAAAATCTTAATGTTTTTCTTTTCTTTTTTTAAAAATTCCTTCTAGTTTGTGACAATCACTCAAAAGTGTCTACCTGTAGCAATATATTTCCATTGTCTCGGAGATAGTTTTCCAAATTTGAAGATAAAACAATTCATTTTATTTCACAAGAGATCATTCTTCCCGAATATTAAATTATCATTTCCTGAAAACATAACTGTAATGAATCTAATAATTGGCAAATAGCACTGCAATACAAAAATGGGAGTGTGCCCAAATTTTAAAAAGCATAAAATTGGAGGAATATTCAGAAAGTAACAATAAAGGGAGGTCTGTTTTCTTTGCTTTATAATATTTTAAACACATAAACAGAATAAATAGTTTTGCATTAAATTCTATTGGTAAATACCTTTATTTAATAATTTTATTATTAAATAATAAATTTTGAGTTGACTTATTCTTAATCTACAAATACAACTTTTTTAACATATTCAGAAAGTAAAAATAAAGCGAGGTCTGTTTTCTTTGTTTTTGAATATTTTAAACATAACCAGAATAAACAGTTTTGCATTAAATTCTATTGGAAAATAACTTTATTTAATTCTATTATTAAATAATGGGTTTTGACTTGACTCATACAATTACAAAAAATACAACTCTTTTTTTTTTCCTTTATGGGAAAAATTTATCACTGGAAAACAAAAATCATCTTTAAAGATTGGAAACATAATAGAAGTAGTGCAAATAACGTGACAATAATTTTCATGTATTAAAAAAATAATAATAATTGAAATAAAAATAAAAGGTTAAAAGCATTTCTGAAGCACACATGATTACAAATCAAGATAAATTCTAGCTAATCTAATGGAAAAAACCATTCTTTTTAAAAAACATTATGCATAATATAAATTTTGAAAACATCAAAATGAAATGAAACACATTGGCAAAAGCATTTGCTGCTTCTGACGCACCTTTAAAAAAAATTAAGCAAAATATCAACAACAATAAACATAATTACTAACATTTTTTAACAAACGATAAAAGCAAAGCTCGAAACCACTTCCATGCTATAACAAAGCATTTTAAATTTCGTAACCTGGAATGGCCATCATGTAATATAGGAACTAAAGATGCATAGTTGAATAAAGGAATCGCAAAATAACTTTAACATAACATTGTCTTGGTATACCATAACAGCCAATTAGCACACACAGCAAAAGGTAACGTTGATCTTTACAGTTAAAAGAAGAAATGTCAGTTAAATTTCTTAAAAATGACTGACTAACAAGCACTAGATAAAATATATAAAATAAAAAAATAAAATCTAAAAATGAATTGAGATATATTGGAAAAATGCAAAGATAACTAAAACGGTTATATTAACTCCCCTCCTCTATGGAGCTAGGCACAGGATAAATGTCGGTAAATAAAACAGTCTTTAAACGAAATGTCAGAACTTACAGGGTGAATAAGAATCACCTGACAAACTTTGACAACAAAAAGGAATAAAATAAAACTGAGGTTATTCTTGCTGGTATATATTAGGGGTGCACAACCTTTTTGGGTGAAGGGCCACTTGCAGAGAAGATATATTAACAAAGGGCCGCACGCATATTTAGTCATGTTAGCAGCAAATATGATAATTTTTATATAAACATTAGTCTTCTAAGCACTAAATATTTATATCAGTAAACTTAATAGAATATTTTCAGAAAATTAAATACTTTTAAATATTTAAACCTAAAAACTGATACATTTTTTTTCAACTTTTTCATAAGAATTTATTTAATAAAGATATATAGATAGATATACACACATGAATATTGGGAGGGGGATATAAATTCTAACCAAAAAGAAGCTTACAGAATGAAAGAGTAAAAAATATATGCATTTTATAGAGCAATATAAATTTGAAATAAAAATTTTAATTAAAGAAAATTGACAATGTTTAAAAAAACAAAAGAAAAATGTTTTTTTTTTTATTGCGTTCAGAAGCTTCAACGTCCCGCGCCTCGAAGTAACAGTACGCAGGCTGTATGTGGCCCGCAGGCCATAAGTTGTGCACCCCTATGAGAAGGCATGCACAAATTTGTTTGAGGTTGCTGAAACTCCAAATGGAGTCTCTGAGTGATTTGAAAAGTTATAATTTAATAATTGCATAATAGCTGGCAACTTCTAAAATCAAGATGTTTTCATCTACAATAAAAAAAATTACATCAGGAATGAGGATTTCTTTTTTCAGTATACTTTCAAGAATTAAACAGTTATTGTCTTTCAGGGTGCATAGACAGATTTTTTTCAACCAAAAATAAGCACCTTTTAAGCACTAAAAAAAATATTTTTAATAACTTTTCGAAAAAAAAAATCTTAATTAGGATCTGTGCAGGAATATAAATTATTTTTTTCTATTGTTTAAAGTTCTTAATTTACAAACATAAAAAATCAATAAAATTCAAAAAATTTTTTTAAAAAAACTTTACATCATCATGATA
The DNA here is from genome assembly GCA_949128135.1 of Parasteatoda lunata. Lineage (NCBI taxonomy): Eukaryota > Metazoa > Arthropoda > Arachnida > Araneae > Theridiidae > Parasteatoda > Parasteatoda lunata. The sequence goes on from OX421970.1 coordinate 125,833,495, forward strand.
AAATAGCTAGTTTTTGACAAATAATTCAGAGAAAACTGTGAAAATCATGTATTTTTTGTAATTTAGAATGATAATCAGGCAAAGAAAAAAAATCTTAATATTAGTATAGTAATCAAAGAAATTTAAACTAATTAATCTTGCAATTTGTCATAAATAACAAAAACTATTGATGAAAGAGATAGTGTAATCAATGTGTGAATTTAGCGACTAAAAGCATGCATGTTTAATAATAAAAAAACTTTGAAATTAAATTTTTCAAAAAAAATTTTTTCTCCTTTCATGGGAATATCAATTTATAGTGAGCAGAAGTTATGTTTCTGAAAGTTTTGATTGTGTTTCAAAGTTGGTAAGATAATTTTCATTCACCCGGCACATTAGTGGTGTAGAGGTACGTGGGACATCTTCAAGATAATTTCCAATGATTACATTTATTAATATATATCATTAATATAAAAAAACACATAATTTTCCTACCAAAAAAGTTAACTTTTTTGTATGCAGCTTATGTAGACACACATGTATATATACATATATGTGTGTATATGTATATACATAATACCAAACAATATTTGCACGCCAAAAATTTGATAACAGCTCAAATTAAAATTCAAAAATTTCATAATATATGAAGATAGTTTTAGATTAATAATTACAGCAATAATAAAAACTACAATAAATTACGTTAAATTTCTCATAAATTAAAACAATATAATAACAATTAGACTCGAATTCTTTTTAATGATTCTTAAACAACATTTGTTGATAAACTTAGGAAAACATTTTACTTTTTAAGCAACATGCCAAGACATATTTAATAATATTGTAAATGTCAGGAGTGGCATATTTTGATAACAATTGTAGCGTCATATATATTAGAAATAGAAAATTTTATGTGCAAAAAAAAAAAAGCAGAAAATCTTCTGAAAATTATATGCACAGCTGCCAACATGGATATGAAAAAAATCCAGTAGATTTTAGGAAATATAAATTTTATGATAACTGTATATATTACATGTAGGGAATTTTAGGAACTTTTATTGCTATCAAAATACAAAAACCTAATCACTCTAATAACAATAAATGGCCTGTATTATTTTTCGCTTTTTAACAATATTAGATGATTTTTCAATTAGGTTAACTCATAATTTTTAATAGCAATAAACAATTTGTTATTGATAGCTAAAAAATATTTCAAAAAAGGTGCTCTGAATAAAAATAAACTGAAAATTTTAGAACAAAAAAAAACTTTAAAAACTGATTACGAAAAATGAGGCTCGCTTCATTATGTATTAGCAATACTCAATTAGATATTTAAGCAAGCAATAAATTAAATTCCAATACAGATTTTTTTTGAAAATTACTCAAGTTTAAGTAATTTTCTAAAATGCACAAAAACCAGGATTTTTATTAAACCAGTAGACTAGGAGAAACTGGAAGAATCCAGTAGTCTACTGGAAAATCCAATAGAGTTGGCAGCTATGCATATGTATATAAAATCATAAAAAGATGGGTAAATTAATAGTTTAAGTCAATATCTCATACAGACAAGAATTCACCGGGTCAAACTTCCCTATTTACAGCAAGCCATTACTATCTAAAATACGAATATTTTTTAAGTAAATTACATATTTTAGTATAAAATCCCTGCATAGCTATTTTTGTCAGTAAGCTAAGAACTGATTTAAATTTTAATATGTCAAAGAACATCGATGCACAATACTTTGCGAATGCCTGTGCCTAGACCCTGTAATAAATATCACTAGTAAACATAATTAACTTCCACAAATTTAAATGTAAAAAGAATACTTTTAGCACACATGATACAATTTTTCCCCCACAATTTTCCCTTTAAAGGGAAAAACTCACTTTCATAGACACAAGCATCACACAATATTAAAAATGTATGTACATGTAAGTTAATCAACACTAACAACTTACACTGTACAAGAAACTGTATATGTACTTAATTATGCAACCAAATCAATCCAGTAATTGTGAGAAATCGGGATTATTTGGAGAATGAAAATGTTGTTGTTGTGGCACAGCTTCTTTGTCCTTCTCGATGTCTTCCTCGTCGTCTAAGGGTTGTTGGTTCTGAGAATTCATACTATGATTTTGTTGTGAGTTTATAGAGCCCGACGCTAGCAAAGACAATCGAGACAACGGCGTGGTGTGGGAGGCCACTGAGCTGTAGCATCCGAGACCTGCATGTGATTGGAAAGATTCATAATGGCGTGTCATTCCGTGCGGCAGCCACCTCGAAACGGGGGTCAGCGGAGCAGGGATAGGTGTGGGAGGTGCGGAGTAAAACGGACGAGCGTCGCGCTCGTGGTTCTGTTGCAGGTGGCCGGCGGGCGTACCGACGGGACTGTTGATTCGTGATTGCTGCTGGGAATTCATCAAGCTGCCGTTGGGATCCTGCATTTGATCATTCAAATAATTTGGACTATGCGTGGCTTGGAATAACTTACTATGGATAAAAGGCCTCGGATTTGCGTCTTCGTCGGGGGAGGGACTCGAGAGGTGGGATGGGTGCGGACTAGGGGAGTTAGCCATAGGTGGATTTTGGTTACAGGACATGGGTCTTGACAGAGGGAGGTGACAATTGAGAGGGGGTTTAAGATCAATAGGAGATTCGGAGTAGGGATTGCCGAGGCCCTGGTGGGGGCTACGTATATCCGGGTGATTATTCTGGTTCGAACCCATGGGCTGAGGAGTGGTAGGAGAGTTCAGAGGTGACGTGGTCGACGCTTGCGAAGACACGGGCGACGGCTGAATGGGAAATGGTTGCATACGAGGCACTGTTGTCTGACCGGCTTTAACCAACTGCCCGACATAAGTTCTGTTTGCAAGACGTGAACCGAACTGTCGCTTGGTCGGAATCTGACCTGCATGTCGGGCCATGTGAGTCTTTAGATTGCCTTTCTGGGAGAATGTTTTTCCGCAAAGTGTACATGGGAAACGGTCGTCTTTGTTATGTGTTCTTATATGAGTCTGCATGTTACCCTTTTGGGAAAAACATTTCCCACATAAACCACATGCAAAGGGTTTCTCTTTCGTGTGCACACTTCGGATATGAGTCTTTAAGTTGCCTTTTTGAGTGAACCGCTTTCCGCAGGCGTCACAGCCATATTCACGCTCCCCAGTGTGTATTTTCATATGTGTATCTACATTTCCCTTTTGAGTGAAGCTTTTTCCACAAGCTTGGCAGGCGTACGGCTTTTCCCCAGTATGTATCATCATGTGAGTTTTTAGATTGCCTTTTTGGGTGAATAATTTATGACATACAGGACAGGGGAACTGTTTTGTTGGTAGAGGTCTAGGCTTCATATTCTGCATGCCGGGGGGAGGACCCCCCGGATGCATGTTCATAGATGGGTGCATGCCGGACGTAGGTATGACGTTCGGAGGTGGTCCATTAGGCATAAGGTTCATCGGTTTCCTTTCAGATGGAGAATTGGTCATGATGGGACTGTTACTTTGCCGCGTGGCGTTCGCTGAAGTGCCATCATTCCTCAGCATGCTGCTTATGTTGTTAAAATTACTGCTTAATAAGTATTGCTGACAAATTTCACAGGGGTGTCCCTTGTCTTTAGCGTCAGGGTGATGGCATTTCGGAGGCGGTTCGTTTATGGTCGACATTTTCTCGATGTAGTTCGAAGCGGCGGCCAACTGCGATATGCCTGTCCCGAAGTGAAGAGGATTTTTCTTCAAGAAGAGGTCGCTGAGACTTGCCTGGTAGCCAGGGGTCACAGGCCAATTCTTTTGAGCCAATGACGACGTCGCCATCCAAGGATATGTACCGTTCTGCATGTTTGCTATTTTTTTAAACCCCTTTTAAAATGGTATTAAATCCTAGAAATTATAGTTGTTTGAGCAAGATATTTATCTGAAAAGAGAAAGCAATAAATTAAATAAATATTAAAAATAACATATTAGTCAAAATTAATATTTCAATAAAGTAAACTAGGTAATAAAGTAATGAGAAATAAACTAGGTATTACAAAAATTTATTAAGTCAAATTTTTCAACAAAAAATAAGCACCTTTTAAGTACTTTTTAAGCACTCATAAATTTTTTTAAATCACTTTCCTAAAAAAAAAATCATAGATAGGATCTGTGCAGTAATAATTTTTTTTCTATCGTTTAAATTTCTTAATTTATAAACGTAAAATCAATAAAATTCAAAAATATTTTCATAAACTTTACACAATCATTATAAAATAACTAGTCTCTGATAAATATTAGAGAAAATTGTGAAAATCATCATTTTTGTAATTTAGAACGACAATCGACACAGCAAAGAAAAAATCTCTTTTTGAAAGATAGAAAATTAAGCACTTTTTACAAATCCTGAATAAAAAAGAAACTTTAAGGGCTATTAAAAAAAGTAAATCAAGAATAAGCACTTTTTAAAAACGCTATGCACACTGTATTACCAAGTACTGTTCTTTTTTGTCACAACTTAATTTGACATTGCATAAGAAATTTTTTAAATAGTTCAAAGATTTAATTTTCAAAGACAAGTAAAATACATTGATATTGGTGAATAAAGTAAGAATAAACAAAATCACTTAAAATTTTAATAATTTCAATTAATATATTTTAAGTGTCACAAGTAATGGATTATTTTTAAAGTCTTATACATTAAGTAAATTTAAACATTTATTTAATTTATAAAATTTTATTTAAAAAAGATTTATATAAATTTTTATTAAATATTCTTTTAATTAATTTGTAAATATTCTATTAATTATTACAAACATGTGAATATGAATTGCAACATTGGATTTTAAACTAATGTGAATACAAATCATGATATTACATTTTAAAAACGTGAATATGAAATTCAATGTTTGATGCATTTTTTTTCCCCCTTACAAAGGACTTAATTGTATTTTTTCACAGCTAACTTCACACTTAAACCACAAAATTATGTTTATTTTAATAAATGATATATCAAGGCTTGATTGTGAAAAAGTTTGATAAATTCTACACAGTATTTTTTTTATTATTTTTTTGGTGCCCTTTCAAATAAAGTAGAGAAATTCTGCATGTTTTACTCTTTTACGATCATAAAGGGTTTAAATGTTGTCCAATCAAGAAAAAGAAAAAAATTCGGATGCAAATGGAGAAGATGTGCTTTTTCTTACTATTTTTTATCAATGCAACTTTATGGACTACAATGCTAACTATTCATACCTAATTAATGAGATGAAATTAAAATTTTATTGGTAAAAATTAAATTAAGAAAATTTCTTCATTAAATGAATATAGGAATAAATCATTGTACACTTCGAAGAGCAAAACTGTATTATTTCTAAGATTTTTGTTGTACTTATTTTTAAAATCTATATAAGACATTTTTATTTTAACATTTGTTATTAAATAGTGTTTAAAAAAGTATTAAATTTTTTAAGAAATTAAAAAATTTGAGAACAGGGTGCGCAGCCAAATCTTTCAGCAAAAAATAAGCACCTTTTAAGTACTTTTTAAACACTCAAAAAATATTTTTAAGCACTATATACATTAACAAAATGGAAAATAATTTTCAAAAACTTTACATGATCATGATAAAATAACCAGTTTCTGACAAAGAACTCTTCTCTTGATTATATTAGCCATTATAAAATGATCAAGAGGCTTTTGAATGATCACAGGCAAATGAAAATGAAGCATGACATTAAGAATATCTTGCAAAATGCAGCAGAGTTGCACAAGTTGCAATAATCTTACCGAACCCAGCTCAGTATACGCACATGCAGACCCACAAGTAATTCATCAAAACATGTAAAATGATTGACACTTTTAAAAGCTATGGATGAAAGGCACATTGTGAAAACGTTGTATAGAATAATGTGAAAAGCATGCTTTTGTATAATACATATCGAAAATCGATATGATAAAGAAAAAAAATCTCATTTTCAGAAAGGGGAAAAAACACTGAATGAAAAAAGCACCTTAAAGGCCTTTTAAAAAACGAAAGTCGAAAATAAGCACCACCTTTAAGCAATTTTTACAGGGTGCGTAGCCAGATTTTTCAACAAAAAATAAGAATCTTTTAAGTACTTTTAAGCCCTCAGAAAATTTTTTTAATCTGTGCAGTCATAAAAATAATTTTTTTCTATCGTTTAAAGCTCTTCATTTATAAACATAAAATCAACAAAATTCAAAAACATTTTCAAAAACTTTACATAATCATGATAAAATAACTAGTTTCTTATAAATATTGCAGAGAAAATTGGGAAAATCATGCATTTTTTGTAATTTATCACAAAAATCAATATTGCAAAGAAAAAATCTCTTTTTAAAAGAAATTTAAAAGAAAGAAAATTAAGCACTTTTTACAAAATCTGAGTAAAAAAAAGTATCTTAAAGGGCTTTTAAAAAACGTAAATCAAAAATAAGCACCTTTAAGCACTTTTTAAAAATGCTTCGCGCCCTGTTGTATTAAAAATTGGGTTTTTTAAAATCATGCAGAATTTTGTAGCAATAACCATTGAAAAGGTGATCGAGAAACAAAATAGACTTACAGTTTAATCTGTGCAAACTGAGCGCATTAAGAAGTTATGACTCAAATTTGCAATTAAAATTTTCAAAATTTTTTATTTTTTAAGAAAAAAAAAAAATTCATCATGTTCAGAAGCTCCTACGGGCTTCAGGTTGTCAATCCAATTTATGCTAAAAAACATTGTTAAGAGTACTGAAGTCTCCTTTTCATGAAAATAGCTGATTTTTTTAAAAAGCATTTTCAGACAAAAAAAAGGTTGCCCTTAGTTACCTCAGGGAGAAAATATTTGCAATTTAGTCGCCTGTGGCAATCCTGTTATTGCCATATTATAAAAATTTCAAAGTTTTAAAAAGTATTTCAAAATGTATTACATTTTGTAAGAAATTAAAAAACTGAGAAGCTTTTATTCCTGATCATTGAATTTAATTTAAAAAAAAAGAAACATTATCCTTTGATATATGGCCAGTTTTAAAATATTAGGTAAATGTGGAGCATATGCGGAGTGGGAATACCAAAGTTAAGAAACTACAATTGAAATTGTTCAGCGGTATCATTGATATTTAAACACTTTGTGCAATTTTTTCAAGTTTGCGATTTTAATATTTCACCTTTCTTGAAAGAAAAAAAAAAGGCATTACTAACAATTAAAACAAGCAAGGATGAATTTAAATACAAAGAGCTAATGAAATGATCAAACAAACTTTTAAAAAAATGAAAGCTTCTTTGACAGAAAAAGAGGTTAATTATAAAAGTCTTTTGGCCTTGAAGTACATGTAGGGTTGGGGCCTCATGGTCCTTTACTTAATCTTGATTTTAATAAATGCCACGGTGGGGCCTCGCCAGGTCCCTCGGCTGACACACCTGATGCGAGCCTGGCCCCCTCTCCCGAGCGAATCTGTCGCAGCGACAGGTTAAATTTCTTTTCCGTGTGCCCTAATCTAGGGCGGGTCGGAGTAATAACTTCGCCTTCACAGAAAAAGAGAAAATAAAAGAAAGAGAATATTGGTTCTAAAACTAGGGGAGCAACGAATCTCACACCAACTTGTGATCACCCCCCCCCCCCATAACAATACTCGCCACCACTCAAGGGTGATATCTGGAAAAGTTCTGAAAGCTGCACACTAATCATTTTGTTTATTCTAAAAAAGTTTAATTTTGGGAAAAGTTTCATCAGCGAGGGTCTGTCCAGATATTTTGTGAAAGGTCTGGTTTTCGTGAAATTGTGAAAAAATTACTTACATTCTTTCAACCAGAGCCCTGCTTTTATGAATTTGTGCTTTTATTGGGGGGTAATGCCTGCCGCCTCCACGTGGTGCCCCCTGGATACCCCTCACTGGGTAACTAAATGGCAGGCAAACGAAATGATGAGTACAAGAAAAGATTGCGATACGGCATCATCCTTCGCGCCGGTGAACAAGGGATGCGTTCAGGAATTAGGCAGAGGTTCCTGTTCGAAAAATTCACTACAGTCTCCAGTAGCACATGGTAAGCCTTCGGGTGAGCCCAGTGCTAATCCCGCTGCTTTGCAGACTACCTTGAAACACGGTGAGGCGTCCAAAGGCACAGACCCTTCCTCTGTAGGAGTCTCTGGTTCCCAGAGGCACTCGGAGGACAGTGTGTCTGGCGCCACTGGAATGTCCAAGAGCCGGAGGAGAAGAATTAGAAGAATGAAGGCCACTGAGGCGAGTGGAGGAGCTAAGAGACCTAGGTCTTCTGATGCAACGCCCTCACCCAGTGTGCCAACACAAAGTGGAAAGAAGCCCAGGGAGGATTGTGTTCCTGGGAGGAAAGCCCAATCCAGGGAAGCGGTTCCCCCTAGCGGGGATAGCAGAACTGGAGAGGGGGATCCAACTGGGAGCCTCCAATCTGGAGTATCTTTTGCATGCGCTGCAAAGTCGATCAAGATTGCCATTGTTCGGGAGGACTTTCCTTCGGACAGGCTTTCTCTGAGAGACTCAAATGAAATACTCAAGGTGATCTTAGAGCAGACTGACGCCATCCCAGGTGGTGAAAGGATGCCTGAGATCTACAGTAACAACCTTCTTAGAGGAGCGTCGGTACTACAGTGTAATGATTACACTGTAGAGTGGATCAGGGGCCACTTTGATAACAGACCCTTGGGCGACCTCATGCTTAAAGTCTTAAGTGCTGATGAGTTGCCCAAGCCTGTAAAGGTGGCCTTTAAAACCAGGGAGCAATTCTCTGAGCAAAGCAGCTTCTTGTGGCGTCTTCAGAGACTAAACCAAGGGTTGAAGTCCATGGGGTGGAGGGTTCTGCAAAGTGCTGTGGGACCTAACACCTCTAGATGGATCTTTGAGGTGGAGCCTGAAGACGTGTTGGCTATAGAGAGGGCAAATTTTTGTGCACTCACTGGCATAGATCGTGGGGTTTTTAAAATCCTACACGATCCCAATAAAAAGAAGGCAGTTGAGGCTCCAACAACATCGGAGCCCTCTGCAGAACCTGATGTCCAGGAAGTCATGGAACAGGAGGATGAACCTTGTCCGGCTAATTCCCCTGATTCCAAGGTAAGTTCAATTGGTGCTCTAGATTTTTCAGAGCTAGGGTTGGACTCCGGGTCAGACGTAACCTTACGGCCTGACTCGCCAGCTTCTATGCTTGATTTAGATGAAGCAATGGAGCTGATAAAAGAAGATATCTCTTCTAAAGTTAGCCAGGATAGTTAGAGCCATCCTGGTTTCACATATACTGCTAACCAAATAGATACAATCAAGGTTGGCCAAATCAATCTCCATCACAGCATTGCTGCCTCTAGCCTTATGGCCAAAAGGTTAAATGATGGAGAACTAGATATTGCTCTTATACAAGAGCCCTGGACCCGCAAGGGTAAAATAATGGGTCTCAATGTTAAAGGTTTCAATATCTTCTATGATACCCATTGTGACCTTCCCAGGACCTGCATTGTAGCTAGGTCTAATCTAAATGCCCTTAATCTTGTTAACTTTCTTAACAGGGATTTAGTTGCTGTAAAACTAAAATTCTATGACAAAAAGAAAATCTCTGACTTTGTCATAGTTTCAGCCTATCTCCCTTATGAGGAGAAGGACCCACTAGTTGACACTACTAGGGCCCTAATTGCCCACTGTAGTTTAAACTATAGAATCATCCTCGGCTGTGATGCAAATGCTCACCACACAGTGTGGGGTAGTAGTAATTGTAACCAGCGGGGGGATGTACTTATGGAACACATCTTAAATCTTAATTTGTATGTCCTTAATAAAGGCAATGAACCTACCTTTGTTACCTGTAACAGAAGGGAAGTCATTGACCTTACTTTATGTAATTCTAGTTCAGTAGATTACATTAATGATTGGAAGGTATCTGGGGCAGTCACTGCTTCAGATCACCAACTAATTACTTTTTCTATTAAAGGCCTCTCAGGACTGAAGGTCGTAAGGAGGAACCCCAGAACAGCTGATTGGGGTTCCTTCAGAGCAGCTCTGGAGAGGAGGATGGGGAGCTTCTCTGGTAAGTACAATAATGTTAATGATATAGAGTGGACTGTTGACCAAGTGCAACAAATCATACTCGATTCATACCATATTTCTTTTAAGGTTACGTCTACTAGCTCCCCAAGGCGAGTTCCTTGGTGGTCTTCTGTGCTTAGTAAATTACGTAAAAAATGTAGGAAGCTATTCAACAGAGCAAAGAAATCTGGAGAATGGCAGACCTACAGAAACGCTCTAACTGCCTATAACAAGGCGATCAGAGCATCCAAACGTCGCTCATGGCAGACTTTCTGCGATGGCATTAACACTACTTCTGCCACTGCAAAGATTGCAAAAATTCTTACTAAAGACTTCAATTGCAATTTAAATGCCATCCGTCTTGCAAACGGAAGATACAGTGAATCAGGGGAAGAGGCTCTTGGAGAACTACTTGCAGCACACTTCCCTGGATCTCATCCTGTGAAGAATGATAATCCACATATTACTACTACTTGTAATAGGTATGACTGGGAGGCCGCCAAGAGTTAGGTCTCCTATGAGAAGGTTGTATGGGCTATAAAGTCGTTTAAGCCCTACAAGTCACCAGGTATGGATGACATCATACCAATGATGCTTATTCAGGGGATAAATACTTTGGCCCCTACTCTATGTAGAATTTTTCGATCCTGCATAGCATACGGATATTTACCTCTCTCTTGGAGGAATACTAGAGTGATTTTCATACCAAAACCAGGTAAGGAGAATTACTTTGAGGCTAAATCATTCAGACCAATCAGCCTCACTTCGTGTCTGTTGAAAGCGATTGAAAAGCTAATTGACAGACACTTCAGAGACACTGTGCTCATAGAAAGGCCATTGTCCTCCACACAGCATGCCTATCAACCAGGCAAGTCCACTGACACCGCTCTATACGAACTATCCTACCTGCTTGAGAAATCAATAAAAGATAAGGAGATAGCTCTTGCAGTATTCATTGATATTGAAGGTGCTTTTGATAAAGTCCCTTTTGAGACTATCATCAATGCACTTAGAAACAGAGGCATTAACTCAGTCATTACCAGATGGATAATGAATTTGCTATCCTCTAGGTATGTTTGTTCCTCTCTATTGGGTGCAAGCATGAAAGTGCAAGCAACCTCAGGATGCCCACAGGGAGGGGTTCTGTCCCCTATCCTATGGTGTATGGTAATGGACTCTCTGCTAGTTCGGTTAACTACTCTCGGCATTCCCTGTATCGGGTATGCTGATGACGGTGTTATTGTTGTCAGAGGTAAACATGGAAAAACAGTCTCTGATATCATGAATAATGCACTTCTAGAAGTAGCTAGATGGTGCTCTGAATCAGGCTTATCTGTCAATCCATCCAAGATAAGCTATGTAGCCTTCACACGAAAAAGGCAACTTGGTCTAGGTAATGTATACTACCTGAACCATAAATTGGAACTCAAAGAGAAAGTCAAATTTCTCGGGGTTTACTTTGACTCCAAATTAAATTGGGGCCATCAACTTGATTACTGTACCAACAGGGCCAGAAAGATTTTCTGGTCCTGTAGAAATGCTATTGGTAGAACCTGGGGATTGTCCTCCAAAATAGTTTACTGGATCTACTCAATGATCATTAGTCCTATAGTCACTTATGGCGCAGTCGTCTGGTGGTCAAGGACTAGATTGAGTTCCGCAAGAACCAATCTAAACAAACTTCAAAGAATGGTCTGTGTAGCCCTGTCAGGATGTCTCAGGACCACTCCTACAGCTGCTCTTGAGAGCTTACTCGGGCTTCTTCCTTTGAACTTACGCATTGAGGTTGAAGCTCAAACAGGCGTAAAGCGTCTTATGAACCTTGGCCTATGGAAAGAGTATTCCAAGCACTTGTCTTGGGGACATCTTGTTTCACAAGTGATGGGAATACCCACTTCTATTACGCCTAGTGACCTTATGTCACTAAGATACGCGTTTTATAAACCCTTCAAGATCCATTTTCCTACTAGAGATGAATGGTTCAACTCTCCTCGGTGGCTTAAAGGCAAATGCCTAATTTGGTACACTGATGGTTCTAAGATTGGCACCAAATCAGGAGCTGGAATCTACGGCTCCAATGACGGTATCAAACTTCACTTTCCCCTGGGAAATTATGCCACTGTCTTTCAGGCTGAGGTCTATGCCATTATCTTGTGCTGCAAGTTATGCATAGACATGAGATATCAAAATAAGACTATCCGCATCTGTTCTGACAGTCAGGCTGCTCTCCTATCACTGGCAAGGTGTAAATTCACCTCTCTGTTAGTGTGGGAATGCTTCTCGGTCCTCTGTGACCTGTCCGCTCATAACAAGGTATCCCTGCATTGGGTACCTGGACATATGGGTATTGGTGGAAATGAGTTAGCTGATGAAGCAGCACGGGCTGGCTCTAATGCAATTTTCTGGGGCCCTGAACCTGCACTGGGAATTTCTCCCTCCTCATTTAGGGCAACCATATTCAAGCTCTACGGCAAGATTGCCCATGAGCAATGGCGCGCTGCTGACGGTCAAAGACAAGAATATATTGAGAAGAAACTATACTAGTTTTAATTGCTGGAAAAACTTAGCTCGGCTTAACACTGCCCTGCTCCCCATACGAGGCATCCAGGGAATACTATTGACATGAAGTGAGTGCACCTGACTGCGTCAGTATAAAAAAAAAAGAGGACACCAAGAAGAAAAGGCTGGATCAGGTAAGACGGCAACACAATAGGTTGATGGGCTGACCAGTGACTTGATCCAGGGGGATCCCTGAAGCTGCCGTGCATGAGCAGCTTAAAATTGAATATTAATTGCTAGCGTATACTACTTGTAAAACAAAGGAGTCCCATGTGCTGCACGCACATAGCAGATTAAGTCAGATTTTGACTTAAAAGAAACATGAAATAAAATACAAATTTAAAACGATGTTAACAATATCAAAGAGACAGAGCGGGTTTCTAAACCAATATAAAATACAGTCAAACCTCGATATCTCGAACTTGAAGGAAAAGGATAAAAAATTCGAGATACCGAAATTCGAATTATCGAAAATCACATGTTATTGATGGTAGAATAAAAATAAATGCTCTTCACAAACCTTATTTACTATTATATTACTAAAAATACTTTTCACGCTTAAAAAGATTCAATTGCTGTTTGCTTTAGAGATGTGTAAGAAAGTTTGTTGATAGCTATAGCTTTAAATGTCTCCTCTGACATATTTGGCTGCCTCTCAATAAATCTCCTTACAGTGTCCACTGAAGAAAGTGCTTGTTTGTTAGTAAAAGTGGGCGGTAAATCTTCGATTTCTTCATCCTCTTCTTATGATAGTTTACAAGAAGCTTTCCTTTGAGCGATGATATCATTGTCACCTCACTGACCACACACTGTTACTGCATCATCTACGTTTACAAAGTCATGAAATTCCATGTTGACAAGCTTCATAAGTTCGGTCAATCTGTCCCAAACATTTTTGGTGTAGTTTTTAGCAGAATTAAGGATATTGATTGTTTGACTACTTCAGGGCTCCTACACTATTTTGAGAAAACAATATCCTGACTTTTGCAGGTTTTTCCTGACCTTTTACAATAAAATTCCTGACCTGCCGTTTCCCACTCCAACAAAACTTTTAACATTGCAGTTTCAATTAGTAATAATATGCTACTTAGTCATAAGTATCATATATTGAATAGGATAAACACTTATATATTAAAGTGGAATTGCGTAATAGCACTATATATATCCCAAATTATATTTTCAGAAAACTTATGAAACATATTTTTAATTATCATGATTAGATTAAACTTTTAGTGTGTTTTTGTAGTTACATACGAAAAGTATTTAATTAAAAAGATCAAGAAAATCTGTTGGATTATGGAAATATTATTTTATCTAATGTTAAGTGGAACCAAATGCATGAGTGTCGTCAGGATATAAAGGGGTAATCAAATCTGCGAGATATGTATCAGTATCCTCAAATAATATTTACTTTTAAAACATACTAGAACATTTGTTACAGTAAGTTATTAATTTTTAAAAATCACCAATTCACTTCAAACTGACTTATCTTTTAAAAGATAATATTAAAATATACAGGGGAAAAAAGTCAAGAAAAGTTAATTATATACAAATAAAAATTCAGATAGAAAAATTATGCAACTTGTGAGAAAAATAAAATCAAAAATATCTTTTTTTTTTCAGTATTTTTAAATTTATTTCTGTAATACTGTAAGCTTCCGGAGAAACTCAGGGGCTCCTATGTTATATAATATTTCTCAACATATTTTGTTGTTTGACAATTTCTGAATCAAGAACATCCAGTTCTGTTGCAGCAGTTTTCATCAATTTAGATTTTCTTAATTTCAAATCATCTATCTTTTCTTTTATTCGTTTTCTAGAAAATTTTAAGCTTTCTTACTCTTTTTTTTTTTTTTTTTGGCTTCTAATGCATGTCTCCATCTTGTTCTAGATCCTTTTACAGCATCTAGCATTTTTTCATAAATGTCTATGTTTTTTATTCCATTTATAAATGAAACATAATCATACACACGCCTTTGTGAAATAATAGTCTTCATTGAGGTTTTCAACCAATAAGCTTTTATTGATTGAAAAACCCCCTTCGCCTGTTGCATTACCATGAGAGAGGATAAGAAAAATTTTTATAACCTCCCATAAATTTGAAATTTTTTTTTTCTCGTGCAAATATTTCGAAAAAAATTTATCTAATCTCTGTTGCTGTAGATTAAACTCTAAGAAGGGGGGTAATGCCTGCCGCCTCCACCTGGTGCCCCCTGGATACCCCTCACTGGGTAACTAAATGGCAGGCAAACAAAATGATGAGTACGAAAAAAGCTTGCGATACGGCATCATCCTTCGCGCCGGTGAACAAGGGATGCGTTCAGGAATTAGGCAGAGGTTCCTGTTCGAAAAATTCACTACAGTCTCCAGTAGCACATGGTAAGCCCTCGGGTGAGCCCAGTGCTAATCCCGCTGCTTTGCAGACTACTTTGAAATCCGGTGAGGCGTCCAAAGGCACTGACCCTTCCTCTGTAGGAGTCTCTGGTTCCCAGAGGCACTCGGAGGACAGTGTGTCTGGCGCCACTGGAATGTCCAAGAGCCGGAGGAGAAGAATTAGAAGAATGAAGGCCACTGAGGCGAGTGGAGGAGCTAAGAGACCTAGGTCTTCTGATGCGACGCCCTCACCCAGTGTGCCAACACAAAGTGGAAAGAAGCCCAGGGAGGATTGTGTTCCTGGGAGGAAAGCCCAATCCAGGGAAGCGGTTCCCCCTAGCGGGGATAGCAGAACTGGAGAGGGGGATCCAACTGGGAGCCTCCAATCTGGAGTATCTTTTGCATGCGCTGCAAAGTCTATCAAGATTGCCATTGTTCGGAAGGACTTTCCTTCGGACAGGCTTTCTCTGAGAGACTCAAACGAAATACTCAAGGAGATCTTAGAGCAGACTGACACCATCCCAGGTGGTGAAAGGATGCCTGAGATCTACAGTAACAACCTTCTCAGAGGAGCGTTGGTACTACAGTGTAATGAGTACACTGTAGAGTGGATCAGGGGCCACTTTGATAACAGACCCTTGGGCGACCTCATGCTTAAAGTCTTAAGTGCTGATGAGTTGCCCAAGCCTGTAAAGGTGGCCTTCAAAACCAGGGAGCAATTCTCTGAACAAAGCACCTTCTTGTGGCTTCTTCAGAGACTAAACCCAGGGTTGAAGTCTATGGGGTGGAGGGTTCTGCAAAGTGCTGTGGGACCTACACTCTAAAAACAGTACCTCTTATATAAAAGGTACAAGCTAAATGTACCCCTTATTTTCTCGCGTAAGAGGCACATAACTAATGTGCCTTTAAAAATGACAGGCACCACAAGAATTTAAAGGCACCAAAGAAAACGCGAGTGAATACTCGGTACGAAAAGATTTTTCTGCTTCCTCGTGCCTCTCAAATGCACTTCCCTTCTTTTTCTTCGGTACGATGTAACGGAGAAGAAGCGCATGCGCACATCAGTTCGTTTCCTGTCCTCTCCCCTGCCATCAACTCCACCGATTGAAACAACTTGTAAACAATTCTTGTTTGCTAAGATCTGGCCTAATGTGTGATGTTATATATTCTTGAATTTGGTAAGTTTAAAATTTATACTTCTATATTATTTTTATATTTATTCCTAATTAACGATGGCATCTTTCTTATTAATACATTTCAATTATTACTACTACAAATCTTATAAAAATACTTAAGCGAGGTAGCTAACCCTAATTATGATGTTTACATTTCTGTTGTAGTATCATTTATGTTTTATCATTATAATATTAAGAAGAATGTTTTTAAAATGCCCTATATTTGTTCTGTAGTGTTTGATCATAATTTTGTATGAGGTTTTCAATGTGGCGATTGGTATGAATAAGAAATCATTTTTATTTGAATAAACCAATTTCCTTTTTTGTTTATCTTAGTTTATAATCAAGAGCTATCACAGAAATTCTCTCAGAGAATGATTGAATAATTTAAAAAACAACGAAGAATGTTTATAATTATGAAAAATATGCTCTCAATCATTAGCTATTTAAAAAAACAATTAACATTTGGATATCTAATTATACTTATTTTAAACTGCTACAAAACTTACAGTTGATATAAACCTGAAGAAAAAAACAAGATTATGCTTTATTTATATGTTAAATATGGTGTGAGCATGAAAGAAAAAAAACAATCTTCTAATGATTTATAGATTTTAAATTTTGAATTAGTTATTATTTATTTTGTAAAAGTAATGTTTAAAAATGTTTTATTCTAACATCACAGCTTTAAGTTTAAAATTTAAAATTTTATTTTTGAATTTATGACTTAAAATAGATAATATGGGATATATAGTTATTTACGACTGAAAAACTTTCCTTTTAAAAATTTTAACATTTTAAATTGAACTTTAATTTATTTGATTTTTAAGAAGGGTTAATAGCTTGTTCCAGAGTGCTCTTGTGGCACAGCTGGTTAAAATATCTTTCACACTGCTTATTAGAGAAATAGGGTAATGAGTTTGATCCTGGCAATGTATAAAACAATTGACGTGTATACTCAGCAAGGTGCATATGAACTCTGCCACAGCTGAAAGTTCTCTCATTGGTTATCGTGCAAAAGATTGAAAAGAGCTAGCTCAAGCGGAGTCCACTTTATCTGACCAGTATCAAAATTACATGGCCGTTAAAAGTTAAGCCCTAGAAATGGGATTTTTGATCATGGTTGAGTTATGGCGGTGATGAGTACCTTGGTCTATATTTAAAATAAAATAATGAAAAGTACTTAACGCTTGAACTTTTTAAAAATATTAAAGTATTTTTAACTAGTGCAGTATAATTTACATAATTTTGTTATCAATAACCATAAATAAAAAATTAAAAAAAATTATTTACATAGCATTCATTGGATCACAAATGGGTTAGATATGCAGAAGCGCTGTTGTGCCACTGGCATTTTTCAAGATAATTTCTTAATGCTTTATCGATATATACTTTATACCAAAAAATATTTGGTACTTCATATTCAATGCTCAACACTTTATACTCCAAGTTTTCCTGCCACGAAAAGCTACCTAGTAAAACTTTATAATACAACATCAGTGATAATAATTTTTGAGAAACCTTTATTTATTTTATAGTTATTGCTACCTTACCTGTGTTACTTAGAATAACATTATCATACAACTTTTATTTATCTATAACTAATGCTATTCCTGAACTGTAATAAAGAAATACAAAGCAAAGCAATTTTGATAACAATATTAAGAAAGAAAATATATTTATTGTATATGTGTATAAACTTGATACAGTGAAATTTTTTTTTTTTTTTTTTTTTTTTTTGCTCTCTGAAAGGCAATTTAATGTTTCTGTAATCTAAATTTATATTATTAGTATAATTAAATGATCAATAGTTTTTTTTTTGTTGTTACTTTCTGTCTTGACTGTGTTCCAGTAAATGCAAAAAAATGTTTTCAATTATTAAATATTTTTATAAATAATAATTATTTTTATAAGTAGTTACATTTTATAAATAATTACTTTTCTATTTACATTTGAATTTTCTTTGTTTACTCCAATTCTGTTATGTGTTAAAAACAATCCTTACACTTTCTTATATATTTAAGCTTAGCTAGTTTACACTTTTTTTGTTTTTGTTTCTTTAGCACATTGAATGCCACGCTAATTTTACATGGCTTGCCCGTCTGGCCAAAATGATTTTTTCAGTATATATTGCATTAACTTCTTCAAACCGTTTTAGTAATAATAATAATATAAAAAAATGTAGAGCATTGAAAATTGTTTCGATAATCTAGGCTTCGCCGTTCATCAGTGACCCCTGTGGCGCTACAAACAAACTCAGCACCAGTCACCGGTGACCCCTATGGCATTTAACGTGTTAAATTAGTTCAATAATATTAAATTATCAATAATATTAAATTTAAAAATTACTTTGGCTAAACCTATTCTTAATGTAATAAAATCTTCATGAATGTATTTATGTACATTGTGATGAAAACTTTTAACAACTTATTCAAATAAAATACTTTTACATTGATAAGTTCTGTTTTAAATTTTCTAGCCCAGCTGAATGCATGACAAGACTCGCATTTGGATTACATGGAGATGAAAACCACGCAAACCTGCCACGGTTAGTCTTGCGTCGAAGGGAATCAAACCCACGATCCTTCTACCACTAAGGGAATTTTACGTCAGCACTGTGGTCGGTGCGAATGAAATGGAAAATACATATCGACCAGCCATCTTAAGATTTTAACCCGATTCATCTCATTGAAAGGCAAACTTTCTGCTATTGTGACACCCCTGGAAACAAAGGCGATCACTACAAAAAATCCTGCTGTTAAATTCCTCAACTCGCTTTTACTCTCTCCTATAGAGAAATCTTGTGATTGTGACACCATTGTGAGACTAAAATATAAACAATGTTCAAGATGTGGATGCTGCGAGTGATAGCTAGTGAAAACTATTAAAAAAATTGTCGTTTTTTTTTTTTTTTCAAAATTAGGAAAAATGTTTCAATAAAAGTTCTCTGTGAGACATGTGGACTTTTTTTATAAGTGCCTGCATTAAACGAATCTTACCATTTCTTCCAATAAAATGGAATTAAAGTCGTTTCACTCTGTATAGCAAATTTACCTGTATGTTATCACCTTTTACTATGATGTTTTATTTTCTCATTATAGTGCTAATTTTATTTAATTTTGTTTTATTTGAAACGATTACCATTATAATTTTGCTTCCAGTGTTGTGTTTTTTTTTTTTGTTTACCTGCACTTTTTCTTTATTGACCTTTAATTATGATATTACTATTTATATATACATAGCCAATACTAAGGATTTCAAATTATTTTCCAGATTTTAAAATTCTTAGCCAAAGGAAAATTTTAGAAATTTTTTATGATTGATTTTTTCTGTAGCATAATACAAATTTATTACAAATTAATTATTTTATAAAAATGCAAATACAAATTTCCAGTCATTTTGCTGTTGGGGAGGAGTAAGCGCGCAATGAATGGGGGAGAGATTGAAAAATGCAGATGTTTTATCGTGTTTGAGGGGAGGAAATAGACATAGGTTGAAGTTTATTTTTGGCAACGTATTAGATTAGTGCAGTAATATAAAGATAAACCTGAATCGACACTATGTTCTGTGTTATTAAGTTAGTGCATATATTATTGTCATGAAAAAATATATTTTCTGCTAAAATAATCTGCATCTTGCTTTTCGTTTGAAAACAGCTTTCGCCAACACTTTCCCCAAAATGGGCCTGACCTTGTTCCCAAAATGAGAACAAGGTTTTTTTTTCTTAAATTGTTAACTAGCTATTGTACATTTTCACTAGGGATTGGTTTTATTTTAGACATTAGATTGTTGTAATCAAGTTTAAGTTAAAATAATTTTCATTTTAATAATATTTATGAAACAAATGCATGTTTAATGATTGGGGACAAAAATGTAGAATTTCACGATTTTTAAAATACAATGAAAATTCTGAAACAAGCTTTCCAAAAAAATTGCAGAATGCTTTTCATATATCCAGAGCTCAAATTAAATCACCAATTAAATAATATTAAGTACAGTTAGTTCTAAAAATATTGAAAGCTAAAGCTCCAAAAATGGGAATGTTAGCGCCTAATGGGTTAATATGCTTCGCCAAAATCGGACTTTAAAAAAAAAACATTTCAATAGAAAATAATATTTGATTTTACATTGGTTAAGTCATTTGATTAAGCATAGTTCATGTTATAAAATATACAAATTGTTCAAAATCTTCATCTATCATTTTAAAATATTGTGAAAGTTCTATGTTGTTCTATATTTGTGCAACTGCTACTATATTATTTAAAATTGTTCTTTATGTGTGAAAATAAAAGATATTAGATTTCATTTAGTGTTTAATTTTGATCCTTATAAAACTATTTTATTAACTCTCTAAATATTTAAAAAATATCTAAATTTATAATAAATTTCCATTTTGAGGATGCTTTTTGGAAAAAAAATCCATGAATTATATATTGACTTGGCTTACAGAAAAAACTTTTTTTTTTTGTACCTATATCTGATTAGAAAAGCATCATTGTAGTTGTTGAAGTATCATTAAACGCTACATAATTAAAGAACAAAGTATAAATTTACATATTTTATAACTGCCTTAGATGGAATCCCTTGAAATGATCACTTTCAAGTGGCCAATAATCAAAGAATTGAGAAATATTTTTCATTAAGAATTTTTATAATTAATATCTTGGTGAAAATAGTGTAAACCAAATAGAAAGTCCCTTTTTACATGAAGTGCTAGCAAAATGCAAATAGGTAAAAAACTTGTGTTCAAACCTGGTAAATAACAGGTCTTGGTACCACTGCTTGTTTCAGTGAGCGGTACATAAAAGCAAAATCTAAGGCACAATATACCTTTCAAGTTAAGAGGTAAATCTGATTTTGCCTCTGAAATCAGAGGTACATTGTGCCTTTCATTTTTAAAGGTACGTTGTGCCTTTTAAATTCAGAGGTACATTGTGCCCTTCATTTTTAAAGGTACGTTGTGCCCTTTAAATTCAGAGGCACAAACGATCCAAATTTGCCTCTGAAATCAGAGGTACAGTTTTTAGAGTGTAGCACCTCTAGATGGATCTTTGAGGTGGAGCCTGAAGACGTGGTGGATATAGAGAGGGCAAACTTTTGTGCACTCACTGGTATAGATCGTGGTGTTTTTAAGATCCTACACGATCCCAATAAAAAAAAGGCAGTTGAGGCTCCAACAACATCGGAGCCCTCTGTAGAACCTGATGTCCAGGAAGTCATGGAACAGGAGGATGAACCTTGACCGGCTAATTCCCCTGATTCCAAGGTAAGTTCAATTGGTGCTCTTGATTTTTCAGAGCTAGGGTTGGACTCCGGGTCAGACGTAACCTTACGACCTGACTCGCCAGCTTCTATGCTTGATTTAGACGAAGCAATGGAGCTGATAAAAGAAGATATCTCTTCTAAAGTTAGCCAGGATAGATAGGAGCCATCCTGGTTTCACTCATACTGCTAACCAAAAATAGATACAATCAAGGTTGGCCAAATCAATCTCCATCATAGCATTGCTGCCTCTAGCCTTATGGCCAAAAGGTTAAATGATGGAGAACTAGATATTGCTCTTATACAAGAGCCCTGGACCCGCAAGGGTAAAATAATGGGTCTCAATGTTAAAGGTTTCAATATCTTCTATGATACCCATTGTGACCTTCCCAGGACCTGCATTGTAGCTAGGTCTAATCTAAATGCCCTTAATCTTGTTAACTTTCTTAACAGGGATTTAGTTGCTGTAAAACTAAAATTCTATGACAAAAAGACAATCTCTGACTTTGTCATAGTTTCAGCCTATCTCCCTTATGAGGAGAAGGACCCACTAGATGACACTACTAGGGCCCTAATTGCCCACTGTAGTTAAAGCTATAGATTCATCCTCGGCTGTGATGCAAATACTCACCACACAGTGTGGGGTAGTAGTAATTGTAACCAGCGGGGGATGCACTTATGGAACACATCTTAAATCTTAATTTGTATGTCCTTAATAAAGGCAATGAACCTACCTTTGTTACCTGTAACAGAAGGGAAGTCATTGACCTTACTTTATGCAATTCTAGTTCAGTAGATTACATTACTGATTGGAAGGTATCTGGGGCAGTCACTGCTTCAGATCACCAACTAATTACTTTTTCTATTAAAGGCCTCTCAGGACTGAAGGACGTAAGGAGGAACCCCAGAACAGCTGATTGGGGTTCCTTTAGAGCAGCTCTGGAGAGGAGGATGGGGAGCTTTTCTGGTAAGTACAATAATGTTAATGATATAGAGTGGACTGTTGACCAAGTGCAACAAATCATACTCGATTCATATCATATTTCTTGTCAGGTTACGTCTACTAGCTCCCCAAGGCGAGTTCCTTGGTGGTCTTCTGAGCTTAGTAAATTACGTAAGAAATGTAGGAAGCTATTTAACAGAGCAAAGAAATCTGGAGAATGGCAGACCTACAGAAACACTCTAACTGCCTATAACAAGGCAATCAGAGCATCCAAACGTTGCTCATGGCAGACTTTTTGCGATGGCATTAACACTACTTCTGCCACTGCAAAGATTGCAAAAATTCTTACTAAAGACTTCAATCGCAGTTTAAATGCCATCCGTCTTGCAAACGGAAGATACAGTGAATCAGGGGAAGAGGCTCTTGGAGAACTACTTGCAGCACACTTCCCTGGATCTCATCCTGTGGAGAATGATAATCCACATATTACTACTACTTGTAATAGGTATGACTGGGAGGCCGCCAAGATGGTGGTCTCCTATGAGAAGGTTGTATGGGCTATAAAGTCGTTTAAGCCCTACAAGTCACCAGGTATGGATGACATCATACCAATGATGCTTATTCAGGGGATAAATACATTGGCCCCTACTCAATGTAGAATTTTTCGATCCTGCATAGCATACGGGTATTTACCTCTCTCTTGGAGGAATACAAGGGTGATTTTCATACCAAAACCAGGTAAGGAGAATTACTTTGAGGCTAAATCATTCAGACCAATCAGCCTCACTTCATGTCTGTTGAAAGCGATTGAAAAGCTAATTGACAGACACTTCAGAGACACTGTGCTCATAGAAAGGCCACTGTCCTCCACACAGCATGCCTATCAACCAGGCAAGTCCACTGACACTGCTCTATACGAACTATCCTACCTGCTTGAGAAATCAATAAAAGATAAGGAGATGGCTCTTGCAGTATTCATTGATATTGAAGGTGCTTTTGATAAAGTCCCTCTTGAGACTATCATCAATGCACTTAGGAACAGAGGCATTAACTCAGTCATTACCAGATGGATAGTGAATTTGCTATCCTCTAGGTATGTTTGTTCCTCTCTATTGGGTGCAAGCATGAAAGTGCAAGCAACCTCAGGATGCCCACAGGGAGGGGTTCTGTCCCCTATCCAATGGTGTATGGTAATGGACTCTTTGTTAGTTCGGTTAACTACTCTCGGCATTCCCTGTATCGGGTATGCTGATGACGGTGTTATTGTTGTCAGAGGTAAACATGGAAAAACAGTCTCTGATATCATGAATAATGCACTTCTAGAAGTAGCTAGATGGTGCTCTGAATCAGGCTTATCTGTCAATCCATCCAAGATAAGCTATGTAGCCTTCACACGAAAAAGGCAACTTGGTCTAGGGAATGTATACTACCTGGACCACAAATTGGAACTCAAAGAGAAAGTCAAATTTCTCGGGGTTTACTTTGACTCCAAATTAAATTGGGGTCAAATTAATTGGGGGTTTTCTGGTCCTGTAGAAATGCTATTGGTAGAACCTAGAGATTGTCCCCCAAAATAGTTTACTGGATCTACTCAATGATCATTAGTCCTATCGTCACTTATGGCGCAGTCGTCTGGTGGTCAAGGACTAGATTGAGTTCCGCAAGAACCAATCTAAACAGACTTCAAAGAATGGTCTGTGTAGCCCTGTCAGGATGTCTCAGGACCACTCCTACAGCTGCTCTTGAGAGCTTACTCGGGCTTCTTCCGTTGAACTTACGCATTGAGGTTGAAGCTCAAACAGGCGTAAAGCGTCTTATGAACCTTGGCCTATGGAAAGAGTATTCCAAACACTTGTCTTGGGGACATCTTGTTTTACAAGTGATGGAAATACCCACTTCTATTATGCCTAGTGACCTTATGTCACTAAGATACGCGTTTCATAAACCCTTCAAGATCCATTTTCCTACTAGAGATGAATGGTTCAACTCTCCTCGGTGGCTTAAAGGCAAATGCCTAATATGGTACACTGATGGTTCAAAGATTGGCACCAAATCAGGAGCAGGAATCTACTGCTCCAATGACGGTACCAAACTTCACTTTCCCCTGGGAAATTATGCCACTGTTTTTCAGGCTGAGGTCTATGCCATTATCTTGTGCTGCAAGCTAAGCTTAGACAAGGGATATCAAAATATGACTATCCGCATCTGCTCTGACAGTCAGGCTGCTCTCCTATCACTGTCAAGGTGTAAATTCACCTCTTTGCTAGTATGGGAATGCTTCTCGGTCCTCTGTGACCTGTCCTCTCATAACAAGGTATCCCTGCATTGGGTACCTGGACATATGGGTATCGGTGGTAATGAGCTAGCTGATGATGCAGCACGGGCTGGCTCTAATGCAATTTTCTGGGGCCCTGAACCTGCGCTGGGAATTTCTCCCTCCTCATTTAGGGCAACCATATTCAAGCTCTACGGCAAGATTGCCCATGAGCAATGGCGCGCTGCTGACGGTCAGAGACAAGCTAAGGAGCTGAATCGAGACTGTCCTAGCATACGTCAAAAGGAGCTCTTAAAGCTTAATAGAAACAGTTTAAGGAAGATCATTGGACTTCTTACTGGTCATTGTATCCTCAGGAGACACCTACACATTATGGGAATTGAATCCAATCCTATTTGTCGGGGTTGTCATCTAGAAGAAGAAACATCACGACACATACTTTGTGATTGTGATTACTATTCTGCTCAAAGATTTGAGCACTTAGGAAAGCATTGCGTCAATGCCTGGGAACTGCAAGAGGTTCCTGTAAGGTGTCTGCTGAATTTTATTACAGCTATAGGGCTTTCTTGCTAATCATGACTAGGGTTTGGGTACAATAGACCTCTGGTCGATGTGCCCAGCTCGTCAGAGCTGCCCAACCTCTAAGTCTAAATCTAAACTCTAAGAAACTCTTTTGCTCTTCTTTTTTTTTTTTTTTGGCAGCATCACAAAACAGTAAATATTTCTTTTTTGCTTCTTCTGCTGTTGTTTCAGCTACCCAGTTATTAACATGGAGAATTTCCAGACAGGTATCCATCCTTTGTTGAGCAATGGATGGATGTTGAATGATCAATTTTGGAACTAAACTTGAAATGCCACGTGTCATACTATACAACAATGGACTTTTTTTGAGTATGTTTTTGGCGGTCGTCAAAAGGACATTTCGACATTCTAACTTGAAATATCCCTTATCTTTCTCACTAATTTTTATCATGTTCAGATATTTACTTGCTGCAAAACCTATATTCACATTATTAACACTTAATAGATTGTCATTGCTTGTTAAGTCAATACTTGCTATTTTTTTTTTGCAGTTGTAGCATTGTCTATAACCGACTTTTTTACACAACGCCGCAAAAGATTTTGTTAGTTCCAATATACTGAAATATTATGGACTGGTCTGAAGAGGTCTGAAAATTTAAAAGAAAAGGTTTAAATTCTTCAGAAATTAGCTTAAAGAATGCTAATTTTTGTAGCATTATCGGATCCTTAACACAGTCTTCCGACATTTTTTATTGAGATTCCAGCTGGCTGAGAATTTTTTTCCTCTTCTACGTACCTTTTAATGTTGTCAAAAATTAATATGGCCCGCTCCACATAAGGAAGATTTTCCAGCCACCTGATTTGGCAGAACTTTTTTGGAAAAATGTTGCTACCAGATATGTTAGTATATACTCTGCTCGTCAAGCAGGACTATCTTTGAAAATATAGTATATTCCTCTCAGAAACTGGGTCACCTTCCATCCTATGTGACTCATTTGAAATGCACCATGGATAACGTGAAGGCCACATGATCCAATATTCACCATCTTAGGAGCATCTTCATTTATTCAATGCATGATTTTAAAAATGTCAAAAACTTCCAATTCACAGCAGGACCATCCATACTTACTTGCAATATTTTCTCAATTGGAAGTGGATTAATACAGGCTTTAAAAACTTCCAGCATATTCTCTGCAGTAGACTTTAGAAGAAATGCAGAATTCAAATATCGGGTGCAAACTTGTTGTTTCAACTCACACCAAAAACAAATGTGCAGATCCATTTGTCCTTTTTGTTCAGTGCTTCGTCTAAACAAATAACAAATACCTTACATATTGAAAGCTCTGCTGTTAATAAAGTTTCAAAATATGGTGCGAGACCAAAATTTATCAGATAGCTTGCTTTATCTGGACCCATTGCAAAGCTGCTAGCAATTGTGCTATCAGGAAACATCATCCTACACATACTGCCATCAGATTCACAAGAATTGAAAGAGTGATGTTTTGTTATAATGTTGAGAGCCCATAAAATCTCAGCAGCTGTTACTTCCTTTTGGATAATAAGCTTATCAAGTGTCTTCTTATTAGATACATTAATTATTTGACTGGTTTGAGGAACTGAAAAATCTTTATTAGTCTGAAGAATCTTTATTATTTTGATGAACTGGGCAATCTTTAGAATCACTGCTGTTATTCTGAAAAAGTGGAGAGTCTGTTGAGCTTACATCTTTGTTTTTAAACATAGACTTCACAGTCAAGCAAGACTTTTCATTTTTCAATATCTTTTGGTTATAAACCAGTTATTCACACAAAGAGCAATAAACCTAGCTATCAAAAATTCCTTATCATTGGATAAACAGGAGGAAAATTGCTAACAGGACAGGTTCTATCAGAGAAAGAGGAATGTTATTATGAGGAAATTACATATTTTGAATTACAGAATTTTTCCTTGAAACTTTATTTTTGCCCGCCAGTCTTTGAATGAACTACAGTAAGACAACGCTGTTTGGGTTCAGCGCTCTTTTATTTCAAACCGGGGTTTCCCCGAAATTTTGCGCAAGGACTCCTCCAAATATGTACATAACATATCTGAAACAGTGTAGTTGTGTTTCTTGTTTTGGTGCGGTGCTGTACGGACGTATTTTTATCATTTGAAGCATTTGTTGACATTATTGTAAGTACATATAAATTTATATGATACTATAACGATTAATACAGTGACAAATATTATGATCTTTAGTTTTTATCATGGGTGATAATGAAAAATAAGAAAATAAAGCAACCAGAAAAAGCATTTCACTGGGAACTAAAATGCAAGTGATTAGAAGATTATATTCTGATGAATGTCAATCTCAAATTAGTGCTGCATTGAATTTGGCAACTTCAACAATAAGGACAATTCTTAAGAATAAAGAAAAAATACTGTCATCGGCAACTGCAACCACATCAAGCTCTGCAACTAGAATTACCCTTTCTAGAAATAACATTATAGAGGAAATGGGAAAAAGACTGTCTATATGGATTGACCACGAAATTGAACGCAATATGCCATTAAGTGAATCTATCATAAAGGAAAAAGCTAGAAGAATTTTTAATTACATTCAGGTTGAAGCAAGTGACATAAATGAAACTTTTGTTGCTAGTCGAAGATGGTTTAATGGATTTAAACATCGAAATAATCTTCACAACATAAAGATTACAAGAGAAGCAGCAAGTGGTGATTCGAAAACGGCGGCTGAATTCCCAGCCACATTAAAAACAATAGTTGAACAAGGAAACTATCCTCTAGAATTGGTTTTAATGTTGATAAAACAGGCCTGTTTTGGAAAAGAATGCCAAAACGAACATTTCTATCCCGCGAAGAGAAACGAGCACCAGGATTTAAAGTCACAAAAGATCGCTTAACACTTCTACTGGGTGGTAACACAAGCGGAGATTTCAAATTAAAACCACTACTAGTTTACCACTCCAAAAACCCAAGAGCGATGAAAGGCATATCTAAATCAACTTTACCTGTAACTTGGGAGTCTAATAAAAAATCAAGGATAACTATAAACATTTTCCAGGATTGGTTCACTGAGCATTTCCGCCCGTCTGTTAAACGTTATAGCGAAATTGAAAAACTTGAACAAAGAGCACTACTATTAATTGATAAAGCTCCAAGCCACCCAACAAATTTATCAGACTTAACAACATGCATTCCAGTCGAAGTGGGTTTTTTGCTGCCTAACACAACTGCCCTAATCCAACCATTGGACCAAGGCGTTATATCCAATTTTAAGGCTTATTACTTGCAGCGAACATTAAAGCAGATGTTTGACAAATAGACGAAGAAGGGAAGCAATCAATAAGAGAATTTTGGAAAAACTACAATATCATGAATGCTGTAGAAAACATAAACCTTTCTTGGAATGAGATAACAGAAAGATCTTTGAAGAACATTTGGCCAGATTTAAGTAACAGCGAAGACATTGGACACTCTGTCGATATGGATGAAATAGTGGAATTAGCAAAACAAACCGGATTGGATGAGGTAAATGTGGAAGACGTTGAAGAAATAGTTACAGAAACAGCAGCTAGTCTTTCTAATGATGAGCTCAAGGATTGTACTGATTTTGAAGAAGAGCAAAAAGAAATTTCGATGGCATTTGTAAAAAGGAGTTTGACCACTATAACTGAAATTATGGACCAATTTGTTGTGTTATAGATGTTTTATCCACTTATCAACAACTTCTAACAGAACGCAAAAGGAAAACACAAACTACATTAGATGCCTTCTTGACAAAAAGGCAGAAAATTGAAAACACAAAACAGACTGAATGATCTAACTGACCTAGAATTTTATTTGTTTTTATAAGTACGTATATTCGTTTATATTGTTTTTATTTTTGTAAGAAATAAATGTTTGGTTTTATTTTTATTCAAAAAAACATACTTATTAAATTTAAAACCTAATAAATTTTCCATCCATCTTCCCCTAGCCCCATTTACATGTTAAGATAGCCTCGTTTAGCGCTGTTTCGTATTACGCTCTACTTTGCTGGAACGTATCCTACGCGCTAAGCGGGGTCTTACTGTATAGTTTTTTTTATTTTCCTAACTTTATGAATATGTAAGAAAAACCCTGACTTTATGAATATGTAAGAAAATTCCTGACTTTTTAGCTTAATTTTAGAATATCCTGACTTTTGCAGGTTTTCCTGACCATGTAGGAACCCTGTACTTTTGTGATCTTTAACAGGGTTCCCACTCAATTTCAGAAATAAAATTCCCTGACTTTTCCAGGTATTCCAGGTAAATTTCAATGAAAATCCATACCATATTTTATCTATACTACGAAATTTTTCATCAGAAAATTTGGATTCTATTATTTGTTATGCCAAGTATTAGATTTTTTTGTGTAAAATAAATATCATTATATGAGGAAGGAAGCATTTCAGTATGTCTAAAATGTAAAATTTTTACAATAAATAATTGTAATAGATGTTAGAATTATTTAACTCGAACCTCAATAACTGAGTATTGTTACTGAAAATTTTAAGACTGGTTTTTTCCAAGAATAATGAAGGAATTTTCCAGGTTTTAGTGAGAAAATTGCAACTTTCCCTGACTATTCCCTGATTTTTGGAGTTGAAATAAAATTCCCTGACAATTCCAGGTTTTCCCTGTTCTCCCTGACCCGTGGGAACCCTGTTTAATGAATCCAGCCTTCTTGAAGCCATTCATTATCGTAGAGGAAGACACATCATTCCATGCCTTGTCAGCCATTCGCATAGCTTGTAGAACACTAACACTAGATGGTAAAACCCCATCTTCCATTTCGGACATCTTTTGTTTTCTATGCTTAAAATTTTTTTTTTCAGAATATTTTTTTTATTTCCAGAAAAAAAAAAGCTACACTATTTATGGAAAAAAAATTTAAGTTATCAAGGGATTAGAAAAAAAAAATTCGTGAAATCAAGTTTTTTTTAACACTGAGTGTATAGGAAATTTGAAGGGAATTTATTTTCGAGACATTGAAAAATTCGTAAAATCGAGGTTCGACTGCACAATACAATATAAAATATAAACAAAAGAAGAAAACAGATGATTGCTTTTACAAGTGTACAGCATAATCAGGGTTGGCAGGTTTTTGATGGTTTAAACCATGGTTTAAACCGTCACGTCAAAAACCTCACTGTCATAAACCTATATTCATATTTGAAATTTAATTATTACATAAAATTTATATATTTTTTATAAAGGATAGTGTTTCTAAATATGTTCTAGAAAAAATAAATTTAAAATTTTGAAGAAACACTTATATTTTGAATAGTAACCAAAATCTTGTATTTTTGAAAACTCACATCTTTTGTAATATTATGTATTCATTTTCATGTGTTATTGAAAATCTGCAGTGATATTATTAAGAAATTTATTTATAACCAAATTTAGTGTATAGTATAGATTATACTAAAAATTAGACATTTTTAAACATTAGCAGTTTTGTACATCTTTTAAAGAAAATTCTTTTAAACAGGTTGGGCAATATTCACAATCAATTTATTAGGATATTTCCATAGTTTAAATATTTCATGGACTTTAATGTTCTTCTGTTTAGTTTGACTTTTGTGATTGGTGGTTGTTAGTTTTTCAGAAAAATCAGTAATTCTAAAATTTTAAATCTTCAATTTTTTTTTTTAAATTCATAGTTAACATAAGACAATACAAATTTAAGTGCTTTCTGTTAAATACACAGAGTAGTTAGTGTCGAATTACAGTATATTCAGCCTATTCATTTATTATGCTGAAAATTTAGTTTATCCAAATACTTGTGAATTTCATTTTGCTGAATACTATATAGTTTTGTTGAATATCTAAATATTCAGCTGTTGAATAATTACTCCTTGCTTTCAAGATATACATTATTTGTATTCTTAATACAAGTGGAGAAAAAAAAATTAAGGGATAAAAATTGTTTTAAAATGATAAGTGTAATAATTATTAATAAATATAATAAACAATATGAATTATATTTATCATTATTCATAAATATAACTACTTTTAAATTCAAATTAACATACTGGATAATAAAGATATTCGGTATAACATAAAAATTTTTTTTTTTTATACACTTGTATCAAGTTTGTATTTATACAACATAACTTGTAAGATCATTATAAATATTAGTTATATGTTCCTTATGTGTCAAAAATGCATAGTAATAAACTTTTAATTTTATTAAATATTAAAAAAAATTTTTTTTTTCAAAATATAAATATTTAAACAATTTTTGTGCAAAATTTTTCTGCACATGCATTTGAATATAAATTTCTGAGATTTTAAATCTGTTATTTTACCTTAATTTTAATTAAAAAATATTTTAAAACCTGCTGATTACCTATAGTATAATTAAATTTCAATATAATGCATGGCAACTGTTGGTAGTTTTGAAGTTTATATATTTTCTTGGCAAACTTCAGTTTTTGACGGTTTAAACCAGTATTATACCCTTGTCATTTCAAAAACCACTTTTTGAAGTCAAAAACCCAACCCTGAGCATAATATAGGGGAAAAACAAAAAGTCTATCCAAAATTCACATTTCAGTAGGAAGCAGTTGTAAAACAGTCAATAGTTAGGTTTTTACTAGAAATAAGTCAGTTTTATGTGTTTCATATTATTAAAGAGTAAAACTCGACAGATTAAATTTTTACCCATTTCACTGGCACACTACTGACTAATTTTTCCTAAAAGGCAAAATGAAAGTCACATAGATTCTGTTCTTTGCATTTACACAGCACGTATGATCAGCTGTGAATCCAGAAAATCCCCAAAAACGTAGAGAGAAGAAAAAAAAGGAACATACTTAAATAATGCCATAGTAAATGAAATAGTTTAATACAGCTGAAATATCCCCACAGATTCCACTTTGAGTCGTCACGATTTTTTAAAAGACGAAAATAAGAAACAAAATACATTGTTAGCATAGGAAAACTAGAAATTCCTTTCACTTTCCCTGTAGAGTGGCAATCCTGTTCATCAAAATAATTTTATGAGAAATATTTGGTGCAACTTGCACCATATTGTTTTATAGTGCATATTTAATAGGAATTAAAACAAAATGTTAATTTTAAAAAAGTTTGTCAAAACTTTTAAACAGGATTTATATATTTATATGCACAATATATAAATAAGAAAGTTGTATGCATACTCACTAGACAAAGACATTTTGTTTCCAGCAAGCTTCATTTAATTAAAAAACTTCACGAGAATTTTAAAACACAGCAGTCAATTGTTAGCATTCCAATGCAGAAAGTTGAAGCCTTAAAACATACATATCAGATTAGTTTAACTGAAATATTGAATAATTATACATCTTGAAGACATAAAGCTAATTATTTATAATATAATGCTAATTGTCACTTTTATATGGAAAGAAAAAAATGGTAAAAATATTCAATAAGGATATAAACTTTACGGTATTACATATGTTTACCTTCCTTCATTTATCAAATTTAAGAGCCTTCATAACTAAATTTTCTTTGTGTAATGGCTTTTGAAACTATGAATCATATCGCTGGTTCAAAAGTAAAACGACACTTCTGCACTCACTTCTCATGTTATTTGAATGAGAAGTGAGTGCAAAAGTGTCGTTTTAGTTTTGAACCAGCGATATTGCCTTAATCTCAAGCTTTTGCAAATTTTTATATGAGTCCAGGTAATGTAGGATTGGAGTAAGTTTTTAATTATTAAAAAATTCAACCACAAATGCTTTTCATTTTCACAAAACTGATTTTTATCCATATTGACATTTTGTAGGGTGACCTGGGGTAATTACTGATCAAAAAATGCAAACATCTATTTTGTGAAAAAGCTATTCAAGATATAATTTTAATACTTGCTGGAAGTTTAAGGTTATATGGGATGAGTCTTATGCTACCTTCTTTTGTTTGAAAATCTAATTAGAATTTAAAAGATTTTAAATTTTTAGTGATCAGGAATTGCCCCTTCTCCTGATCATTTTTGGGGTAATTCCTGATCACTTCTGGGGTAATTCCTGATCACCAGTTTTTATAGTAAAGGGGCTGTTTAAAAATAATTATACAATGGTAATTAACAAATAAGACATCAAGATCAAACAAATAAACCAAAAAGACATGTTTAAGCAGCTAATAAAAAGATTTATTTAAAAAGCAAGAATAAAGATTAACACTTTAAATTTTCCAAAAATCTTTGCATCATCATACAATTTAGGCAAGCAGCCAACTCATTCTCATGTTCTGCTGGACCGTAAGAAAGAGTTCCCACATGGGTTTCTTTTGCTGGATTTTGTAACTTCATTAAGTGAGAGTGTAAAGTTAAGTAAGGTATGTCAACAGCTCTGGCAGCAGCTCTCCCAATGAAATTTTCATTTTCAATCATTAAAAAAAAAAATCACTAATTTTGCTTTTTAGAAGCTTAGTATCCTTTTTAGGCTTATAATTTCTTACCACATTTATATTAGACTAATTCAAAAACATAAAAATTATTCTAACAATGTACACACATAAAATTAAGATAGAAGCAAGGTAAGACAAACAAGAAATGGTGCAAATCAGAACACATTTGTCTTGTATACAGTTAAAAACAAATTATGTGATTACAGTTAAAATATATTTTATGGTTTTTTCCATTTAATAAATATGAACTGTTATTTATGAAAAGACAATCAGCTATTTATTAGCTATTTTTAATACTATTTATAAAAAGAAATGATAATGATCAGAAATTACCCCATCTGTAGGGGGGCTACATTTGATATAGTTTCCTATAACCAATTATAATGTTTACAGTAAATATGAAACAATTAAATAAAAGCTTACACTATTTTCATATCAAAGAAAAAGAAAGTAACTCAAAATATTTATTATTAAGAGAAGGAGGGGGATCTTTGCAGAAATGCGCACATTTTGAGACCCATCTTTGAAGTGGGAAATGCAGAAAGCAGTTTAAAAGATACTTATTTTGTTAGATTAAACAAAAAACTATTATTAAGTAAATGTAGTTATACTTTAGTAAGGTGTAAAAGCATTCTTGTCCATGTCTGAAATTCAAAAAATTTTTTTTTAAATAAAACTTAGGTGATCATTATTTACCCTAGAAACAGAGTGGTCATGAATTACCCCGGGTCACCCTACCATTTTCAGAGTTTGCAAGGTTTTGGACAGAATGGATTAATTTACGGTTTAAACTGTCAGGTCCAAAACCATTTTACTCAAATTATGTCACAATTTTAAAAAAAATATTGTACAAAATAAAAGGTTAATTTTTTAACAAAATGAAGACTAGTTTGGGTTTTATTAAAAAAGTTTATTATTATTTTTAATAATACATTATTTATCCTTATGCAAAAACATAATTTATCAGTATTAAAAGAATATTTATTTGTATTTAAAGGATAAGATATTCACTTTTGTTGTTCAATGAATTGTTTGGCTTCAAAAGTCATAAATCTTTTCCTATTATATTATTTTCCTTCAATAAGTGAAAGCAAATTGTATAAAAAGTATCAAATATTTATTGACATATGTAATTATTATGTGTACAATGGTTACACATATAGAATTTTTACCTTTTACCATGTTCAAGATTTTGGACACTTTGAGACAGTCAGTAAAACCTAGGTGTCCTGTCTAAAACTAGTTCAGAGCATCCAAAACCCCAACCCTTATCATTTTCAAAATAAGCATAGGCAGCGCTGGCCCTAAATAGGCTAAACTTGACCTAAGTGTCATGAGTAACTGTTGAAAACTCACAGCAGTTATAAAAATAGCATATTATTTCCACTACAATTATCTCAATTCTGATTATTTCTAAATTTTTGTTTAAAAAATAGGAAATATTTTGTCTTGGATGGCTAAACTCATTCAGTTGGTTCCCTTTGATGACGTTTGATTTAGTTTCTTGTATGCTACCACCAGGTTAACGTTGAAATTTGTGACTTAATTTTACACATATAAACTATGGAAATCCTCCTTACATTTGAATTTAAGAAATTTTCTGCATTTGTATTTAGAAACCAGATATAGTCTAAAAAATATTGTAAATAATGCTAACTAATAAGTTCAATAATATTTACACACAGAGTTGGCCAAAAATGTGATCCATTAAATTTTTTGATTACAGTAAAACTTGTAATCATGATTACAATTTTCAAAAATTTTGATTACAGCTGTAATCACGATTACAATATTAATTACAGTAATCAATTACTTGTAATCATGATTACAAAGTTTGATTACAGCTGTAATCATGATTACATAGTCGATTACAGTGATCAATTACTTGTAATCGTGATTACAACTTGCAAAAAAGTTTGATTATAGCTGTAATCATGATTACAAGTAATTACAACAAAAACGATTACGGGATACGATTTAATTATGATTACAAGTAATCATAATATTTAATATTTTGTAATATTAAATATATTTTAATATTACAAATAACAGTAATATTAAATAATTTTGATTAACAGTAATAATTTTGATTACATGTAATCAAAATATATGATTACATGTAATCATGATTACATGTAATTTGATTACATGTAATCTAAATACACGATTACAAGACTATTGTATTCTTATAAATAATTATATTTTACAGTAGATAGTATATTGTATTTTATAATGATACTTTTTGCACGTATTTACATGTACTGAATTTTGTATGTATTTGTATACGTACAAATGAATGTAACTAAAATTTATGTACATATGATTTTATCTAGTGCATATGTACAGACATTTTAGTTTCACACACATGTACATACACTTATATTGTAAGCATAAAATATATGTACGTATGTATATAGCTAATAATTACGTATGTATGTGCAAACAATGTAGACATGTACATTTATACACAATGAATATATGCATTTTATGCAAATATTTGTGTTTGTAAAATGTATATCTATGTTCATGCACGCATGTATATACAAGTACTTGTTGTTTGTACAAACATACATTGTCTGTACAATGTATGTCCCATGTATGCATATACAATTTATTTATGAACAGTATAATATATGTATACATGTACAATATAGATATATATGTAGTATGTACAATATATGCAGTATGTACAATATATGTATCTATACATGTACATGATATGCAAGTCCAATGTATAGATGTACATATACACAATATGTTCATGTTCAATGTATATATCCAAATATGCATAATACATTTGTGTACGATTGTGCGTACATTCGGCGTATTTATATTTTACATATATTCATACATACATTCGACATGCATAACGCATGTACATACACACATTTGAGATGCATATATTGTACAGATGTATATACCATATAGTGTACAGATGTATATACATATAGTGTACAGATGTATATTCATATAATGTATATATGATGAAATGAACATATAATGTACATATGTATGTACATATACAGTACATATGTGCATAAATATATTGGACATAATTCTTTCGTACAAATTTTACAAGTGTACATGTATGCTATCCCAATCTATGCTTATGTTGCAATGTATATATGTCCAATGAATGTATCCACAAATGTACAATGCACGTATGTTCCATGTATGCATATCCATATGTACTATATATGCATGTACAATGCATGAATGTATGTACATATATTACACGTATACATATGTACATTACATTTATGTCTAAATATGTGTGCAATTCAATAAATAAAATGCATGTAAGTTAACTTGTAATAACTCAAGCAAGTTAATGACAAAAATCAAACGATATTTAAATTTAGTTTTCAGCTTTAATTGTTCTATATCATTTTAAAATTCTTTGAATAAAAAATTATTTTCAGGTATTTTTATGAAATGTTTGACAATACAGATTTATTTTTTTTATAACATAATGCATGGTTCATAAAAATTTTTTACGGCAAATTTTATGTGTGGAAATAATATTTAGGAATTTAAAATAAGATTATCATTTGCTTTCTAAAAATCTGAAGTCGAGTTTTATATGCCTTAGAATAAATTTTAAAACAAACTTTAAACAAACAAATTTTAAAACAAACTTTATATAGGAATCACAAATTGTACGTTCATGCGTGCGTACATTCGATGTACATAAAAATATGTAAACTCATGCATACTTACATAATGAACTTGCATATAGTTTACAATCTTAATAATCGTATTTGTAATCTTATAGTTCGATTACAAGTAATCAAAATTACATGTAATCAAATTACATGTAATCAAGATTACATGTAATCATATACTTTGATTACTTGTAATCATAATTACCCGTAATTGTTTTTGTTGTGATTACTTGTAATCGCAATTACTTGGAATCATGATTACAAGTAATTGATTACTGCAATCGACTATGTAATCATGATTACAGTAATTGAAAAATATAATTGATTACATTTTCGCTCTACTCTGATGTAATCAAAAAATTTTATTACTTGTAATCGCGATTACTTGTAATCGTGATTACAAGTAATCGATTACATAGCTGTTATTATCTGTAATCGATTACTGTAATCAACGGCCAACTCTGCTTACACAGGTGTAAGAATAAAAACCTTTTTTTCTCAAATGCATTAATAAATTTATATTTCATAAATACAGAGTTCTCCCTAGGAACAAAAATGAGCAGGAACAGGGTATCTGCTACAATTTAGATTTTCAAATTCATGACTCATTCCAAGACCTTTTCATGACTTAACAAAGTTAGTATTTTCCTGAAGAAAACACAACAATAAATTTGAAAAAGCATTATAATAACATTAATTGAAATGATAGGTATAACCAAAACTTTGCATCTTCATATTTATTGATTTTAACTTTAAAAAACAGTAAAGAAAGAGTTGGAGCAATAAAATAGCTGAAAGAAATACAAAAGTCTTTTTTTCAGTAGAATTATATTTTAAAGATACTTTTTTTGTTCATCGGAAAGGAAAGAAATACTTTTGATTTTTTTTGTTTTCATCTCGGAATAAAAAAAATTTGCCAATGACTGGCTTGCTTCAGCTAGAACTTCAAATTGATAAAATAAAAAAATTAATAATAAATATTATCTATATTAATGCAAAGATGTGACAAGGTTAACAGGAAAAAAAAGAATTTAGTACCTAGAACAATGATGTTTATATAACATTTGCTGTCAATATGTCCGTCTAAATACTTTGTCATGCGGCCCTTCACTGGTCAATCTGCTGTGCATGTGGCCCTTCACTTAGAAAGGTTGGGCACCCTTAATCTATATCATTTACTATTTATCTATATTTTTTGACATTTCTTCTCTCCCTTTTTGTTACATCCTGCAACTTATTACATTATTATTAAAAGAAAATTAATTAAAAATAAAATACACAAAAAAAAATGCACCACATAAAAAAAAAAAAATAAGTGTTTCGAGAACTACAAGAATTGTCACTGTTCCTTCAATAAGCAATAAAACGCTCTTTTAGCACAATTCCTTTCCTCCATGCACTTAACTAATTAAGATTGATTCTAAATCCTCCCTTAACTTTAAACATTACCCAACGAAGAATCATTTGATACCTCAAAAACAGCCGCATCAGTTTATGCTATAGAAAAATGCCCTTGGAAAGTCTTTATCGTATTTCAGAGATCCTATATCATCTTTTAAAAATGTCGGATATCGACAGCATCATCTCTTTGTTAGCTATCTACTCAACAGGCAATTATCTAGAATTTCTAAGAAAACAGATGTATTAAGCTTTCAGGGAATTAAGTAGGGGGAGACTATTGTTGATATGTTCTGTTTTTTTTTTTTTTGGTGATTTCGCCAAGAGAGTTTACTCTGACATTTTAAACCTTCTCTTACAAAGTTCTCCCATTTCTATTCCACTATCATTTAAATTTGCCATTTAACAAAGTTTTTCTTCTGACTACAAGAACTCATTAAATAAATCCGTTTCTTAGGAGGTAAGCAAATAGTTGTATTAAATTATGTAATACATTTATAATTGTCTGCTTATGTACTGTCAGAATTGTTTTATAGTCTAAATACCTACCAAATTTAATTATATAGTACATTAGTTCATGATTTTACCATTCCTTGTTTGTCATAAATGTATTTTTAACGCATGAAGTTTGTTCGTATTTTATATTTATAAAATTATTGTAACGTTTAAAATTTGAAAATTATTAATTTAAAACTTACAAGCTATTAGGATTTTTCAATAACTTTTTTCTCATTCATAAATTAAATGTCACGTTTAATTTAATAAAAATTGTGCAACTAATTTAATAAATTTTTTTGTATAAATATTGATAATTTATATACTAAAACAAAAAAATTAACATCAACTTGCATTTCTATTAATTAAAAGAAGAAGAAAATTCAAAAAAGTTTCCAAGTTCAAAAGTTTATGCAAAAATTTAATAAAAAAAGTCTCTATGATTTTAATATGCTCATTAATAAACACTGTAATAAAAATATATTAAGAATCAGATAATTTATTAAACTTATGAGTGTGTTAATAATACTTTATGTAGTTTTATTAATTTTGTTTTTATCAAAATAATATAGGGCTTTTAAAGTAATTACTTTGTGCTATTTATTATTTTCAGATTTTGAAATATTTTCAAAAATATTTTTTCTGAATTAAAAGTATTAATTATTTAAAATTTTAATGCTGAAACTATAAATACTATAGAATGAGGAAGAAAATAAGAGTTCTATGAGTTGTCTTTTTTATTTCTTTGTGTAACTTCATATAAAGTTCTTATGGTTACCAAAATGGACCATGCGAAATATCTCATCTCGCCTGTTTCTTTTCTTGCATATAATAAAAAGGTAAATAAAATATGCATAAAAATTATTCTGACAGTTTATCATTTCTTTAAAATATGAATACTAGTTCTGTCAACCAATTAAATAATTTTATTTTTCTCTTCAAACGCAAGAATTTCGGTTTTTAAAACCGTATAAGTTAAACTGGAACAAGATGAGAAAAACGCTAAACAGATAGCTGTTTTAATATTCTTGAATATATATATATATATTTATACACACACACAATTTTTTTAATCATGATAATCTTCACTGTAACCAACCAATATTTAAGGTAGTTGTTCTAATATTTTCTTTACTGTTGAACTTTCATCTTAGAAATCCAGATCAATTTCAATTGATAGTAAAAAAGTGTTTTCTTTTTATTTAGCAAAACGATGACTTTTTTATATTTCTTTAAAAGTTAGATAACAATTTAAAATGTTAAAAAGAATGTCCCAAAAAGTTGGGCTTATTTGTGATTGTTTTGTCACATAGGATTGATTACATGACATAATATTATACAATTATAAATTTAATGTCATTTTGATCAAAAGTTTTAACAGACATCCCTGTGGCAGAATTTTTTCGGATTTTCTGTGACGTACCTCTCTACTATTAATATATTTCTGCGAGATACTTATAAAAATAACAAATATACATGTCACTAATTTAAAGTAACAGAAGCATCAATGTCAAAAAAAAAATTTCAGATCAAATAAAAATTTTTTTTTAATTGAATACTTAATTTTTTTTAAAAATATTATGGGCGATATTCTCGCATTTTGTAGGGGGATAACACACTATTTCCTTTTTCCTATTTTGTAATTCATCATCACATTAAAAAAAATAATAAAAAAATCTCGAAATCTGTAACAGTAGTAACTACCGGGGGAAAAAAAGTTCACCGACGAAATCACGCGAATCGGACTCTTCAAAAAAATGTTACTGAAATTTGTCTTTTCATTTCGCAATTCAGTTGTTATAATAAATAATATCACATTAAAAATATTGCACTTAAAATATCAGATTTTAAAAGCTATGTGGAAATCAATAGTAATAACAGCATAAAAAAAATCGAGTGAAAATTTCTATTGAAAAGAAAACCAAATTTTTCACTTCATTATTTATTTCGAGAAAAGCATCTTTTGGTTATAATTCTGAAGGAAAAATAAAATCTTTTGAAAATTTCTGCAGAAAGAAAAGGCACCTAAATTTTTTTATTTCCCTAAGGAAAAATCTTTCAGCAAGCACTCTAACATTTTGCGACAATGTCGCCAAGATTCTGTCAGGGGGACAGACATAATATTTTAAAATTTTCTTTTCAAAATAAAACCATATTTTTAAGACACTATAGTACATATTGGATTTAAGAAACTTTACTTTTACTTTTAAGAAACTTTACTTTTAAGAAACTTTACTTTCCTTTAAATAGTTTAACTTAACTTAGTTTCAACATTTGCATATTTAGGAATAAAAAAAATAATTAACTTTGTTATTTTAGATCACAACACACTCATTTCGGGTAAACATTATTATTAATTATTTTCAAAATGAAATTAATGGCGATAAATAGAAGCTAAACTTGGATGATAAAAAAAAAACAAGTAGTAATACAGGCACAGCCAAATTTTTCAATAACAAATAAGCACCTTTTAAGCCTTCCAAAAATATTTTTAATCACTTTACAAAAGAAAACCATAATTTATGATATGTGCAGTAATAAAAATTATTTCTTTTCTATTATTCAAAGTTCTTAATTTATGAACACAAAATCAATAAAATTCAAAAACTCAACATAATCATGATAAAATAACTAGTTTCTGATAAATATTGCAGAGAAAATCATGCATTCTTCGATATTTAGAGCGACAATGGACATGGCAAAAAAAAAATCTTTTTTTATAACATAGAAAATTAAGTAATTTTTACAAACTCGGAATGAAAATAGCACCTTTAAGAGCTTTTAAAAAACGCAAATAAAAAAAGCACCTTAAAGCACTATTTAAAATCGCTACACACCCTGAACAAAATTGTTGCAATAGCCCAAAGCTGGTAATTAACTTATTTATCAGTGTATCATATTTTATATGAGTGTGATGTCCTTGCGCTTACACGATTTACTACTTAGGCACTCTCCACCCCTAAGACCTTCACCTCAGATGTATTAAGGGATTGTCGAACTATATAAACATTTAGGCAACCCAAAAAGAATTGGGTTCGGTATATTTGGCACAAAATGCTACCTCACATCAGATGAGCCCGAACAAGGAGAAGAGCTTTTTACAAACATAAAACTTTTTGTATATTTAATACTTGCCCTGTGGCAGAATCGCGGTGACACAGCGACATTGTCGCAGAACGTTGCAGAGTTTTTGCAGAAAGATTTTTCCTTTAGAAATTAAAACATTTTGGTTTTCTTTTCTGAAAAAATTTTTGAAATTTTTTTTTCTATAAAATTTTATTTAAAAGATGTCTTTTTCATGCATCGGAGGTGAAAGAAATGCTCTTAAATTTTGTTTCTTA
This sequence comes from Parasteatoda lunata, assembly GCA_949128135.1. Taxonomy (NCBI): domain Eukaryota; kingdom Metazoa; phylum Arthropoda; class Arachnida; order Araneae; family Theridiidae; genus Parasteatoda; species Parasteatoda lunata. The sequence continues at coordinate 125,875,919 of OX421970.1, forward strand.
TTGGAGAACAAGGAAGAATATTGAAGCAAAAAATTTCTTTTCTGCAGAAATGTTTGAAAGATTTTTTCCCTTCCACAATTCAAGAGATACCTTTTTCACGTATCAGACTGGAAGAAATGCCCATGATGTTTTTTTTTTTAAATTCCCTTTTGGGAAAAATAAAATTTGGTTTTCTTTTCTTTCACTGACTTTTAAGATTTTTAATTATTATTATTTTTATGTAATGATGATTTACGAAAAGCGAAAAAATAAATAATTAGTGTGTTTTCCTCTTACAGAATGTGAGAATATCGCCCATGATATTAGAATAAAAAAAATATTACATATTCATTTTTAAAAAAATACATACAAGTTTATTATATCCAAACAGGCTTTTCTTTGTAAATACAACGTTTCTGTTACTTTAAAGTTAATTAATAACATGTATATTAGTTATTATTAAAAGTATCTTGCAGAAAGATATTAGTGCCAGAGAGGTTTGTCGCAGAAAGCCCCAAAAAATTCTGCCACAGGGAATACTTGCATGTTGAACGAGATCACATAATAAGCCACACTATTGAGTGTTATAAAAAGAGTCATAACAGAGCTCTAAAACAGAAAAAGAAATCAAAGAGAAAAGAATATCAAGAAAATTTCAACCATTGCAAAATTTTTTAGAACAATTCTTAAAATCGTCATTTATTGTACTTCAATATTTAGAACAAGACTATTTTAACAATGTTCCGAATTCTTGTTTCAATACTAACTCAATGTGCATTTTTAAAATGTTCACAAAACTAGTAGGAACAATAAATTTTTTTAAGGATAAGAAGAAAAACTTTTTAAGGGGGGAAAGATATAATAGGTGGTAAAAACCATGGTAAATACTGGTTGGTAAAAACCTCACATGGTAAATAATATGCCAACCCTGCACAGAAGGGGACTAACTCAGGAAGGGTACAGCTGGTAGCCACCCCAGAGCAAGCCTCTACATATTTTAATAAAAAATACTTTGCAAGCTTACAATTTATTAGGCACCATGGCGATTGTAGTTTGCGAGACGGATTTTGTAAAGATAATATCCTCTTAATCTAGAAGCTAGGATAAACAAATACTTGCAAGTTTGTATACAAGAAAAATCTTTTTCATAAAATAAAAATTATGTGAGTCGTATGAAGTGAAAGCTGATATTTTGAAACAAATTTTTAAAAAAAATTATCTAATTCTTTTTTTAAATTTAAAAAAAAAAGAAGAAAACGTGAAACGCGATGAATAGTTTTTTTCTTGCTAAAGTCGTACACACGCATGCTGCACACAAACATAATAATAAATGCGAAAAATTAAATACTTTTTAAATAAATAAAATGTATTTTTAAATTTAACAAAATCATAGGTTAACGGTTGCAATCAGTTATCTGCTAAACACGACACATTTATTACCAATATATGATAGTATAAAAGCGAAACTAAAATTGTTGTTAACACTTAAAAAAAAAACTAAAAATAAATTTACATACCAATTAGAAAAATAAATTTTTATACATAATAAATAATTAATGAAACACATGAAAATAGCACTCACAGTACAAAAAATACAACATGCGGAATAACTAGGCTTAAAATACCTATTCCAATTTCAACAAATTCATTATTATGGAGTATAAGGTTTATAAATGGCTTCAAGAAATCAAAGAATGGTTTAAGAAGTAAAACTTACAGAAGACATTAATTGCTTCCGGATTTATGGTGCAGAAGTTTTTACTTTTCGTGCAGATCGCCGACAGTCATTGAAGACGATTTTAAAATCTTTTCAACAATATCAGATAATTTCTTAAAACAAGCCAAAGCCGCCATTCTAAAATAAAACTGTCAAAATTTGACAGCGTTGCTACCAAATAACCGTCACAGGCAGCCAGAATGCATTAAGCTAAACAGCTGTGGTAAAAAAAATAAAGACTAGGCAGACATATAATAAAAAACCACTGTCTGGACGTTATGATATCGTGTATAAATTTTTCACTTAATTTGTGAATCATGTTGCAGTTTACAAAAAAGAAAGTGGAATAAGAATTATTTTTTAAAATTATTTTTCAATATAGGTCACTTAATAAACTTAAAAATTTTCTGTATATTTATGAAAAATACCTTGAAAAAAAATGATAAAAAAAAACGTCCTTGATGGCGGCTTAAACAATTGTTTTTGTTTTGCTTTTTTTTTAACCGCCTAACGGGGAAAAATAAAAACAGCTTTTTTTTTTTCTTCTTCATTTCTGCATTTTTTTTCTATTACTCCTAATGCGTTCTGATGTTTTGAATGATTTTAAGTAAGTCAAAAGTATTTTTTCATTATCAAAAAGCAGAAATATGTTGTGTTTTTTTCAAAATAAAACTATTCAGAATTTCCCTTTTCTTTTCGAAATTTGATCCAATTTGAAACTGTCTCTCCTCCAAAATTAGTTTCGTTCTTAAGGCACACATTTATGAATTCTTTCATTCTTCACTTCTCATTTGTCTATTTTTATTATTATAGATAATTTAATTTAAAATTGTTAGATATTCCTTTTGTTTGAATGAAATTATTGAGAAAAAAGATAAATTTATTTTCTATTTTCATTTTTTGAACATAATTTTTTTTTTAAATTTTCAGTGGCATCAATGAATGTTTGTTATTATGGTTACAATTTTAATATTTCAATAATGTCGTGATGTCGATCAAAGGTATGTGAAAGTATAAATTAAAAAAATTATAAAATTTCTTACTATTCTTTTGTATATTACGTTTATAACATAAATGCCTGTATAAATATTTATCGAAATTGATGAAAAACTAAATCTCCTAAGATTATTCTATAGTAATTCATAACGTTATTTAATAGAGTGAAAAGTATGATTAAATTTGAAAATTTTTTGTTAATTTATATGGTTTTGCAATAAAATTATGTCTGTGATTTTGTAAAAGTCTAGTTTTTCTTCGGGATTTTTCTTTAAAAAAATATATCGTTTGTGATTGAATATGGTATAAACGATTTTTGCATTATTTGTGTGTCCTTAATGAAATTGCTTTTTAAAAATTTACTTTTAAGAATATCATTTGAAGTGTAATTAAATTACTGATATATGTGCCATACTTGTTCATAGCTTCCATATATGGTAATGCTGACTTACTGTTAAATGTGTTCATTGTGAACTATATGTAATGAAATTAATTAATGAAATTTAAATTTTCCAAAACGTTCAAAAGTCAGTTTAAATTTTAGATATTGCAAGTTAAATTTGAAATTTCATTCTTTCCGGGTTTGTCTCTTTTGAAGTTAATTATTTTTGTTTTATAATTAGTGTTATCAGTGGAACACAATTTATAAAACATATCTATCTTTTAAATCATCTATGGAACATGAATAGAGCGGAATAAAATGACAATTATTATTAAGTTTTTTATTTATCATCTTACTACCGACATTTAACACTGCATAGATATGTTAATTAATTTTTTTATAGACAGTTTAGTATTAAAAAAAATCTCTAAAGTGTGTTGCAAAACTTGTATGAAATTTGTGCATCATATTTATCTGATTTCAGCAAACTACAATGTGCTTCTAATTTAAATAGAATGTATAATAGCTATTAATTTTTCAATACATGCCGGTGTTTATTTTTTGATGGAATGATTATTTTTTTGAATTTTTTTAAATAATTTAATCTTTTTAAAATTATATCAGCTTGTCTATCTATTCTTAAGTAAGCCATCCACCTGGAATTATCACATAATTTTTTTATTATGGAAAAGTCAGGGAAATTTGGATTAAAATCAGGAAATATTGCAGACAAACTGGAATTCTTTTCTTAAAATCAATTATCACTATTATCTTACCATCTATTATACCCACTTACGTTAGACGAAAATTTATTACTGAACTGTTGAAATATTGTCAACTTAGCTTCATTTTGTTTGCATCGAAACTTGCTCCCTAATAACCCTGTTGAACTTGATAAAAACGCCGTGTGCAACTTTTCCATGGTAGTTTTTTGTTTTCATTTTAATACTGTTTTCTGAGAGATTTTTTCATCAGCTATATATTTGCCTACACTGAGGGAAAAAGGTGTTATTGGTAAGTTATACATTTTTTTAATTATATTTTATAGTTATGAATTTGATACTTGTGAGACTAAAATTAGGACAGATTTAAAAGTTATGAATGAAAGATGTGAATATCTCTGGGGCTTAGTAATTTTAACTATACAATGTGATTGATGCGAATTTTAATTATATAACTAGATAAAATAAGAAAAATTCTACTAAAAGAATGAAATTTGACTAAATAAATCAGAAGTGGACTCATTAAAATAAATAGTTAAGACTTTCCCTGAATAAAAAACAGTTTTTTTTTTTAAAGAGATTGCAGTTTAAGGGCACATTTTAAATGATGAAAAGACATCTTATAGAAGTGCTTAGGGAGAACACTGCTAATCTTTTTTTTTTTTTTAAATATGTTATTGGCTGTAAGGAGGCTTTCTTTGTCACTAACACAAAGTATCTCATATATCCTCTATCTTCTGCATCAAACATCTTCTATATCAGCTATAATGCATAAACATGTATGTGCAGTTTGTAGACATAACATTTTAGATCAGAATTTAATTTCTTTTTCTATTTCTACTATTAGTTTACACTCTCCTTATATCTTGTTCAAGCGCTAAAAAAAATACTTTTTAATTCATCCACTCAAGTTCAAATAAATTTTTTTAAACTTGTAATGGATGACACTAGATGTTAATACAGTATTTTCAAATATTAATTCATTCATTAATTTAACTTTTATAGGGGGGAGAAAAAATTGTAATTATTTAATAAAAAGTAACTACAATAAAATTTTTCATTGTTGACCTGAGTAGGAATTTACTTAAAAAAAATTTATTATGTTTTAAGGGCGTTTGTGAATGCACCAAAATGATCACAAGAAAACAATAGTTTTAAAACTAGCATTATAATTAATGTAAAATTATTTGGGGGGAGTTTTGTTAAACAATAATGGCCAACATTGGCAATAATAGTTACAGGGCTTGTAAAAGATTTTTCAGAGTCAATCTGGAGCACTATCTTCATAAATTAAAATTTATTCTTTATTTTTTATTGTTCTCAAATGAAAATAGAAATCGTCGATCACATTTAAGTATAAAAAATATTGTATATTTTATTTTAAAATATTAGAACTAGAATTTATACTTGGCATCTCTTTCATTTGTAAATATTTTTCTGGTAGAATAATAAATGTGATTAGAGATAAAAGTAAACTTATACATAATTATTCATTTAAATTATGCTGCATATAATTTATTTAGAATTTCGTGTTTTGAAAATATTAATGATTTAAATTTATAAAGACATTGACTTTTTAAAATGCGTCGTTAATGATTTTACTTGAGAAATTTTCAGGATTTTCAAGTCGGGCTCACAATCACCCCTGCTCATATTGAATTAACAAGCATAGTTTGTCTAAAGTAAGAACTCCCCTAGCCTTTGGTCTGGATTTGGTCTCTATGGTAACAAGGTATATCTATTTCAAGTAAGGTTGTGGAGTCATTGTTTAGGACAGGTTTTGGCTCGGTTCAATCTCTTGAGTTAGCCCTAGAGTGAAGAGAAGCTACCTTCCTTGAAAAGCACTATTCTTGTTTCCATAGCAGCAGACAACCTCTGGCTTTGGCGGCGGGTGTTCTTACCAAAGACAAGCTATATCTAGGCATTTGTAGTTAAGTTGTTTTATACGTGCCAAATTGTCATGTTTGAAAACTTCAATTTTTCTCTTTTCGTCTACATTATAGCTTATTACAAAACTAAAGAAATAGAGTAACAGGCTATTAAAAACCTAACTGCAACAATTTATTCAAATTTTGGTATAGTTGTAAGACATTTGAAAAATATTCTGAAAGTAACAATTTAATTTCTATTGCAGAAACTGAAGAACAAAATCGTCTGAGGTTTCAGATTGAATTGGAATTTATCCAGTGCTTAGCAAACCCCAATTATTTAAACTGTAAGTTTCTTTTAATTTAGCTTTTTATTATTTGAATTTGTTATTATTAACCACATTGGTGTCTTAAACTGAATTTAGGCAGGACACATAGAACTGTAACTCAAGGATTTTTCCATTCTATCAAAACCTTACCAATTCTTGTCATTAGAAATATTTAATTACTATTAAAATTTCACGACGGTAATAAAATTTCAAACTTAAATTTTAAATATTTTTATTAAAATTTTCCAAATATCACTCCCTAATGATTCCAGTTTTTGTTATGAATTTTTTTTGCCATGTACATTTTTTTCATTTCATTGCAAGCGAACCTCATTTATAAAAATCAGTTCAAAACTTTTTTAGTTTTAAAATGTTCAGTTTATTTTTATTCAGAACGCTCTTTTTGAATTAAATAAAAAAAATTTTAACTATGTGTGATGAATTAAATGCCTATTAATATTCAAAATCACGAGTAAATGTAAAACGTAACATTTCAAGTATGTTTAATGTCAATCACAACTGGAAAATAGTGCAGTTTTTCTATTTTGATGACTGAACAAAATCCCTAAAATTCTTTTTGTGTAAAGTATTTAGTTCATTATGCAACAGTTATAATGAAATTGATGTTATTTTGTGAAATCTATTGGATTTTTTCCCCTATCCATGTTAAAACAGTGAAAACATGTCCTGGCAGACACAATTCTTTTTATCAGTGAACTTAGTAATATATTTACATAAAATTACATTTTAAATATTTAAATTCATTCAAAATAAATAAATTTCCTTTTATCAAAAAATAGTTTCATCGAAAAATATATAAGGATTGGAGGTAAATGATGGTTTTTATTACATCACGTTACACAAAAGTTCATTTTAAAATAAATTAAACTGTTCTTGAATTAAAGTAAAAAATAAGTGTATAAATATTATAACTGAGCAACATAAATGCAAATTAAATATGCTGTATGGGGTTTAAAATAACGCAAAAGCATTATAGCTCAATATAAGATACAACATTCAGTTCAGTATATTTTTTAACTTAAAACATTTATATTTAGTGATTTATGAGGGATTTTGTGAATGTTAAATCTTAAAATCAATTTTTAAACTTTTTTTTAAGCTGCAAAAAATTTGAAACAATGTTAAAAAACAGTAAGCATTTTAAAAACCCTCATTCAAATTTCACTTTTTGTAATAATATATTAAGAGTATTAGGATTTTAAGAAGCAAAAACTATTGAAAATTAAGATGGATTGACGAATCAGCACAAACAAAGCTGATTAAAATGCCTGATTTTTAAAATCGCAAGTGATTATAGCACCGGATGAAAAATATTAGGATTTTCTAAACCTGTTGAAAAGCGTTGAGGATTGTTGAAAGAACGATAGAAAAAATCTCTTAGATCTGTGATGAATAGACAGCGGATAATATGCAATTGCATATTTTAGCACTTTTTGCCATTTGTGCATATAAATGCATAAAAAGGTATATTTGCTCTTATAAATGCATATTTTCAGCATTTTATGGCTTTTCCCTCCTAAAACCATATCACTATTCTTTTTATGTTAGCATAAGGAACGCTTTAAATTTTGTTTTGTCGTTTTTTATCACCTGAAAGGGTCAGCTGGATTGATGTTGCTGGGGGTGATTGCAATCACGTGAAAAAGATGTAGAAATGAGGTGTGTGTCGGGAAGGGGGGTACAAAGGGACCACCCAAACAGACATTCGTCATAGAAACCTCAGAAAGGATGGTCATATATTCTATGAAGAGATGTCTTTTCCTGGAATAAATAATTGTCAATCTGTGTGGAAGAATAAGGCTTCTGTGGTAGGTAGAAAATGACCTCCCTTTCCTGTGATTGATTAGTTAAAAGGTGGAGTGAATACATTTTCAGAGAGAACTGCTATTCTAACATATTTCAATAGTCCATCCGATAGATAGATAGTTTCGACATCCATCAGTTAAATACGTAGTTAGTGAAGCTTCGAACGTGGTTTTTGACTGCTGAATTTTATAATATGCCAAAAATTAAGTCGGCTAAATCAAATTTAATGAAGACATGGATTTCGGACTATGGGAAGGACTTTACGACCGATGGGGAAATAGTATTTTGTGTTGTTTGTAAAAAACACATTTCCTTTGAAAAAAAGTTCCAAATCGATCAACATATAAAGACTAATGCTCACTCCGCCAAGAAAAAGCAGAATACAAAAGGATTTGTTCAAAGTTTATTAACTATTCCTGTTCAAGCAGCTAAAAAGGAAAATGATTTTCTAGTGATTTATGCAAAGCCTTAGTAAGCAGCAATATTCCTTTAGAAAAGTTAAATAATCCAAACTTAAGACAGTTTTTAAAAAAATATTGTACCAATCAGATCATTCCCGATAAATCGACTTTAAGAAAGAACTACCTTCAACCGATATATAACGAAGTACTGGGTGATATTCGACGAGATATTGGAGATGGCCCTATATGGATTGAAGTCGATGAGACGACAGATTAGTGCGGTCGCTATATTGCTCATTTTATTTGTGGAAAAATGGATAGTATTCCTACTCGACCACATCTTCTAGCAAGCAAAGCCCTTGAAAAAGTCAACCATTCAACCATAGCAAGGTTTGTCAATGATTCTATCAAATTATTATGGCCTGATAGAGATGGTTGTGAAGATGTTTTGATTTTTGTCAGTGATGCCGCTCCGTATATGATCAAATCTGCAGCAGCACTGGAAATTTTTTATCCCAGAATGCTTCATATTACATATTAATTTCTAGTATCAAGAAAGTTTTTCTCAAGGCACCTGTGCGCATAAAATTGTATAAAGAAATGTATCCTGATTTGCCCTTACCTCCACAGCCTGTGATAACTAGGTGGGGTACATGGATTGAAGCTGCACGTTTTTACGCTAATAATTTTGATACAATAAAGTCAGTTGTAGATGCAATTGACAGTTCCTGTGCTTCTTCAGTTTATGTCACAAAAGAATTACTACAGGATATCTCTTTGCAGAAGGACTTGACCATAATTAACCCTCACTTTTCTTTCTTAAGTGGAGCATTAACAAAGCTTGAAATACGAGGTCTTCCCCTGGCTGAAGCCATATCCGAAATTGAAAAAATTCAACAGTGCATCAATGCTCTTCCAGACTCAGTTGGGAAGAAAGTAAAAGAAAAATGGTGTTTCGTTCAAAACAAAAATTCGGGTTTTGCAGCAGTGAAGAAGATAGATGATTTTCTTAATGGAAACGGAACTGAACTTCCAGAGAAAGTAAAACCAATGAGTACGAAATTGTACCAGTTTTGTCCAATAACATCGGTTGACGTGGAGAGATCATTTTCTGCTTTCAAAATGATCTTTGATGACCGACGACATCAATTCACCCTTGAAAATTTGGAAAAACACTTAGTTGTGTATTGCAACAAAAATTATTCAGTTTAATAAAATCTTTCCGGAAAATGCGATGATTTTTCTTCTCTCATTTATCATACTTCAGTTTTAGGCTTTTTCTTCAGAAATGTGTAGATTCAAGTAAGAAATATTTTGATTTTCTTCCTTTTAACAAAAGAATGTTTTAGCTGTGTTTGCTGGAAAAAGTAAGTAGTAGTATTTAAATAAGTTGAACTTTTAATTTCTATTTTAAATGCATATTTCTAGTTTTAAGAGCATATATTCAAGTTTTTTAGTGCATATTTGCATGCATATTTTGTCCGTTTTTTAGTGCATATAATCCGCTATCTAGTGATGAAATTAGTGCAAATAAAACGCACATTGAAATGTGCGATTCAGTGTCGTATATACCTATTAGAAATATCGGGATTTTTAAAGCTGTGTGGAAATACCTATTGCCGAAAAAACTATAGAAAACTATTCCCTGTGCTTATTTAGAATCTCTTCCAGTTAATCCCATTGCATTGAAAAAAAAAAAAAAAACATTTCTTGAAAAATGCACAAACTTAAATGATTTAATATATATATCTACTTTATTACATTACACATTGCAAACCTTTTTACTTTAATTTTTTAATGCAAAAATGTATCCAAATATTTCTTCTTGAACTGATATATATAGTTTAAAGTTTATTATTGAGAAATAAAATTAGACAGAATTATAAGCGAAACAAGTTATGATTATATGCTTTAAAAAGAATAAATATTTATAAAAACCTCTGATTTGTTCTATTTACCCAAGGCAAAGATTAATACCCATTTATAAATACCCTACCCACTGAGTATTTACCCAACCCACGTCTATATCTCTGACACGTTTGGCTAGTTTTCAACAAATTCCACTGATTTGTCAATAATTTGCTTCTTCAATTCAGTGTTAAGGAATTGTTTTTACATTTTTCAAAAATATATGTTGAATTTCATTTTTAGGAAAAAATTTTATTCTGTTTGTGAAAGAAAATTTAAGTTAAAGGGGAAAAAATGTAAAAACAAAATTTTTTAATGAGTGTATTTTTAACTCTTTTCAGAAGTTTTGCCTCACAATATATTAATTGAGTTGTAATTTATACTTATTATTTACCTAATAACCAATGATAATTTAATATAAGTAAGTAAGTTATAGCATAATTTTTTTTGTTATTTGGCAACTTAGTTATTTTTTGTTGTTTTATTTTTAGTTTTAGCTCAGAGGAATTATTTGAAAGATAAGGCTTTTGTCAGCTATCTAAAATATCTTCAATATTGGAAGAAGCCAGAATATGCTAAATTTATAAAGTGAGTGTTTACCTTGTGAGTTGGGTATGGCTATCATAAATTATTAGACAATGTATTTTTCGTATTGTTTGTACAGGGTGTTCCGTGACGACGGCCTTTAAAGACCGTAGATATGTATCACGTTATAGCACTTAAACAACTTTTACATTATTGTATCAAAATTATGAGGTCATAAATGTCACTCAATCATCCCTATTAAAGTGCTTAATGTGGTATCACAGTGTTTTCATTACAGAAAAAAAAATGGGAGAGAATTTCTCACCCTTCCTCGAAAACAGGGTGAGATTTCAAAAAGTTAAGTGAGATTTCTAAAAATTAAAAATACACAAATAGACTGAAAAAAATTATTTCTTTAATTATAATACAGTGCAACCTCGAAAATCCAGGCTGCTGAGGAGTTTTGAAGGTCCGGATTTCCGAATTTTAGATACCTTACTTAAATTGATAGAATGATCGAAGTTTTGAATTCGCTAGGCCAATTTCGCGATTAAACGCACGTGTGTAGACCTCAGGCGTCAATTTTAACAACTTAACATATATATACACTTTAAATAATAAATAAGAGACATTAAAAATCAAACTTTCGTCGTTTCCCCCCATAATGTATCATTTAGATAACATAATATTAGCAATTAAAACTAAAAATATGGGCTTAAAATGCGAGCTGAATTTCAACTTATAACTGAAACAGATGCTTCTAGACTAGAGATGTACCCTTTTTTTGTTGGGGGATGAAAGAACTTGTCCCCACCTCCTATGCTTCAAGGTTAAGAAAGAACCAGTTTTCTTTCTTCACAAGGGGGAAAAACAAGGTGGTAGTAGAATTCCTTCTCCTGCAGGTCCTATCTATGGAAAAATATAGAGGTGAATCCCTTCTATATTGAAGAATAAAGAGGAGAATCCCCTCTATATTGAAGAATAAAGAGGGGAATCCCCTCTATAATGAAGAACATAGAGGGGAACCCCTCTGTATTCTTTGTTATCTATACAGAACTGATAAGAATGACTGGAATTTCCTTATCAGCTATGAGCTTTCATTCACTCCCCACCCCTACCTCTTCATCTACTGCTTTATTGTTGGAGTAGTGTTGCAGTTTTGCACTCTTACATTTAATTTTCATTTCAATAATTTTTTTTTTTTTCTTCTTTTGGAGATTTTTTTCTGATGAACTGGACGTAACAGCCGGATTTTCGAGGTCGTACTGTATTTAACGTCTTCTATTTTTTTAAGCATTGAATATTTTTGCTGCATCATCATATGGAAAATATTCTATATCTACTTTTTCATCAGCTATTCTTATTAAGTTGCTCTAATGCTTATCAGTCAATCTGTTACGATATTTTGTCTTAATTCGGTTTTGGGTGCTAAAAGAACTTCAACAGATGCTGAACTATTCGGAATCACTAAATAAATTTGCAGCATTGTGCACACACTTTCCCATCCTCTACATCTGCCAGCAAACGCATGTTGAAAATAATGAAAGATCAAGGTAGAATAGTGAAACGGATTTTATTCAAAATGGCACGAGACAAAACTTTTTCAAAATGCGCTAGATTTGCGAATCTTGAAATTGATTAATAGAGTGCGGGAATTTCGCGCGGTTATCAGTGTTTAATGCGAGATTCTCGCGCTGCAGTGAAAACACTGTATCATGTATCCAGTTAATTCATTCTGTATAGAGGAAATGTAAGCATTTGCAAACTCCCATTGAATTTCAACATAAATGTAAATTATTTTTTGTTGTTTTTCTTTCTTCCGCATTTGCACGTGATATTTAGAATTCTGATATTTCAATGCAATGTTGTTGCAACAAGATAAATTAGAAAATTGGAGGAAAACTTGAATTTTTAAACTAGTCATTGTTTTTACTTTTGTTTAAAAAAAGTTTTGTTGCACAGAGGATTTTTTAGAAAGAAGATGTTTCGTATTTAAAATCATAAAACCTCTTCAAGAAATAGAAATAATGTCTGAAATATAATACCAAATAAATATTAAATCTTATATTGTACTATAATGGTTTTGTTTTGATTGAACCCTATAAATATTCTTTAATTAAAATATTTTATTTAATTCGATTTTATGCACTCATTAAAATACTTTAGTTTTTTTTTTTTTTTGTTTTTTTTTTTTTTTTTTTACTCTTTTTATTCTGTGAGCACTCAAGTTTTTTGCTAGAATTTATGTTTTTCAATTATTATATATAGATATATACATATTTTTTAATAAATTAGTTATTGATTAAAAGGGGGGAAATTTGAAAAAAGCATATTTTTGAATTAATTAATTAAAAATATTTAATTTACTGCAAATACATTACTAAGTATACTGATAAAAAATTTAGTTCTTCGATGCTTACATTAATTAGCATAACATTTATCGTGTTTGCCATCAACGTGGCTAAACATGTGTGCAGCCCTTTGTTAGCGCAAGTGACCCTTCATTGAGAAAGATTCTGCACCCCTAATTTAAAGGAAAATTACCATGATTGCATCATTGACATTAGATTAGAAAATCAATTTCTTTCTGTAATCTATAATGTTCTTTTTTTTAATCTACTATATTTCTTGTCTAAAACTATCAATTGCAATCAATATCTTAGCCACAAGCATGGCTTGCATTTTTCTGAATTTAGACTGGAATTTCCGTATCTTTCTTAATCTTAGATGCCCTCTCATTTAATACAAAAAATTCTAGGGATTATTTTCGTTTAAATAAAACCTTGCAAAATTAAGTGATTTTTTAAAAAAATATCTGTCCTCATTTAACTTTTTTTAAAAAAATTAAAAGATATCATTAAAAGAGAGTGAAAAAAGACATAATATTTCTCACCCAACTTTAAAACAAAATCATTCGAAGAGAACGAAAAAGACTGAACTTTCCTCCCTCACAACTTACAGCGTTTTTCTAAATTGTCGAAAGCTTCTGTCATTGATGAAATTGCGCCTCTTTTAAACTGCAATCGTAAATACTTGTTTTGGCTGCACTTTTGATTTTGGTTACACCGATGTTATTGGTGTTTTACAAAATTTGTTCTACAGTGAACTCTCGCAACTACGATATCTAATACAACAATAACTCTTACAATAATGTTTCGTGAACCCGAGGGATTTGCATATGAATTAATGTCATGCTCCATTCAATATTGTGATATTCTCTGAAGCAATAAACCCCTGTAAAATGATTTTTTTTTTTTCCAAATTTCAAGCTTATTTTCTTCCTTTATTATTGGTTTTCAAATAATGTAAAAAATCTTATTTTATAATTTTTTGTCATTTTTTCTGTCAAGAGAAGACTCACTACTGACCACCCCAAAAGCTTCTATTCTTAGATTTTCCTCCCTTATTTCTTAAGAAGTCACAGATGTAATAATATTCCTATCTGATTTCATTTCTTTCATGTTAAAAGCTGATTATGAGTCACAAATGACCACAAGCATCATACTAACACCTGAAAGAGAATTTTATCTGTAGAGGGTGGGTGGAGCACCATTCACAAATGAAAATCATTTTAGTGTTTTGAACTCAATGCATACTTTGTTGGTTGACTTGACGGTCAAAAAAATGAATAAACCAACAAAAATATCAGATTATTTTCAATAAAAACGATTTTTAGGTATATTTGAAATCTTATTTTCTGAATTTGTTTCAATTGTTTTTAATATTTAACCATAATTAACACTGCAAATTAATTTTCTGCATAATATATAAATACATTTATAGCTTATACATATATAACATTAAAATTTTAAAAAAAAGGGTCTTATTGTGTCCCCAAAGTGTGTAGGCCCTCGATATAACAATATACCCCTCTACAAAATTATATATATTTGGTCCCCAAAATATTGTAGCCGAGTTTTACTGTATATTTCAAATCACTTTTGTTTCTTCTCATTCAATTCTTCTAGCTAGTCTTGAAAATGGGTGCCTATGTTTGAAAGCATGAAACATATCAACTATTATTCTTCAATCTATATATTTTTGAAAGGAACGAAGTTTTTTATTCAACTGTACTAAATATTGATAATAACTTAGATTGATTGAGTCATAATTTGTAAATTATAATTGGTTTAATTCTCAGGATTTATAGATAATAATTTGCCTAAATTGTGGCATAAAAAAATTTAGATTCAATTATAATTATCTATAATTCTGTTATATAAATTGAATAGTTAATATATATTAAATATTAGAGTATAAATAGTGTAATTAATATTTTAATTTTATACTTAAAATATAAATAGTATCCTTTTTTTTTAATAAGCAGCTAGCAGTTCAATAATCTTGTCTATAATTTTTATATACAATATGAATTATATTAGAAATAATAATGGAAGTATTGTGCATAGTTTAAACAGTTATTATGTATCATTACTTTGAATAAAATGTCTCCAATGATGGTAAGGAAACAGGTTTTTGACAAATTTAGACAGTTTTTGATGTTAAAAACCCATACATTGAAATGGAACATTCTTCATATTGTTTGAACTGTAATTAATTTGTCATTAAAAGTGAAAAGAGGGAATTATACAAAGCTATTTTTACTAATTTTAGTAAGAAGAAACATACTAATTATTTTGCAAATAATTTTCTTCAGTAATTAGTGATTTCACTCAATTAACAATTAATGTTCATACCAGGGTTGGGGTTTTAGATGTCCTAAACCAGTTTTGTACAGCATATGTGAGTTTTACTGACTAAAACTGTCTTAAAGTGTCCATAACCTTAAGCATTGGTAAAAGGTAAAAATTTTATATGTGTAACCATTGTACATATATGAATAAATATTTTATACTTTTTATACAATTTGCTTTAACTTATTAAAGGAAAACAATATGATATAATAGGAAAATGTTTATAACTTTTGAAGCTCTACAATTCATTGGACAACAAAAGTGAATCCCTAATCCTTTAAATATGAATAAATATGCTTTAATACTGATAAATTACACTTTTACATAAGGATAAATAATGCAATATTAAAAATAATGAACTTTTTTAATAAAACAAAAACTTGTCTTCATTTTGTTTCTTGTTCAAAAATTAACCTTCTATTTTTTTTATTATTTTTTTTTAATTGTGATATAATTTGAATAAAAAGGGTTTTGGACAGAACAGTTTAAACCGTGGATTAATCCATTCTGTCCAAAAGCTTGCCAACTCTGGTTCATCCACGTAATAATAAAATTTATCTCACTGCACTGTATTTATTGTTTAAAATTTTCTTAGGTATCCGATGTGCTTGCATTTTCTGGAATTGCTGCAATATGAACATTTTAGAAGAGAAATAAGCAGTACTCAGTGTGCCAAGTTTATCGACGATCAACAGATTCTGCACTGGCAGCACTACACAAGAAAACGTACCAGATTTCTGCAACCCCAACAACCCGAAGTAACCACAGCCACAGCGGCCGCCGTTACGACATCTACGACCGTTGTAGCGACTCCCGCTGTCAATGCACAACAACCACCTCAAAAATCAACATGAACTTTTAAATACGTGTTTGTAGTTATTTTAATGTTGTATGTGTTGCATGAAAATTTTACTTAAATAAACTTTTTTTTTCTTTTTCTGAAAGCTAAAAAAAATGGGTTATAATCATCTTCTAATATTTCTTCTTCTTGTACACCTCGTGTTCTCTTTGAAAGATCCTTATCTGACACTTGGAATTCCCAGATCTGCTTCGGTTCCAGAAATTAAGCAGGCGTACAAGCGATTAGCGAGAGAGTGGCATCCTGACAAAAATAAGACTCCTGATGCTGAATCCAAATTTATAGAAATCAACAAGGCATACGAGTTGCTGACAGATCCAGAACGTAAAAGACTTTTTGATCGTTCTGGAATTACAGAAGACGCGCCTAATTTTAGACAGTACCCTGATTACTCTCAATTCAGACGTTTCGATACCGACCCTTTCGAACATTTGTTCAATCAGGGTGGGTTTAACTTTCAGTATAAATTCAATCAGGGGTCATTTTATCACAGACATACTATTACTGCTAAGGCCTTTGAAAATCATATAATACCAAACAGTAATTTCCAACCTCATTTAATACTTTTCTACGGAGAACTTTGCTTTCCTTGCATTCAAGCGGAGCCAATATGGAGGAAACTTATTCAAGAGCTCGAACCTCTTGGTGTCAGTTTTGCAGCCATTCATGTTCAACAGGAGCCATCACTGTCGAATAAAATTGGTGTCAATTCTCTGCCGTACCTGATTGGTGTCGTTGACGGAAAAGCCATTCACTATAAAGATCATCAGTTGAGTTTCATCAAAGTCGTTGATTTCTGCCGTAGGGTGATACCTTACCGGGCAGTGACGTCTCTTTCAGATGAAACTGTTGATGATTTTCTGCAGGGATGGAACGATAACAGAGTGAGGATTTTGATCTTTAGCAAAGCCGAATCTATTCGGTTACGTTACCTCATCGTTGCCTTTAGGTTCCGCAATCGTGTTGCTGTGGGACACGTACGTTTAGATGTTCCAGAGAATTCGCGCACATCTAGGAAGTACAATGTACAGTCGAAAATGGAATCTTTATTTATATTCAATGAAGACTCATCAAAGCCCATAGCTACTCTGAGCATGACGGAATTGTCGACACAAACCATGTGCGACGTCATCGAATCTAATAAATTTCTGCTACTTCCCAGGCTGTCATCACAAACCCTGTTCGACCAGTTGTGCCCAACGGAGGCCAAACGTGCACGCAAATACTTGTGCGTTATTTTAATTACCAAAAACACGAATGAACACGATCCGTACCGATCGTTGATGCGCAATTACGTACAGCAAGCCGATGATTTACCAAACAATCGTGTCAAATTCATGTTCCTCTACGAAGAAAAACAAAAAGATTTTGTAAAAGCTTTATCATCGGGAATGGGCGCTCCCGAAGATCCTCTTCTTCACGTCGTGCTTATATGGAGGAAAGAACACGACAGAGTCAAATACCAGTGGCTCGACCGAAAGTGGGACATCGATGACAGCTTCAACGAAACTAAAGAAGCCCTGAATGCTGCAGTTAAACACTTGATGCAAAGTACCGAAACACTGCCGTACGATGCTAAAGTGTCCGTTTTGGCGGACGAACATGCCTTAAGCTTATTCACTAGAGTTTTAAACCGCGTGATACTGGTCGGAGATGTGTTGTGGGACAGCATCACGCGCCAAGAGCTGCTACCGGCGTTGTCGGTAATGCTGTCCATCGGTTTCATCATACTAGTAGGCTATGTTATGTCTTACTTAGTTCAACTTGAAGAGCAGAGTATTCAGGAGAAGTATCAGAGAGAGGGCAAACAAGTACCAGGGATGCCCACCAAGAGTAAGCCCGAGTATCACTTGCACATACACGAACTCCGTGGGGAAACTTACAATGGTCTTGTTAGGCTTCTTAAACCGGGCTGCCGAACCATAGTGCTTTTGCTCGATAACGAATCCAAGATGAAACTCCTACCGATCTTCTACAAAACCGTCTATCCCTACCGCAAGAACAAAACGCTGATGTTTGCTTTCCTGGTGGTCGAGAAGAACTTGGAATGGTACCGGCGTCTACTTCTGCAAACGCTCGGCGAACCTAGAGAGTTGAATATCAATCCAAAGAATTGTATTGGTACTGTGCTTTCTTTGAACGGCCACCGAAAATACTTCTGTGTTTACCATGCCAAGCACGCCGAGCAGAACCACAGGGGGAAGGGAAAGAAAGGGGATAATTCCATCAACGGGGATTTCATGGGATTCGAGGACAGTAACACTAGTGACGAAAACAGCGACATTGAAGCTGGTAAGCTGGATAGGCACGACTTTGACTTGTACGGAAATATTGTTTTTGAAGAACACCTCTTGGATGGACTGTCCAATTGGTTGGATAGATTGTTTGAGGGGTCTACTCAAAGATATTACATTCAGTATTGGCCTGATAATATGAAATAATTCTGCTTAAATTCAATCCTGTTTGTATGTTCTAGTCAAAAATACAGTGTCTTTAAGTAAATTTGTTCCTTACACCATTAATAATTGATTGTTTTTAATTGTATTTGACTTCTCATTCATAATATATTTATCTCATTGTTATTTAATAACTAAGGAAAATAATAACTCAGCAAGCCAACTGAGATCATTTTTAATCATACTATCAGTGGTCCGTCTAGGTTTTTTAAGAGGCACCTATTTTGTGAAAATGTAGACATAATTTGTGAAAACTAAAAATGATATTAAAGAATTAACACAAAAATATGGTAAAGTAAGAAAATATTTTCAAAAATTGCTACTGCAAATAAAAATTGTTTATGACTGGTAAATTTCTCTATATTTTTCTCCATATATTCAAAAATAATTTTGATATTGTAAAATTTTGGGCTTAAAATTGTATCCAAATTTAAAAATCATTGTCCATAGTTAAATTTGAATTTAATAAGAACATGCATTTAACAGTACTAGTACTAAACGTTAATTTCATTAGGAAAACATTTTTGACTAGGTCATTTCGAAAAAAGTTTGACTGAAAAAAAAGTGTTTCATAAAAAATAAAGATCCGTTTGAATAAATTTACAATAGTGTTAATAATATTTAGAATAATGTTCGAATTTTGACTCCCTGTGAAGTTTATAGAGGGCTTCATTCATTTCATTTTAAAAAACTCGCCAAAGAAAAGCTCACTTTGATATGGCATAAGCCATAGGTTAGGCTTACCATATTGCACTAAGACAGCTGGCAAAAACGTTCTTCTTTTTTATAGATTGCAGTGAGAAGGAGAACTTGCTTTTTTAAAAGTATTTTCTGAAACTACCGTTTTTCTTAAAGTTGAATTTGTGAAGGTACTGCTAAACAGTAGTAAATTTACTCCGGGCGGACTGCTGACTATGTAATAAGTTTCAATCTTCATTTTTTGAGCTATAAAAAAGGAATTGTTTAATTAATGGTTTGCGGGTTTTAATTTACTTAATTAAGTTCAAAATATAATAAATTTTTTTTAATGAATAACATTTTTTCAATAGTAAAAATTAAATCACACACTTTCAAAGAAAGTATGTTAAATCATACCTTATTTTTATTTTATTTTAAAACTTAGAAAATACTGCATTATAATATAAAGCGATTTTATGTCTTTAAAAAGGCTTTTTTTTTTTTTTTTTAAATATGATTTCAATTTAAGTAAAGGATATGATTAAAGTAAAGGAATAAGCCTCAAGTCAGGAAAACCTTTCAATCACAGACTTTGAATTGACTAAAAATAAAATTTAATATTTAGGTTAGAGAAGTAACAGTTGTTTAATTTAAAAATAGTCCATTACAGAATCATGCAGGTTGATTTATTTCCACAACTGGCAGTGTTTTGTAATCATCATTATTTCCATCTGTAAAAAAGCTTAGGTTCAGCGAGGAGGAAATTAATTAAGTACTTATTTCTTCTGTTTGTTTCATTTTCTTCTTGTTTAATCTCTACAATCAAGCCAGGCTTTTGTAAATCATTTCAGAGTTCTATAGAGCATCTATGTCGGATCTTAATGTGGAATATTTAATTTTGGCTATGTTGCCTATGAATTTATTTCCCAGACTGTCTCATTGTTACTGTTCTAAGTTATCCGATCTTAATTATATAGAAGAAGAAAAAACATGAAGTTTAGAAATAAAAATGGCCTTTTCAGAACAGCAAATTTCAATTTTGTAGTGGAATTTCTGCAGTCTTCATAACAGCCTTCACATTTTTTAAAAAATGTTTAACATCTAATAATTATCGAACTAATTCTAAATTAGAATTTTTTTTTTTTTATCCCTTGTACTCTTGCATTTTTCTATGTGCCTTCATAATTCCAAGTGACTGTAAAAATTTTCCACCTTTTATAAAAATTAATATACCTCCCAAGTTTCCTGTTTTTTAACGTAAACTCCTGTGTTTTACGATTATCTTCTGTTCACCTGTATATTCTCAAAATTATTTGTTTTTGTTGAAGAAATTTTTAAAAAAAATTTTGGCAATGAAATATCTGCTAATGGTAAAATACTTCTCTTATTCCTCACCAGATAGTACTGCAATATGTTGAGTGTTTATAGTTTAAGTAAATATAAATAATGGTTTAAAATATTTTTCTTTTGATTAAGATTTATATACATAGTTTTTACTTTGCTAAATGTAAGCGTTTTTATTATTTCAAATTTTGTTTTACATGATTATGCATGATGTATCGAAACTTTACTCGTTGTCCAAAAAATGTCGCTAGTAAAATCTCCGTTATTTCATTTTTTCAGTGTTGGCAGGTATGAATTACAAGGAATGCACTTTTTTCTAGCATGTGTCTATAAAATAACTATTATCTTGACATACTTATATGTGACCCTTTTTTAATGCAAAAAAGGTTTTCCATTTGTGTATGTTTCGCCCACTTCTCTGTAGTTTTTATGTAATTTCTTACACAACATATATCATAATCATACTTTTTCTTATTGCTAACTTTAAATTTAATCTTTTATCTTTGTATTATTGCTCACTTAAAGATGTACATTTTCCTTGTTTTAATTTTCTATTTGTTCTTATGGTAACCCACCTTAGTTTTTTGTAATTTTTTTTTTATCCAACTTCAAAAATATGATGATTATTAAGAGATTGAAAAAAGTATTTTATCATAATATGTTTTAATGCTTAAGTTATTTGAAGTCTCTCTAAATGCAGAAAATATCCTATGATGCAGATTCCTCTGAATTTAACTATTCTTATAATATAAGAAGCTGTGTAATGTGGTTAATTAATGAGAATTAAATGCAGAATGTCTAGACAAGTGATTATTATGATTTGGCTTGCTGATATATATACATACATAGCTGCCAACTCTACTGGATTTTGCTAGTGTCTACTGGTTTATTTAAAATTCTTCTGAATTTTGTACATTTTGGAAAATTCCCCGAAATTAAGTCAGTTTTCTAAAAAAAATTCCTATTGAAATAGAATTTTTGTACAGATTATTACTTGCTTGCTTGAATAATTAAATAAGTATTACTAATATATAATAAAGTGAAGGTAATTTATAGAAATCAGTTCAAAACTTTTTTTATTTTAAAATTTTCAGTTTATTTTTATTCAGAGCTTTTTTTAGAAAAAAATTAATTAAAAAAATCTTTTCACTATGTTTGATGAATAAAACGCCTATTAGTATTCGAAATTATGGGAAAACATAATACATAAAATTTTAAGTATGGTTAATGTCAATCATAACTGGAAAATATTGCAGTTTTTCTATTTTGATGACTATAAAATTCCCTATGTGTCAAATATTTAGTACATTATGTAACAATTATCATGAAATTTATATTACTTTGTAAAATCAACTGGATTTTTCCCTATCTATGTTGGCAGCTATGTATATATATGACTAGTGATTATACAGACTCCTAATTAATAACTTTGATCATAGTGTGTATATGTCATAAGCTAGTAGGAAAATCCAGCTCTTTGCAAGCTGTAAATGTCACTTTGCAGTGCGCTTGCATGCAAAGTGCCAAATTTTTCAATTTGCACGTGACATATATGATAAGAAAAAAGTTTAATTAGGGATTTTCTAAATGGTATTTTTAGTTCTGCTTTTATCTCGGGGGGGTTTCTATACTTTTTTTCTAATGACTCTTAATCTTTTTTAAACAGCCCGAAAACATTTTGTTCCAATCCAAATAAAAAAAATTCTATAAGTTTCTAATTAGCCCGTGACTTTTCAGGCTTATTATAGTGAGCCCATACACCTTTAGTTAAATTAGAAAACTTACGATTCATTGCTCAATTATTCTAAATATTATTTCAGGTTATTTGAAATAAGCCCAGAACTATGGAAGGCTTATAATAGTAAATAGTCATATTAAAAGTTTATTGCAATAAGCTTAAAGAAATTTAGTCTAAGTGATGTTTCTCACATTTCCTAATAAGCCTT
This sequence comes from Parasteatoda lunata, assembly GCA_949128135.1. NCBI lineage: Eukaryota > Metazoa > Arthropoda > Arachnida > Araneae > Theridiidae > Parasteatoda > Parasteatoda lunata. The sequence goes on from OX421970.1 coordinate 125,898,550, forward strand.
AAGACATATAAGCTGATTGTAAATAGTCTAAATTGGACAGATTAGGAAATACTGAAGACTTTTCCAATTAGCTTGACACATTGCTAAATGGTGGTATATTTTATTCACAAATTTTTCATTTTCAGTTTGTCTACAGGATATATATATAAAACTCTTAGGATTGATTATGAATGAATTACAATGTATATGTAATAAATGAACTTGTAATAAAATGTAACATGTAATATGCAATTATTTTGAAACAACCATTTTATGACTTACCTTTAATTAGATACACGTTAGATTACTTCATTAACTATAACTTTTTTATCATTACCTCCTATTTATTTTTCATCTTATTTATTATTGTGTTTTCATTTTCTTTGTTGTTAAGAATTATACTCATGCACTGCTTATATTAAGAGAATGCAACATTTTAATTAGTATTGCTTGGTCATCTGTATATTGTTTTGAATTATAAAACTATGGGGGGGGGGAAATCTTATCGAAGCAGCCTAGCAATCAGATCACATTTGCTATTCATTCAAGCTACAAAATCTATGTATTTAAAAACTGATATAGCTACAGATCGGACACTTATTATCTTATAAATTTGAAATGTCTGATGATACTATCCATGTGATAGCTGTTAAAAAATGCTACTAGAGGATATGTAATAAATTAAATTTAATTAATTATTTGTATGAATTATTTATGTTTTAATGTAGAGAGAGTAATAAGTACCTAATCAGTGCAATAATATAAATGCAGATAGATCCACAACAAAAGCTATAGCCAGGCTGAGAACCAATCACCACAGATACATGAAGATCGACAGAGAGGGCAGGAAAGTATATAGGAATTGTGAAAACTGCCCAGATACGCAGCTGACACCATGCCACATCTTTGAGTTTCCAGCAATGAGTGCTAATCTGAGAGAAATAGGAGTCCTGCCGTCATTTATAGACCTCTACGACGATAATATCAAGCAAGTCGCAGAAGTGGTAATCAAGACGCATGGAAACATTTGATTCGGTTATGTCATAGACACGACAAAAAAAAAAAAAATTTCGTGCAGCACAATGTTTTCTACATTCTTTGAGATGGCTTTGTACTGGTTTGACATTCTTTACCTCTCCTTTATCTCTTTTTCTCAGTTTTTTTTTTTTTTTTTTAAGTTATTGAAAAATAACCACATTGCCAAATGCTCTTTTCAAAATACGTATGCCCTGCTATGAACTTTACAAAATACATGCTTTAAAGTACTTTTCGTTTATTTCGCGAGATCAGGGTTACCACGTGAGACTAAAATACAACTATTTTTGACCTGAGGTGACTAAGGCAAAATTTTTTTTGCCTGAAAATGCTTAAAAAAAAAAATAATAATAATATTTTCAGCATTAGCCCATTTTAGGCCAGGCATAGAAAAAAAAGTTTCGGATAGCACATACACTTGTATGGGGGCGTCTGATGGCTGGAACACATGTTGGGTCCCCACGCCGACAGTCCTCAATCCAAATGTAAAATCGTATTTTACGATGTAAAGGTTGTCGATCCGGAACCCCAAGCGCTGGTCAGAGTTTTTTAAGGAGCCTGTCTGGCTTTTTCATCAGCTTTCGGGTCGCCTTGTCCCATTGCAGAGACCTCGGATCACACTGCCGAAACTCTTAACACACATCTCAAGAAATTTTTTATCAGTTTCTTGTTTTTTATCCATTGAAAATCCAACAACGTAAAGAAAATTCGATAATGTTTCACTTCTTGATAAGAAATGAAGGCCGATACTTGTCCCGAGCGTGTTCGTACGAATCGAGATCCTCCTCCAGGTTCAAGGCATTGACTGTAGAGGCATCCAATGTTCTAGTACGGTCTCTCTTGTTTAGCTGTCTAATTAGCCTAAGACTAGCAGCTAAAACTTTTGGCGTTGGGCATAAGTAGATGATTAGGTAATTGGCGGCTTTTGGAACAACTAGGGAATTACTGTGAATGGTATACTCCTGAGTGGAGGAAGTACATCCGTTAAGTGGGCTAGTCTAGACAGTGGATGACGTCAAGAGGATGTTTTGCGTCAGAATGGCTTTTCGCACATAGGAAAAGGAAACAAGCTTAAAAAAATATTTTATAGCAGAAATAAAACTATGCGTATGGCCATTGGATAAATTATTCGGTTGAACACAAGTTTTTTTTTTTTTTATAAAGTTTGTTTTATTTAAAGAATTTGAAACTTTAATCCACCGTAATATACGATTTATCTCAAAAGGAATTATAATTATACATCTAATAATTACATCTAATTATACATCTATAATTATACATCTAATATAATTATACATCTAATAGGAATTATAATTATAAATACAATAATTATACATCTTGAAAAAGTCGAACTCGTCAACAACCCTTTTTTTTTTTTCGTTTCGATTGTCCTTTTAAATTACAAAAAATTCATTCTCATTTTCTCTGCAATATTTATCGAAAACTAGTTATTTTATCATGATTTTGTAAAGTTTTTGAATTTTTTTTTATTGATTTTATGTTTATAAATTGAGAACTTTAAAGAAAAGAAAATAATTTTTATTCTAACATTTAATTTAATCCTAACAATGATTTTTTTTTTTTTTTTTTTTGGAATGAGATTAAAAATATTTTTTATTGAAAAATCTGGCTACGCACTCTTGTTATATTTCTTGAATTCTATTTTATAGATGTCTCCAGAAACCTTTATAATAGCAGTAAAATAAAATTAGTAAGAAAATACACGTCACAGTACTAATAAAAAGTATTTATTGAAATAGTGCGTATACACACCTTTGGGTTTAATAAAATGAAAACATTGTCAATGAATCCTGAATGTTTTTTTGTTAGAATTGAAATAAAATAATATGTATCATACACTTTCTTTTAAACATTAATAAAAAAACTGAACATAACGTAAAAGTATCGTAATGTGTCTTTACAAAAGATAGTTTTTATTTTGACTTGTTCAATTACATAAACGAGTATTCAAAGTAATTGGGAAATGGAATTGGTAATGCTTTATTTTATATTAAGCATTTTTAGAACATTTTGCACACATGAATTAGCTTATTATATTTTTGCAAAAGAGCTATGATATTTAAAAATTATATATTTAGGTTGATTTAAAGATATACGAATTTAAACATTAAAATTGATTAATATTATTTCATTTGGTTCTATTCGAAGTGAAAAATGTTTTTATATCAATAAAAAATTAAATTTTTAAAAAGATTAACAAAACAAGTTTGGTATTTTAGAAGAAAAAAAAAAACTATTTGATTTAGGACATGCTGCCAATCCTATAATGAACCTTTATGTCAATTTTGCTTTCGATAACAGTATAGTTTTGAAGCATTTTCTTCTCCTATTGGCTACTCTTCAGTATTTCATTTTATTGTTAATGTTAGGATAAAATATTTTAAATTGAATGGAATTAATTAGCATTTATTGACCTTCAATTTGGAAATATATTTTAGATTTACTTTACAGAAAAATTTCTAAATACCAAAAAAGTTGTTACAAAAGTTCCAATTAATAATTCAACTGAAGGAAACATTTAAATTCAATTTTAAATATATGATTATCATTTTATGATACATATTTTGAAATGACTTATTTATATAGTTTTAAAAACACTATGCGTGCTTTTAAAAAGGGTAGAGCGGAATTTTTATTTCAATTCAATTTTTTTATTTTCATTATTTATTTCAATTTTTTATTTTAAGTCAATATTATTAGTTCACACTCTCCCTATATCTTGTTCAAATTTTCAATCGTTCATAAAATACTTTTCATTCATCCATTCAAGTTCGAATACATTTATTTTAAACTTGTCGTGGATGACACTTGATGTTAATACAGCTATTTTCAAATACTAATATAATTCATTAAATAGAGATGAGGGAAAAATGAAATGGGATTTTCTGATGGGTTAAGCGTTAGTCATTGTTTTAAATTTTACTATAAGCGATTCAGTTTTTCACATATTTTAGAAATAATATCAGTGATCATTCCTAACTTACAGCTCTATTGCGCACATTTAAATATTAATTATTTTATAGTCGCTGTGTCATATAAATTCAATAAAGAACATTTCGTGGTAGCACGTGTGGTTCACGTCACCCAATTTATATTTTTATAGTTGTCTGATATCACGCTCACCCCCGCCAATGCCTACTATTAGTTTACAGTGTCCGTAATATATTTATATATCTTTTTCAAATCGTTAATAAAATACTTTCTATTCATCCACTCAAATTCAAATAGTGGATAATCAAATTTTGTAGTGGATGACACTTGATGTTAATACAGTTTTTTTCAACTATTATTTCATTCATTACATATAATGAATTAATTTTAGTTTTATATGGGAGAAAAAATTATCATTATTTAAATAAAAAGTAAGTAAAATAAAAAAATTTTCTTTGTTGTATCTAAGTAGGAATTGACTTTAAATATATTACTTGTTTATTTCTTTATTTTTCGTCTTATGTATGATATTTACACTAGGAGGCTTCGCCCCTTGCTCGCTGGCGCTCGAAATGCTCGCCGGCTTTCGCAGTTCATTTCGGATTGCTTCGCAATCTAATGTTCGCTTTGCTCACTCATTGGATACGTTCTTAACATCTAGCTTTTGTATATTATTTTCAATACTGAAGTTCCGAAAACTTTTCACTGTAGAAAATTCTAAACCTGTACATTTCAATATTAATTTTAAATTGAAAACAGCTCACATATTTTTCTTAATCACACTATTCTAAATTTCAGTTGTTGAGAAAAGTAGCTGTTGTAAGTGTTGTTTTAAAGTCTTTCCCACCAGAGTGTTAAAGCCATGTGTTGTAAAACAATATGAAATAGTAGTCTGCCACTGAACGCCAGATGTAAAGCATCGGCTTCGATGAAGAAAATTTTGTATTTTTAATTCTCTGAAGGGCGCCACCCTAATCATATGGAATTTGTAAAATAAATGTATATATTTTTGATTGTTGATGAAGCTCATCATTTTGTGTTTTCATCAGTGTTCAGAAGCAGAACAGCTATAAGTTTTTTATTTTATCACAAAAATATAAAATGTATAAAAAACAAAGAAAAGAGTAAGAAAATGAGTATAGTCATAGAAAAAGTTAAAATTATAATATAGCATTTGTCAGTTAAAATAAAACTTTTTGTTTAAGTCATTGTTAACAATTCAAATTTCTCCGAGGCAATTCTAAACCTTAATTTTGTTCTAAATGTCAGTATTCAGACACACAACAGAAGTTTAATATGAAGTTGTAAAATGCAAATATAGATAGATATATATATATACACACACACAGAGCGAGAGAGAGAGAGTTTCTCTAAAAACACAATTGTTAATTTGGGCATTTGGTGATACAATACTTATAGAATTGAAGGATTTGTTACGTCAAGCGCACAGGTATCTTATTTTGATCTAGTTGCGCTTCTATGTCATTTTGATTTATGTTGCTAAGTTATCTTTCAAAAAATTCTATGGCTGGCAACAGCATTTTTATTTTTTAAGTTGTTTATTTTTATTTCTTTTAGAATCCGTTCTTTTTTTAGCAAAATGTTTTTTTTTTAACCTAACAGAATTCTCTGCCGACTGTTCTCTCTATAAATGAAGAAAATAAAGTAAATATTTAAGTGTTGGGAAAAGAATCTTATTTAGTTGTACTAAGTACTTCGTTAAAAATGATAACTGTTGCCAACGCGAGAAAAGAAATATCATCGGTTTTATTGATACATACGATATTGATAATTTCGTTTTTTCTTTTTAATACTACTTTTCAATACTTAAATTTTCGTGAAGTATATCGCGTCAACTCAAAGTTGAAAAGTTCAGTGGTTTTATACTTAAAATAGATAATAAACCACATAAAATTATTGATAGAAAATTGCTTTTGAGTAAATGAATTTTTTAAATATATTCTCACTTATATGCAATTAGTTTTGAAAATTCAGTTATTGTATGTAAGTAATTTAATACGTATGGTCTAACATTATCGTTGATCTCTCTGAACGAAATTCTGATTTCATCTAACATTATTTTAATTCATTTGATGTTATGAAAATAAATTATTAGTTTGGTATGCATTTTCTTATAAGAATTAAGTTATATAATCTTTATTAATTCCTAATCAGAGTTTTTAACCATTATTTACTTCAAATACAATTTTTAAAAGAAGCTTAAAAATAATTTTATTTTGTTTATTGTATTAATTTAGTCATAAAACGATAGAGACAGGGTTATTAAATGATTAAAACTGCTGGTAGGAATTTAATTGAATAATCTTATACATAAATCTAGACCCAGATAGCAGTTAAAAACAAGTAATATATAAAAAAAAAATTAAAATCCATTCCTACTCAGGTCAACGAAGAAAAATTTTATTTTATTTACTTTTTATTAAATAGTAAAAATTTTTTCTTCCATATAAAACTAAAATTAATTAATATTTGAAGAAAAAAAAACTATTAACATCAAGTGTCATCCAGTGCAAGTTTACAAAAAATGTATTTGAACTTGAGTGGATGAATAAAAATTATTTATGAACGATGAAAATTTGAACAAGATATGGAGAGTGTGAACTAATAGTAGGAATTGGGGGCGTTCTAGAGACTTGAAACTTCGTAAATATGTTGCTATGAAGACGTTGAAATATTTGCATTCCATATTCGTTGAGTTAAAAATTGAATTCTAAAAATTTACAAAACGTGTGTGATTAGAAACAAAAAGCTTTTTCTAGGATTCTTTCACGTTAAATAGAAATTAACTTAATTATATTTTCTTGAAAAATTAAGAAATTCACCAAACTCAAAATAAGTGTTTAAAAAAAACGTTAATATTCATGCTAATAAAATGTAAATTATATGGAAAAAATACGTTTGTATCTGGTTAAAATAACGTAAAATTTACGTGGAGAATCTGTTATGAAATTCCCTGTAATAAAAATAAGCGTTAATGTTCATGGTAAAAAAACGAAATTTATGTAACCGAAAATAAACGTTAATAATTTGGTTAAAATAACGTAAAAAATACGTTAAAAAAGAAACCTACTCGGTTAAAATAACGTAAAAAGTTGGTTACGAAATTCACCATAGTCAAAAGAAGGGCAAAGAATGGTCAATTTTACGTTAAAAATAACCCAAATTTTAACGAATTTGAGATTACCACCTGAAACGGGAATGAAATGTTTGGTTGAAGCGTTTAAATGCTCTTAACGTTGTGTCATTTTAACGTTATTCGCGATCGCAACGAACTATAGGGGGCGTTATTGTATGTGCCGAATCCCTGCGATTTCCATATGAACAGTCATTCAGTTACACTTGAGACGTCTTTAATGTAGCATGCAGCATTGTAACGTTCCATCTTTATTGTGGCTGATTAAATTTAAAAAAGAAAAATTTTTGTTTTCTTTCTTATACAAACGAAAAGAAAATGGTATCTCTTTTTTTTTAAGAGAAGGAACATCCAGAACACATCGGAAAAATATTTGTAAATAAAGAGAAAAAAATAGGTATATTCTTATAAGAGTTCAAACCTAATGCCTGAGAAATAGTTTTACTAAATTTAATGGTATAACATGAAAGGCCCATTTAAATTTTAACGTAAAATAAAGAATACTTACGAAACAAAAAAAAAGAACCATTCTTTTTTTGTCGCCATTTTTTAGTGTTACGAAAATGCGTCTTTGGGACTTGCCAAAAACAAAACAAGATGCAATTTTATTTTCTTAGGAGCGAAATATTTTATGGAGTGAAATGTAACGAAAATGTACCAATGTCCATAACATGAAACTTTATCTTAGTAAACGTCCGTTTCGGAAATGTTATTTATTAGAGTTCATAATGGCTATAGAATCAGGTGAGAGAAAAGTTTGTTTTAAATCTATGCTAAACTCTATATCGGCCCATTTCCCACCGAAATCCGATTGACTACTTTGATTTTAAACAAAGTGTTTCATTTTCAGATTTTTTCCAAAAATTTTAAGTGTAGATTGGCGGCACTTAAAAATCTGCAGCTGTGGTTAGTACCGAATTTTTCTTCCATACTTTTCTGAATCATATTACTTCAAATATTAGAATATGCAAGAAGTATACATAAACACATAATTTAATACCATTTAATTTTTCAAAAAAAGTATTTTGACACCAATTTTATCAAAAAATTATAAACTAAAAAACGTAAAATAAAGAATTCTTAGGATAAAAACGATTTTAAAAATTCCTCATTTTTCAATAAAAACTTTCGTAATATTTCTTTTTTTTAATTCTTATAGTATTTAATCAGACGTAAAAAAACCATTCTGTAGAGAACTATCATCAAGTAAGAAAAAAAATTATTTGCAAGCACATTTTTTATTATAAAAATCATAACACTTACCTGATTTATAAGTCCGGAGAATCCCAAAATGATATGTTCTTTGTTTGAAAACTTTATTCTCAAATAATATATACATAGTTTATCCCTTCATTACTTTTAGGTAACATACCACACATCAAAATTTTATAATTGTAAGATCTCGATATGAATTTTAATATGTAGCTTAAAAACAGAATAGCTGAATTCTAGTTGAAATTCTTTCAAAACTAAAAAACACTTACCAAGAAAACGATAAAAAATTTATTTATAATCAGCACAAAAGATACTTTTTCAAGTAATTCGGATTTTTCTCTATTGTTGTTTTCTGAATTATGTAGATACAGAAATATATACTATTCTATGAAGAAGAATATTCTATAACTATTACAGTTCTGTATGGAATTCATTGGAACACATTTATTCATTGGAATGACGAAAGCAATGTTGACTTCATTTTAACTTGTAATGAATTGAAGACAGAAAAATTATTTTACCGCAATACACACATCTGTAACAGCAAGTGATCATGAAATCATGTTATGTTGTTGGTAATAGATAGGTAAAAATTATTGAGAAGTTGTTCTTCAAATGCTTGGCATGTTCTGCTTCAATGTTTGGCATGTTCTGATTAGTTTTTTCAAGAAGTTTTACCTTTTCTTTAGGGAAATTTTGCTTCTTTTTTGATGCTAAGAAAATGGCGTCCATCATTGCCAATGGTTATGTGGGAACTAATGCCCGATATTTACAGTCTCCCGCTAGATGGCGTATCGAGTGTTGCGATCGCGAATTTTCACGTAATTAATACTTATCTGTGCTGCATGGGAGTAACTATAAAAAGTTTAAATTTGGTGACGTGGTTCACACGTGCTACCACGTTATATTCTTTATTTAATTTATCCGACACAGCAAATATAAAATATTTAAGTGTGCGCAATAAACTAATTTTTTGTTCAAATAGAGCTATAAGTTAGAAATTATCACTTACGCTATTTTTAAAATATGTCAAAATTTGAATCGCTTATAGTAAAATTTAAAACTATGGTCCATGACTAACGCTTAACCTATCAGAAAATTCCATTTCGCTTTTTGCTCACCCCTATTTAATGAATGAATTAATATTTGAAATAAAATTGTATTAACATCAAATGTCATCCATTACAAGTTGAAAAAAATGTATTTGAACTTGAGTGGATGAATAAAAAGTATTTTATTTAACGATTGAACAAGATATAGGGAAAGTGTGAACTAACAGAAGGAATTGAAAAACTAGGTAAATAAGTCATCATACATAGTAATATCTGACTTTTTCTTAGCAATTTAAGTTAAATTACTAGTCAATGTTTTGATTACTTTAGAGGACGCCATAAAATTTTTCATCGCAAATTCTCTTTCACCTTCATTACTCATTTAAAAGAAAGAAAGAGTAAATTCAGGCAAACATAGAGTAAGCCATGAAGTTTTAGTTTTTGAAAAAAAAAAAAAAAAAAAAAAAAAAAATCAAAATATCGAAATGCAAACAAATTATTGGAAGAGAACTTCTCCATTGCGTAATCCCGAGTTATCTTCTCATAATTTATCTTCATTTTGAAATTTGAAACATTTCTTTTCAGTATTTAAAAGTTACTCCAAGTTTGTCTGAATTCATTTTTTTTTTTTATACTTTAAATTTCAAATGAGTTCTGGAGATCGAAGAAGTTTCTCTCGTGGTATGGCGTCCTCACTTTTAAATTGAAAAATAGCTTTTTGGGGCTTAAAAATTAAATAACTTTAAAAAAATTATGCAATTTTTGAAAATTGTTGGGAGGGCAGCAATCGCTGCTCGATACGAATTCCGGCTTGCACCGACCACAGTACTGGCGTTTTATATTCACTGTGGTAGATGGATCTAATTTAGAGTTCCCTTTCCGTCAATCTAACCATGGGGGTTTTTTCTCTCCGTGAAACGCAATTGCGGGTTATTTCCATCCACGAAGACAAATCTCCCCCACTACAGGAGTTCCCTTATCTTCTGGATTGGGTTCAAAATTGTAAGGCTACGAAGCTGAATATTAGTAGTCGTAAACTCAAAATTGGATTCGACTACTCAACGACGGTTATAAAAATTATTGAGGAGGGCACATGCCCCTATGAGTTTAAGTATTTTTGTTAAAAATCCCACTACAAGTATTGAACGTTATTTTTACAAAATAAAAGTTATGAAAACCTATTTAAGGTGTACAATGACACAAGAGGAAATGAAACAGTAGATTTTCAAGAGTCTATAGAACTGTTTGCGTCTGCTGACGCACGAAAAAATACATTTAAATGTTTATACTTATATTATAACCACGCAATAAAAATATTACTTATATAATAGATTCTAGAATGCTTGAAGTGATAAATAATCTGGCTATTTTTTTTAAGCTTGAAATCGTTAATTGTAATTTATTTTCTTCGTGTGTTTCGGAAATAAACATTCAGGGTTGATATAAGTTTTATATTTTTATGGAAGAAGCATCGCAATTTAAAATAAAATAAAAAGCAATTTTATACAGCGTTATGACTATTTTTAAGCTTTATATTTTCTTCCGCGATATGACGTCTTCTTGAGTTATGGAATCAGACACTTTTTCTGAATAAACATGCCTTTTTTTTTTTTTTTTTCTTTTTCTTTTTTTTGACGGTTTCTTTACCCTCACAGTATGAGGGGAGGCCGGAAAATATTGCTCCCAATAGTGTGGTCGAACGTTCAGACCCCTTATGGTTAATTTTACTTTTTGCGTATTTCTCAACAGCGAATTCGAAATGTTTTTACGCACAATTAATTCGTTAAGTCAATGATAATTGCGCACGAAAAATAACTTTTTCAACAATTATTTATTATTTTTATAATTCCATTTTGTACTTTGAATTGTAAAGTATAGACATTTATGCGTCTCTTTTGAAAATGTAGTTTTTAAAAGCAAAATATACAAAATGTTTATATATTCAAAGCTTATATATTTCTATATCATGAAAGATTACACTCATTAAAAATATTTCTTATGATAGATTCTTGAATACTTGAGGTGATATTCTTGTGGTGCTCGCCACTCTCACCAGTTTTACCGCCAGCTTGGCGATTTAAGATCTTCAGGTAAAAGCAACCCTGTGATCCTTGTGATATATATTCTGTCCTTCAGATGAAGAACGACGACTCACCTTTTCGACTTCGTCACTAGCTAGCTTGGTCGCAGGACGACACAATAATGTTTAATTTAGTTATGTTATATTAATGTTTGTGTTTGGGAAATAAATATGTTATAAGAGAAATCAGCCTTTATCACTCTCCTCATTCTCATCAATCCAACTGGCATTTTTTTTTTTTTTTTAAGCTTGAAATCGTTAGTTGTAATTTATTTTCTTCACGTGTTTTGTAAATCAACATTTAGAGTTTATATAGGTTTGATAAATTTGTGGCAGAAATATTATAATTTAAAATGTGAAAAGCAATTTTATTCAGCGTTATGACTACGACACCCCAAGGACATTTTTTTTTTTCTTGAAAAAACCATTAATATCGATTATTTTTCTAAAATTGAGTTAAAAGTGCCGTTTTCAGTATCTAAGTTATAAGATACTAAGTTTCAAAGTTATAAGAATTCTGAAAATTGTTAACGTAAGTAATAAATAACCAGTTTTATATCTTTGCGTTTTAGTAGTTCTGATTTAAAAACAATGTTATTGAGAACTATTTCATCAACATGGTGTGTAGCGTTTTTAAAAAGTGCTTTTTCCGATTTTTGTTTTTTAAAAGTCCTTTAAGGTGTTTTTTTCATTGGGTGTTTTTAAAAAGTGCTTACTTTCCATTTTCGAAAATGATATCTTCTTTTTTCTTTATCATGTCGAATTTCGTCACATATTATGCTAAAGCATGGTTTTCACATTGTTCTATTCAACGTTTTCACAATCCATTCGACGTTCAGTCAGTCCATATAGCGTATGAAAGCGCCAATCATGCTGTATGTTTGATGAAGTAATTGCGAGTCCGGCATGTGAGCTGGGTTCTGTACTCTCATGTGCAACTCTGCTGCCTTTTGCAAGATATTATCAGTTTCAAGTAAGGCCGGATTTACGTATAAGCTAAATAAGCAGTAGCTTGGGGCCCTGAGATGGTAAGGACCCCCAGATTCCACTTTTCTTCTTCTTTTTTTAAAGTTGCTGGGGCCCTATGAAGCCCATTATAATTTTTTTTTTCTTTTTTACATTTTCGGATGCTTTTCAAAATCTAATCGAAGTGTTTAAAAATATGAAATAATATACACACTTTTTATGTAAATAAAAAGTAAGATATTAATTTCTAATTCCTTATACTATTTCTAAATTCATAGCGTCGAAATATTTATTTAGATATACAGAAGAAAATTAAATGAATTTGGTATACTTAAGTTTAATTACATTGTTATATAAAAATAATTTATCTGTAATATTTATATTTAAAATAAGTGTAGAAGTCAAAGTGTGAAAAAATAGCCTTATTTCCATGATTGGATTTGACATTCAATGTCCATTTTTAGTATTTATGTCTAAATAAATAGTGCAGAAGTAGTAGAACACAAAATAACGCACGGAGATAAAATTACGACACTTCTCGCAAAAAAAGAAGGAAAAAAAAAAACAATTTTGGTAACAATACTGAAATATGTGGTATTTAAATCATTCATTTGGTAATTTTTCTGTTCACAATGCAACAGTTTATCGAAATTCTGGTTTTTAAAATTATAGCTCTTATTACCACACATTTAATAAAAATGCAAAAGTCAAAAATAAAATTAACCGAATTAGTGACTATTGTGCCATGCTCTAAGGCAGCGGCTCCCAATTATTATTTAGCCTTCCCTCTACGGAACCCTAAATAATGGCGGAACCCCGACATTACGATTAAAGTTTAATAAGGTAATTGTGAACGTTATAACCTAAAAAAAGACTATTTTTAAAATATTTAATTAGATGAATGAAGATTTTTCATTGTTTCATCATTAACAATCTTAAATAAAGTTTTATATCCGACAGTTAAAATTGCAGTCCCTGTGCTATATCTAGTCTAGTTTTGAATTTATCTTTGGTGTATATACAAAAGCTGAAAATGAATAAGATAAACCGAATTATGGTTTATTTCTAAATGAACTGAAGACACTAGTTATAAACGCTAAAAATGATAATTTGGAAAGCATTTTTCTTTAAAAAAGAATTTTGTTATTTTATATTGATTTGAAAAGTGCGGTATGAAATATTAATGTAATATTTTATAAATGCTTATTCTTTCTCTAATTTGTTCAACATATTGTTTTTAGAAATATATTTTCATTTAAAAAATGCCATTTTTATTTAATTGGTATTTTACTTCAAATAATATAATAAAAGAAACAGATTATATACGATATGATTTATATGTTGCATCTAAATTTAATCAAAGATTACAAAAGAACTAACTAGAAGTTATAAAAGTACGGTTATAAAAAGTACTGATTCGCTCTAAAACCATAAAGTTCCATAGAACACAGTTTGGAACTACTTTTCTAAGGTATCATGATAAAACTGAAAAATTTAACACATTTGCTACCGAACAGCATAGCAAAAAACTATATTTTTATTATGTTAATTTCATAAGAAGTCATAACCAGATCACTATTGAAAAAAACTATCCTGTATTTTGGTGCTCCCTTAAATATCGTAAATTTTACTATATTCTAATAGTTTTGACCATTCTTTCTTTTCTCAGTGTGGTCTGTACCATGATTCACATTTCATAAAAGGTACTGTATTGTCGCATGCAAACAGATATTTTTTTCTCAAAATTTCGGAGAGCCTTCTATTTTAACACCTCAAATTTAGAAAAAAAAAAAAAAAAAATTTCTCGCAAAATTGAAGGAAAAAGAAAACACGTGTCTAAAAGTTTTACATAAAGAACATATCCGGAAATTTTCGACAAAATCAAGAATGTCAAGTATCCAAATGACTTAATTTATTAAATTTTTAAAAAAAAATAATAAAAAAATTCGCAGGGCAGGTGTGCATATTTGCGACTGAAGATTATGAAATCTAACCCGAAACTGTGAGATCGTGAGTTCTACTCCAACTGATGACAGTTTTTTCTTTTATTTCTTTATACTGAAATTTTTTTTTAAAAGTATGGATGTCAAAAACTAATAGTTTAACAATTATTTTAAAAACTAGAAGCCAAAACTGATTGCCATTTACATTTTGAAGATGACTAAATTTAAGCAAATCAATAAAATTTGTACCTCCCGCAGAGTTATTACTCGGTGAAGATGAACTCAAGGGATAGAGCATTCGCCTCCGAATGAGGTAAACCGAGTTCGAATGCCAGTGATAGCTGCTGGTCGATATGAATTCTACACCCGGCTTGCACGGACCACAGTGCTGACGTAAAATACCCTCAGTGGTAGACGGATCATGGGTTAGAGTCCCCTTGCTGTCAGACTAACCGTTTGAGGCTTTCGTGGTTTTCCTCTCCATGAAACTCAAATGCGGGTTGTTTCCATCAAAACGGGCTCCACGAAGGCAAAAATTTCATCAAATACTTGATCCTGGAATTCTCTTATTTGCTGGATTGGGTTCAAAATTACAAGACTACGGAGTTGAACATTAGTAGTCGAAACTCGAAATTGGGTGGGCTGTTCAATGACTGTTATAAAATAAACTAATAATTTAGCCGCAATAGCCTGGTTGGTAGGGCTATGGACTCGTGTTCGTGAGAATGGGAGTTCGAATCCAGCCGGCCGAAGAATACCCATGTATAAAATGGTGACTGGTGCATGTTAAATCTGTCTCGGTCACAAAGTCCACTAAGTTCTCATAACAAATCAATACCTCTGGGTACTGATCCACGAGTTCCCTTGTTCAGAGTTCAGAGTTCAAAAAGAGTTCTTCGTCAGAAACTATCTTAACATGATCGTGTAAAGTCTTTGAAAATTATTTAGCATTTTGTTAATGTACATAGTGCTTAAAATGTACTTAAAAGGTGCTTATTTTTCGTTGAAATGCTTGGCTAGGCACCCTGATCAAACTAACTAAGAATCGAGGAATCTTCGAAAGTGCTAAGTTTTAAGTACTATTAAGTTAGATTAGTACCACATAAACTTTTCGTAAAATCACAAAAAATATATTTTAACACAATATAATTCTATTTAATATTGAGACAATTCTTTGTATAATCGCCCTAAGTATTTATTTATTGAGTGCTATTCCATTAAACCAGCTTAGAATCAAGCAAATTCTTCGCGAAATCGCCAATAGAACGCATGTTTTATTCTAGTAAAGGGCAATTCCACGAAAAATATATCAAAATGTCGTAATTTCATACCTTAACAAATGTAACATATTTTGTATAATTTTAAAGCTAAAAGAAAAGTCATATTTTTTTTGTGATGCAGCTTGATTTTTTATTAGCATTTAATTAATACCACAATTTTCAGTTCAGAACTTATGTTTTGTTTTTATTAAGAACTGTGTGACGTAAAGGCTTTATTTTTATACTCCACTTTAATATTTAATAAAATATTTTCACCATTTAACCCATTTTTAGGGTAGCATTATACTACGGTTATGTTCACAGAACTGCGATGGCTCCGAGCGAACCGGGTTCGAATCCCAGCGATGGTAATCGGTGCGAATTCCGCATCTAGCTTGTACCGACCGCTTGACGTAAAGTATCCTCAGTGGTAGACGGATTCTGGGTTTAGGTCTCCTTGCCGTCAGTCTAACCTTCGGGAGGTATTCGTAGTTTTCCTCTAAATGTAACGTAAAGGAGGGTTAGTTCCACAAAAAAGTTCTCCACGAAGGTAAATTTCTCCCGATACTTGGTACAGGAGTTCCCTTGTCTTCTGGGTTGGGTTCAAAATTACAAGACTAAGAAGTTCAACATGAGTATTCGTTAACCCAAAAAGTTGTGTCGGCTGTTCAATGACGGTTATTAAAAAAAAAAAAATTGGTTACCAGTTTGATCAGCGAGGTCCTCTTTGTTAACATGGTTTTTCGAAGCGACTGTAAAGAATTTTCTGGGCTTTAGAACGGACTTAAATGTCTTAAAAGTTATTAAACTTTTTAAAACTCGCTCATTTTGGCAATATTTGGCGCTCACCTGGATGAAAATTACCCAAATCACTGCTTTATTCTCATTTCATAAATTTTTTTGAGCCCAAGTGATGCAGCTTTTCACAAAACTGTGGCTTTTCTCTATTTCGCGTCATTTTCAGAGTAAGTATAGCTTAGATAGACTAAACTTGATTCAACAGTCATGAACTCTTAGCAGTTATGAAAATAGCATATTATTCGTTTATAAAAAACGATCGTTAAGACACGTCGAAGTCAAGCATCACAGTGTTCGATTAGTCTGCATGTTCGGTCCTCGTTAAAGTGCTCGACTTCTCGGACAGGGCTACCGAAGTGGGGGTGCAGAGGATCAAAATTGCATGTCTTCTCAGGGATGCTTCATAGACCGTCGCCAATAGCCCATTGTGCAGCTCTAGTGCGACGTAAATGAACTACAACAACGTTGTGAAAAAAAAGCAAAATACTTTTTTTTTTAAAAAATGCCTAGTCAAAGAATGTCGTCGGATGAAAGGTTTCCCATACATAATTTTTTACTTCTGCAGAATGAAACTCTTAATACAAAATTTATAATCAATTGAAAAGCATTGCAAACGCATCTCACAAAGTATTACAAGAATGGTTTAGTTGGTTAGAGGTATATTAAAATTTAGGAAAAACTGAGTTAAGGTAAATCTAGAGTAAACTACAAAAGACCATGTTTCGAAATATCAGTATTAGTATTACGCAAAGTAATTTGGAACTTTATGGTTCACTTTTCTCTAATTTTTTAATTTACAAATGAAATAGAATTTGTCATGAAAAGATTCTCCCTAGGTATAACATCCTCTTTTTTTCATTTATTAGTTTTTCATGGCAATATTCAATTTCTGTTACTAAAATCAAGGCTAAAATATACTAAATATTGGGTACCATTTGCAATTATTTAAGCGTCGTAGTGATCTGGGATTTTTCAACCTCTGGTATAAACTAAATACAGTCGGAATTCTATTTAACGAACTTCCATTTTGCGAATTCTTCTATTTTGCGCAATTTCTCGAGGAACCAAGAACATTTTGGTAATTTCTTCGTAAAATAACTTCCAAATAGCGAAGTAAATTTTCTACTTAACAAACTTTTCTTCGCGATCTACTTTCCCTAAATATTATGGAACATTTCAAACTTGTTAACGCATTTTATGGGAGAAATGGTATTGAATTGATTTTTGAAGCCACTTCACTTTTAGAGAAAGCAGTAAAATTTCTTTACCTTTTTGTTTGCATTTCAAATGAAAAACTAAGACAAAATAAACGGATTTTATGAAAAACAATTAAACTTAAGAACGCATGTGGTAGGTACTGTATGTTTAAAATTACTTTTATGACAAATGGAGCTATAATTTTATACATAAACTTAGCTTTTTTTTAGTTAAAAATGTATGTAGCATGATAGTGTAATACTGTATAATGTTTTGCTCTCTTCCATTCAGATTTCTTTTATGATTAAATAAATAGTAGATACCAGTTTACAAGATAAACGTGTATCAATTGTTTTTTCCAATTATGTCTAGTGTTTATGAATTTAAAACGTGTTTTGTGTCATTTAAGTGTTTCAAAAGGTGATTTTCTACTTAGCGAATTTTCCATATAACGAAATTATCGAAATGTAGCGATTTCGAGTCCGATAGAGGTTCGGCTGTATATCTGTATTTTTCACTTTTTCAACGAAAGCACCGCCCCTCTCACGTAAATGCAGGAATAAATGATGTTTTGCGAGAAAATCGAATCTTATAGATTCGTTGGTAGGGGTGGGGGGTCCCGAGGGAGGGCCGCCCCAAATTGCGCCCACGTTCTCCTTTTGTTGGCAAACAAGAATCATTCATCGAGTTGGAGCAGTTTACCCAGTGCCATTTCTCCACCAACAAATTGAATCAATTTAGCGAATCTGCAAACTAACTCGTTTTGGGGTGCCTATCAGACTTTGAAGAGGAGGGTGGCTGTGGTCGATTCCTCGCGTCACAATTACCGCCCAATTAGCACCTTTTCCACGATAACCTTAAAGAGGGCAATCGTGACATCGCCACTGAAGGGGACCTTGCCTTTCCTCTTGTATCTGGAGTCGCTTAGCGACCTTTAACGAGGTTCTATTCACGGTTCCTTTCGATTTCTTTTTTCTTTTTTTTTATTCCAATGCCTCCTGACAGAATAATAATGAATAGAGAGCTTTGGAGAATATTTCTTTTTCGAATCCAGCGATAGAATCTTTTCCCGTTCAGTACCTCGTTTTGCCCACATTGTTTGCTCGTTTAGAGCTCCTCTCCCTCCCCCCCAAAATCAAGCACTTTTGTTGCTTTTGTCGAAAAGGCGGAAAATGCGGTTTGCAGTTTATCGCCAATTGGAATTTAATCTTCCCCGCCACCTTTTGTTTTCGTATAAAAGGTGCTTCTAAATGGAATTGAAAAGAGTTCCATTTTCGAAAGGATAAATCCCTCACGTTTTAAAAACTTTTTTTTTTTTTTCCAATGACAATGTCGCTTTATTATTATAATATCTAACATCAGTTAATTTTGTGAAAATGAATTGAATTTTCGGTATATTCAAATTACTTTAAATAGTTAGGAGATCATTTTTCGATTGCAAAGAAGACAGATAACTTAATTTAGAGAGTAAACGTGAATAGTTGCCGCGAATTCCACAAAAGAGTCATTTTGAGGCGTAACTTCCACTATAAATATTAAATACCAATTCAAGTAAATAAAAGTCTCCCGGCCAATAAATGAAAAAATATATAATATAGAATGCTAGTCTTTCTATATTATATCAAATAGATTTCTCTTTTAATTTTAAGACGTAGAACCATAAAAAGTCAAGAAATGATTATTTTTTCTTTAAAAGTTGGTGGGCAAGATTATTCTTACGCATTCAGAAAATCTCAAAAATCATCAGAATCACAAATCAAAATGACTAGATTTTCCTCCCATTTCATTAAGTTAAGGATATTTTTGCAACCCTTTCAGAAGTTTAAATATCAGGAGAATTCAATAATTCGTGCCAATTGATAAATCTGAGACTGTCATGGAAACTCCATCATTTTAATTCATGCAAAAATCCAACGAAAAATTTTAAATAATGTTTGATTGAGTCTCTTTGTATTATGTTTGTTACCAGAGATAATCGACCCAGTCTGCAAATTCTCTTAATTTCTTACACCAGTGAATTAAATGATATTAAGTTTGAAGTGAAAATTTGTTTTAGTTATTTAGAGATGTTATTAAAGGTGACGTGGAACAAGCATTTTTGGCTGTCCTGATTCGGCCTTTTTTTACTTACTTGTTGTTGTGCACAATCACTGCTAGCATATATTGTTCGATCAGGAAGGTTCATTTTACACTTAGGTTTAAATTTCGAAGTTAGTACATTGTTTTATATCGAAACAATTCTTTTTTCTTTCAAATGACAGTTCATTGAAATTTTTATTTTAAAATAACACATATAAAGAAATAGGATTAAAGAGAGTCACTTATTCTCACGAAAATCTTTGTACGAAAAAAACTTTTTTCAATAAAGCAAAAATATTGGACTTTCATCCAAAAAGGATTAAAAAGTATTTTTAAAAGTCTTTTCAAAAAGTAGTTCCATAATGACGTTTTATCTGACATCACACTAGCGATAGCATCAAATTACATTGTCCTTCAAGACAAGGGGATTTTTAGCTGAGCATACAAGAAATCTTAACTAGATTTAAGAGATTATTTTCACCTTAAGACAAACTTCATGAAAGGATACGTTTGAGAATCCTTAAGTCCACCTCCATTTAAGGTTTTTAGATAGGGGTAATGTGCGTAGAGAGTTTAGAAGGTTTGCACGTAAACCGCATAAAAAACCTTTTTAGGTCTACATTAAAAAGTTTTTACACAGTGAAAATAAACCTTATTATGGGTTATTATCAGGTATGTTTTCTGGCAGGGCTCGAAAAAACTCGGAAATTTTAACCGTCTCCCAAGACGGCTTGTCCAACAATGTACCCGCCCTCCTTTTAAACTAACCCGTCACTTCTAAATAAATAAAAATATAATTTTCTATTATTTATAACAATCATTTATCATATAAATTGCACAATGAATTAGTAGTTATTAGGATTACAAATACTAGGATAACATTATACAGTTATAAAAGAAATACTAGGTTACTAACAGTAACCTAGCATTTATTTTATGAAATAATTTATTTCTTGTATGAAATAATTTAAATGACAAAGGTCAAGTTATCTGGAATGTCAATTTATCCGAAGGTACTGCGTTTTTTAAATGAATCAAATATGAAGTTTGCCAGTCACACAATCAATCCAATGTTTTACAGAGGTTTGTGCTCAGAAATCTGAAAGGGGTTTTCCATTTAGGTAGATGTTAATTATTGCGTTTAACGCTTCTTGTTAAGACCAGTACGTAATGTGTTTTTTTTTTGTAAGTTCATTACTGAAAAGCTCCTTTCAACCGCTGCAGTACTCCCAGACAGAGAAAACATCAATTCCTACAAGCGCAGTATGTTGCTGTATTTCTAGATTAGAGGGTCATTATAGAAGTGAGGCGATAGACTCTTGTAAGATAACAAAAATTGAAAATGTATCACGAACTTTAACGAGAAAATAGCCGTCCGCACGGACGTCGGATTCGAGAAATTTGTTGTCCGCGGGGAATTTTTGACCGCCGAGGACGGGTGGACGGGCGGTTTTTCGAGCCCTGTTTTCTGGGTAATTTTCATTCCTTATGTATTTTTATTAAAATCTGAATTTTTCGTAATATATCTAAACTATTTTCGTAATAAAACAAAATGCATCTAAATTAATTTCATTAAATTATTTCGATTAAAATATAAATTTTAATCGAAATAGATTTTGTGAGATTTAAAAATACGACTTTCTTGGAGAAATTAGAAGTTTTTTTTTTTTTTTTTTTTTTTTTTTTTTTTTTTTTTTTAAATCACCTTTTTTGCAACCAGTAAAATATTCGATTAATCATAATAAATTTTGGACTTTTTTCATATTAAATTATCTTGGGAATTTGGAAATAGTTTTAGAGCACTATGAGTTTTGAAAATTGTTGTACCCGATGCAATGTATTTAAGGAATTCAATTATTGAAATTCTATACTAAAGATTCATTTCATAAGGTTTATTTGTTTAAGTTTTCATTTTTTTAAAATGAATAAATAAATAAAAGTTCCTTAAACATGAATTATTATTATTGTCAACTTTGGATTGGATTATGATTTTGGATTCTTGCTAGTTTTAAATTAAAACTAAAATGATCTTTAGCAATAAAATGTTTTGTGAAAATTTTAGTTACGAATTGTCTTATTATTAAAATTATTTAGGAAGTTATTTATGCTCTTTTTTATATTTTTAATCAGATCATTATTTTAGTTCGAGTTTTTAAGTTGCAATAGAAGAGCATTAAGTTGCAACCGAAAAACAAATTTTATTTGTAACTAAACTATTCTTTTTTTTTTTTTTTTTTTAAATTTACTCAATATTTTGATTTGTCAAAATCGTTTCATACGAATTAATTTGATTTATTGATTAATCTACATTAGTATTTTTTTCCCGCGACATATTATATTTTGTGAGAATCGAATCAATTGCTTAGTACCTTCTTCGATAGATGGCGTTGTATTCAAACTAAAGATTTTTGAGCAATAAAGGAACCTTCTCTGTATGCTTAAAATGAATTGGAGTAAAAAATTTTAGAGGGAGCGACTATAAACTGATTCTTTATTCAAATTAAAATATATAATAGACCACCAATAACTTTAAAAAAAAATTTTTTTTTTAGAATAGGGGCTCCACAGGGGCGAATTTGCATCACTCTCTCCTTAATTAGCGCACTCCCTTCTTAAGCAGAGTAAGAAAAAATGAAGAAATTATACATAATAAAAAAAATCACACAAAATCTTTACAAATACAGTCAGATTTCAATTTAACGAATTTCCATTTTACGAAATTCCCTATTTTGCGATTTTTTTTCAAGGAACCCAGAACATTTTGGAAATTTCTTCGTAAAATAACTTCCAAACAGCGAAGTGAATTTTTCATTTAATGAACTTTTCTTTGAGATCCACTTTCCCTATTTCTCAAAATATTTCACAACATATCAAATTTTTTAACGCATTTTATGGGGAAAATTTAATTTCTAAGCCACTTAACTTTTAGAGAAAGCAGTTAAAATCCTCTTCGCTTTTTTGTTTGCATTTCAAACGAAAAACTCAGACAAAATATCGGATTTTGTAAATAGTAATTAAACTTAAGAAAGCATGTGGTAATGTATGTCTAAAATAATTTTTATAATGAATACAGCTATAATTGAATTTACATGAATTTAGCTTTTTTTTAGATGAAAATGTATATAGTATGATAGTGTAACACTGGATAATGTTTTGCTCTATTCTTGCTTTCCATGCAGATTTCTTTTAAGGCTAAGGTTCATAAAATAAATAGTAGATATTCATTTACAAGATAAAGGTGCTATTTCAATTATGTCTACTGTTTATGAATTTAAAACTTGTTTTGTATCGTTTACGTATTTCGAAAGGTGATTATCTCTAGGTAACCAATTTTCCATATAACGAACTTATATTATCGGGACTTCGCTAAATAGAGGTTCGACTGTAGTAAGAAAATTTTTAAACTACTTATTGATTCCTTGACAGTTCAACCAGATTCAATTATTAAGGGACCGGATTTATTTCTTGACCCCCTCCTCCCTTTTGTCACACTTCACCCCTTATATTACATAAGCGTGCTGTAGATTGCATTTGAATTTTATTTAAAATGCAATTTTAAAACTTAAACTACCTTTCTTAATGGCATTATCCCTGCCTGCCGAAGACTCCCCGAGTAGTAAAAGGTGACTGATGCATGTTGAATCTGTCGAGTCACAAAGTCCTCCACGTTCCCATAACAAATACTCCAGGAGTTTCCTTGTCTTCTGGATTGGTTCAAAAATTACAAGGCTACGGAGTGGAACATTAGTAGTCATAAACCCAAAGTTGGGTCGGCTGTTCAACATCGGTTATAAAATAATAAATTAGTCGATACGAATTCCGCACCCGCTTCGCACCAACCACAGTGTTGACGTAAAAATATCCTCCGTCATGTATAGACGGATCATGGGGTATATTGTACTTACCGTCAGGCTAACCATGGGAAGTTTTCGTGGTCTTCCTCTCTATGTAACGCAAATGCGGGCTACATTTCTCAAAAAAGACCTCTACGAAGGCAAAATTTCTGTCCCCTTGTCCTCTGGATTGGGTTCAAAATGACAACGGCTACATTGGTAGTCTTAAACCCAAAAATTGGGTCGTCTGTTCAGTGACGGTTATAAAATTTAAATGTTTAATAACTAAATAATAGCGAAAAAATCAATCAGATTTTTCGGTTTCAGGCGGGAATTTCCAAAAAGTTAGGATTTAAAATAAAAAAACTTAAGGATGCTGTCCATAATATTAAAACATAACATTAAAAGTTATGATTCATTTATAGTAATGATCTGCGATTAGTTAATAATATTATACTAAGCAATGACAAGCATCATTTATGAATAACATTAATGTGTTATTTCAGAAATCATGTAACTTCGTCGGAATTTTCTTTTTATTGTCGCGAAAATGTTTATACTAAAACTCTTTCTTCAATGAAGCAAAAATACCTTTCATCCTAAAAGAATTATTTTTAAAAAGTATTGTCTCTTATGTAAAACGGTCTATAATGACGTTTTAGCTAACGACACTCTAGCGATAGGTCCATTAAAATTTGAAGGTGGATTTTAGATGAGCATACAAGACTTTGCGAAAAGAAAACTTATAATGACCTAGATTTAAGATTGTCTTCACCTTTTAAGACTAGCTTTATTGAAGGATTTTTTTTTTTTAAATTAAACCTCGATTTAAGGTTTTTATATACGAGGGTTGCTATTTATATTTCTGGCCTTGGCAACAGTAAGTGTTGCTAGGCGACCGCAGACGATTTTAATCGAAAGTTTGATATTTTTGAACATAAATTCAGCAGACGATTTACCATTATAGCTTCATTTGTGTTGTTGACAGTATATTGAAAAGTTCTTCTCTTTCAAAAAATGGAATTGAATCGTGAACATTTTCGTGCCATTATTTTTCATAACTTTCGACGTGGATTGTCAAGACAAGAGTGCTTCGATGAACTTAATTCTTTATTCAGCGATAAAGCGCCATCCTACAGCACTGTAAAAAATTGGTATAACGAATTTAATCGTGGTCGATGTTCGATCCAGGACGAATCCCGTGCAGGTCATCCAAAATCCGTTGTTGTGACAGAAAAGATCGATGCTGTGCGTGAACTGATAAAGCAAGATCGTCATGTGACATACCGTGAGATAGAGGCGTCTTTGGACATTAGTATGACTAGCATCAATAAAATATTGCATGAACATTTGAGCGTAAAAAAATTTGTTCGCGTTGGATCCCGCATAATCTGACAAACGCTCAAAAAAGACTCGTGTCGATTGGTGCAAGGAAATGTTGGAAAAATACGTTCAAGGTACATCAAACGCTGTGTATAACATCTACGCAGGTGACGAATCATGGATCTATGCATATGAGCCGGAAACAAAACAGCAATCAACTGTATGGGTCTTCCAAGACGAGGCAAAACCAACGAAAAATGTACGAGGAAGAAGCACATCGAAACAAATGATTGCCTGTTTCTTCGGCATTAGCGGTCATGTGGCAACAGTGGCGTTAGAGCAACGCAGGACGGTCAATTCTGAATGGTACACGACCATTTGTTTGCCAGAAGTCATCGGAGAAATTCGAAAAAAGCAGAGGAACAGACGAATCATTCTTCATCATGACAATGCGAGCTCTCACACATCGACTCAAACGAAGGCATTTCTGACGGAGCGAAAGATCGAACTGATGGGTCATCCGCCGTACAGCCCTGATTTGGCACCCAATGACTTCTACTTATTCCCACACATCAAAAATAAATTACGTGGACAACGATTTTCGACCCCCGAAGAAGCGGTTGATGCATTCAAAACGCATGTTTTGGAGTTACCTCAATCGGACTAGAAAAAGTGCTTTGAAAATTGGTTCAAACGCATGCAAAAGTGTATTGATCATCATGGAGAATATTTTGAAAAACAATAAAACCAATTTCGATCCTACATATTTGTTTTTTCATTATTAGGCCAGAAATATAAATAGCAACCCTCGTAGAAGGTGGGAAGAATAGAACTGATTGTCACAGATCTCGTTTCAAGGTTAGAAGGTTTACATGTAAATCGCATAAAAAAACCTCTTTAGGTTTACATTAAAAGGTTTTTGAAGAGTGAAAATAAACCTTATTTTGCTATATGGATATATTATTGTACGTTAAATCATATGTCACGATAATATGATTTAACCTACAATATTACTAAAACACTGAAAGGCGATAAAACTTTAAGAATTTTTTTTAAAGATTTATTCATGAATATTAAGGGGGAAATTCTTTTTACTTTATTCATTCTTGAACAATAAATCAACTGATATCAACAAATCTTGCGGTAGGTAAATCTGGAGAAAACGGTAAAGAGGATCGGAGGGATTTAAAACTCCCCTTTTTAGCAAATAAATAATAATAATAATATGCTAAAACAATTACGTTTTTCATTTATCCAAGTCAACATTTTTGATGGTTTTCCATTGATGGACCATCATAATGTTGATGGTAATAATTCCATCACGCACCGTTATATTTTTTTGATGGTAACCAACATAAGTAACCATCACCCCAATGAAGGAATTCGGAATGATTTAGGATGGTCCAACATAAGAGTAGCAGCTTGTTCTGATGATTTGTTCAATTTGAACCATCACGAATATCCTTTATAATCTCTTAGAAATTAAATGTTGGAACGATCATGCACCACCACCATCAAAATGTAGGGATTCGGACTGATTTATGGTGGTCCAAAGTTTAAAAAAAAAAAAAAAAAATTGTTCTGATGGTATATTCCCGAGAACCAACGCGAATGCCCATTAAACCATCATGGAAATGTATAGTTGAAATCATCATAGATTTTAGGTCTATGAGAGTCTATTCTCTTGATCATTAATGGTCTATGATGTTTAACTTCTCTTGATGGTTAACCACCATAGTGTTAATCTAGCATTTTCCATCATGGAATGATGAAAGTTTGTTGGCATATCAAAAACCATAATGCAAAATTTCGGATTATTGTGACCATCGAATGATGTTGGACTATCATGAATCGCACTGAAACCAAGGTAAACCATCAAATCTTTTTGATAGGACCATCAAGAATTCTGACTTTGGTAATGTTTGTGAGTCATAACAAAAGTTATGTCAAAAACAAAATCATCTTTTAAAATATCTTTTGTGAAACAATTAAGATTTTTTTTCTTCTTAATGATTTTTAAAATTGTTGTCAGATTGCAGTCAAACATCGTGAATTTAGAAACCTGCAATATTGAACAAAGTAAGGCAAGGTCATAATTTTTTTGTTTTAAAGTGAAAAAAAGCTTTATACGAATTCAATAAATAATCATTTCACATTTTATTTTATAACGTGCGTTGAACAGCAGACCCATTTTTTCAATTCCTACTATTAGTTCCCCTATATCTTGTTTAAATGTTAATAAAAATACTTTTTATTCACCCATTCAAGTTCAAATATATATTTTTTTATACTTGTAGTGGATGACACTTGATGTTAATACAGTTTTCAATAATTAAATTTAATGAATTAATTTTACTTTTATATGGAGGAGAAAAAAAGTTTTAATTATTTAATAAAAAGTAATTAAAATAAATTTTTTCCTTTGTTGACCTTTAAAATGCTTTAATGTTAAGACTTTAAAATGTTTTTTTGTTAAATATTACTTGTTTATAATGTTTTGATAACATGATCAAGAATATTAAACGATTTCCATCCCAGAAAAATAATTATTTTTATAATTACTTATTTAATAAATCTACCCTATTATTAAGTTTTTTTATCATTGACTTAAATTTTTTACACGAGCAATTATTAAAACCTTAGAGAATTACTACTTTTTTGTTTTTGAAAAAAATGTCCGCTTTATGTAATCTATATATATATATATATATATATATATATATATATATATATATATATATATATATATATATATATATATATATATATATATATATATATATATATATATATATATATATATATAACGCACTTCGCTATTCATTTGCTGCCAATACTCTGATTTGAATCTCAGTGCATTGCGCTATGATCCGACAACCAACTATAGTCTTCACCCAAGCGTCATCATCCGGAAAATGGATGAATTATGCAAGTTTTGTAGTGCTCTCAAAATTTAAGAATGAAAAAGCTGGAATTTGCTGTTCTGGAGGCAAAGTGAAACTACCAGATTTAACGTCGCCAGCCGAGCCATTATCAACGTTGTTATCGGGTCAAGCAAATCAATAGAAACTTTTCTTGGCGAATATATGTCGGTGCCATAGATATAAAGGCAGGAAGATCAATCACTCGACCAAACGGGCGTTCTACTCTAGATCCACGCCCTCTAGTCAGCTGTGGTGTTTCTTTATAGTAATTTGTTCTTTTTTTATTTGATTTTTCTAAGTTGTAATGATTAATATTAATTAATAACATTCTGTCTCTTTGCCAGAAAAATCTGAAATTCGTAAATTTTATAACAAATTTTTTTTCCGAATTTCTTAAAGATATATAATTTGTAAATTTTAAAATTAAAAAAAAAAAAAAAAAAAAAAAAAAAAAGAAAAAAAAAAACTAATATGTTCTTAAAAATTTATGTTTATATCATTCTAAAATTCAAATACTTGAAATTAAAAAAAAATTATGAACTTACAAGAAATAAATAAATAAATTTAAATAAATATAGTTAGATAAATCAAATAAAATAAAGAACATTTTAGTAAGCAATCTTAGCTACCCAAAACATTAAATTTCAAGTAAAGAACAAGAAATTGGAAAATGATAATTGCTCAGATTTAGTCTCATTATTGTCTGTTAGTGCTCAATTAGTTTGTTAGTAAAACGTTTTCCTGGTTTTCATTTGTGTGTAATGGAAATTCCAATTATTTTCATTCAAAAAGTAGTTCAAAATATGATCTTACTCCTCTATTTCAATTACAAGTTACTTTGATATCTGGGTTGTGTACAAAAAAGTAAAAAAAAAAAATAAAATACTAAAATAAGAAGAGCAGTTTACAACATTTACTAAGATGATAGGCTATATATCAAGGATGATAAAAAAAAATTTCTGATTATTAAAAAATAATTTCATTGCTATAATAAACATTCAGATGAAATCCTACTACCGTTCAGCAATCTAAAAGACTTTTTCGTGGTTTTCTTTTGCACGTAACACAAAATTTCATTTGTTTTAATTTAATTTTAAATAATATATAGGTCACTACAAAAGCTTTTATAAATATGATTTTACTCTGTTATTTAAATTGCAAGTTACTTTAATTTCTGGGACGTGTTAAAAGATAAAAATATAAGAAAAGTGTCTCACAACATTCACTACGATGACAGATTTTCTGTCAAGGATTATAAAAAAAATTTATGTTTAAAAAAATAATTTCATTGTGATAGTGAACATTCATCTATAATGCTATTACCGTTCAGCAATCTAAAATAATTTCTGTATGGTTTTCCTTTGCATGTAACGCAAAATTTGATTAAATTTATTTAATCTTATTTAAAATAAGTTATTCTTATAACTTTAATGATTATGATTGTACTACGAGTAAGACAAGGAGAGTCCTGGATCAAGTATTGAGAGAAATTTGCCTCCGTGGAGGACTTTTTGGTGGAACTAACCCGCATTTGCGTTATATGCAGAGGAAAACCACGAAAATCTCCCACGGTTAGCCAGACCTCAAGCAGATTCCTGATCTTCTAAGCCGCACCGGCTAGGCCTGATTAATAATAAAAAATGGTTGCTTATAAAAAATAATTTCATTGAGATAATGATGAACATTTAATTGAAATCCTATTACCACCAAGCAATCTGAAAACATTTTCGTGGTTTTCCTTTGCGTATAATGCAAAATTTGATAATTTTAATTTCAACTTAATCTTGGTTAAAATAAATTATTTTTATTAACTTTTATAAACATTGTTTTACGTCGATACTTAAATTGCGAGTCACTTTGATTTTTGGGCTGAATTAAAAATTACTAAAAATATGAAGAGCATCTCGTTATATTCTCAAAGATAATTGGTTGTTTGTCAAATATGCTAAAGAAATGATTCATTATATAAAAAAATTCATTACGATTACTGTGCATTTAGCTGGAACTCTTTAAGTATCAAGCAATCTATAAGATATTTTCGTGGTTTCCCTTTACGCGCAACGCTAAATATTATTGTTTTCTTAAAAAAAACATTCATAAAGGCAGCAATGTTTAAATATTTACATAAATTATGAGTTATTTTATCTTCCTTCCTTGTTAAAACAAAACAAAATGAAACATATATATATATAAATATACATTATAATAATTCAAATAATTATTCGTGAAAAGGCATTTATAAAGATCGGAAATTGATAGATGCTTTATACAATCAAATTCATAATAAATGCTATGAATAATTATTTTGATGAAAACGATTTTTATTTTTAATTCTTATAGGAAAATTCAACAAATTTACGGTTGGATCGCTTATATTTTTTTTAAAAATGAGTCATATAAAGCATTTTTAATTATAATGATTTTAAAACGATAATAGTAAATTTATAAAATTCAAAGGGTTTTAGTTTTGAACTCGTTCTGTTAAATAATGTATTTAAATATAAAAAAAATGCTAATATCTATACTTCAGTTATAATAGACGCTTCAAACTAGTAACTATGGTTGAATAAGGAAATACCCTTCCTTCGGTTTTAATTTACCCAAAAATCTGAAAACCGAAACTATATATATTGTCCGTAATCTGAATGATCTCTGATTTTAAAACTTTAATAAACAAACAAATGAATTGCGAGTGATGTGTATAGACATCTTTAAGCAATATACAAGATAATATATTGGTTTTCAGAAAAAAAAAATTTAGAATTTAAATTAAATTGCTTTTTAATGATCAACACTGATTACACGCAATGCTAAGGCACGGCGGGGATGTCAGAAATTGGTATATATAAGGATGCGAGCGCCACTTTTTGTGCATAAAACCGGTCTGTCAGAAGCGTGTTGCTTTTCTAAAACCCCCCGCGAAAAGTTAAATGTACTTATCCCCTATATTAGTCCCTGGTCGGTACATTCGTGCTTTCAAATGACTTCATTCGGTGCTACAAGTATCGGTGCGCATATGGGCAGCCAGAGTTATTTATTACATTCACATGCAATCCTGCTTGAGCTAAAATTAAAGAGCTTTTGTTACCTAGGCAAACATCATCGGATCTTCATGATGCATTACCGCACGTGAGTTAAAACAAATATTAAGCTCTATACTTGGTTTTATTGCGAAGTGTCATGTTTTTGGAGAGACACGGTGGTGTTTGATGTATTCTATTGAATGGCAAAAAAAAGAGAATTGCCACATGATTTGGCTTATTGAAAAAATCACACTATGACAACTTGGTCATATCAGCAGAAATTCCTGATTTTGCCATTGATCTAGACTTTTTTTAGATCATCATCCAAAATATGTTTCATGGTCCGTCATGGTCCGTTAAATGTCTGTTTGAAAATGCACTAACGAAATCCTAGAGAATTAACTGTTTAGACTATCACTGGTTTTTTCACCATTAAATAAAATTCTCATTTCAAATCATAATCGCAAATCTCATTTACACACTTAAATACAAAATTAAAATTCAAACTGAAAGCTTTGCAATGCACGCAGGGTACAGCTAGTTATTTTTATAAAATCTACCACTTTATTTTCTTTCAAAGGAAAAATTAAATACATTTTTTCCATTTCGACACATGCTGTTACGTCAAAGTATATAAAACGTAAAATAGCTGTAATAAATTTTATTAAATTCTTTATTGAAAAAGAAGCACGCATCATAAATTACATTTAATACTTCGACATAAAAATCAAAAATATTTTTCCATACGTCAGAAATTATGCAGATGCTGATTTATAGAACAAAAGTATTTTAACAAGATTTCCTAAAGGTATATCATTCGAAACGTATGTTCCAGAAATTATATCTCAAAAAGAGGCCTATTCAATTTCTTTGCATCTGGGAAATGAAGTGTAAGAATTCTCTAATTCGAATGTTGACTTTTTTACTTTACAACTAAGCCAAATAACAACTCCGCGTGATTTTACTAGACTTTTAAAATTCTCTTTAGTTCAAAATGCACGGCTCTTTTCTTCATTTTTTATTCTCCCCCCCCTCCCCCTTCTTTTCGCGAACGCCCTTTTCTCAATTTTAAACGTTCGCAGAGTTTTGTCGAATTGACTAATGAAGCGAAGAAACTCCGAAAATTTGTCGGTTTGGCGACATAAGAATGAAGAAAAGCGATGAAAAAATTAGATAAAGAAAATCACGCCTTTTTAGCTCCTTCGAGATTTAAGTGCCTGGCAGTTGCGGCGACGTGCCCTTATCTTTTGCCCCTATTAAATACGGGCAAATATAATAGGGCATTTCACCGGGGAATTTGACGAAATAAAGTAAAATTGTAAAAAGTAAAAGAAAAAAAGAAAAAACGGAAAAGAAAAGAGAAATTTTTTACCCAAAAAAAAAAAGGGATAAAGATATTTTCTTGTTTGGCACTTGCTAATGAGCCTCGATATCTTTAAGGGAAAAAAAAAAACAAAAAATAGACAGGATTAGGAGAAAATCATTTTTTGGCGACGAAAAGATCACATCTGGGCATTAATAAGCTTTTACGTGTTATTGGGCTGCGAGGGGAAAAAAAAGTGCTACTTTTAAATAGTGCTTAGTCAACATCAAAATATTTCGCCAAATGGTAAGGAAAAAAAATTTCTAGGTAAAGATAATTTGTAAGGTGAATTCAATTAATATCGCCTAAATGTCATATCTGCGTCCATTTTTAACAATAATAGACGCTTTGTTTCGAAAAATAAAAAAAGACTTAGAAATTTTTAAATTATTTTGCGGCAACGCTTACTTGAAGACTCTTTTTTTTTTTTTTTTTTTTTTTTTTTTTTTTTGCAAAGATATGTTTCGAATTTATTCTGAAAAAAAAATGTCGCTTTAATTTTGAATAAAAATACTTCTTTTTAGAATTAATTTTTATTTATTTCGTTTAAAATAATAAATATGAACATAATTTTTTTTTTTACCCATCTTTTACGACTGATGTGATTTCGAATGTGAAAAAAAAAAATATTCCTTGTTATGTACTCATTGTAATTTCATTATTATCGTGTTTTGACTGCGTCATCATTATTAATAATAAAAACACGAAAAGATT
Source organism: Parasteatoda lunata (assembly GCA_949128135.1). Taxonomy (NCBI): domain Eukaryota; kingdom Metazoa; phylum Arthropoda; class Arachnida; order Araneae; family Theridiidae; genus Parasteatoda; species Parasteatoda lunata. Next base: position 125,931,439 of record OX421970.1, read on the forward strand.
GAAAAACATAAAAATTATAAAATTTCCTTAAAACTTCTTTTAATTAAAAAAAAAGTTCATAACCAATTAATTTTGTTCGCTTTGCATTTTTTCCCCTTTCAGCATTATTTATTTGCCAAATAATTAAATTTCTTCATATCTATCGCTTTATTACAAAACTACTTTTTTTTTTCTTCATCTTATCCCTATTGCTTTGACTATTTTTTTCCCATGCTCGCTTTGTTCCTTAAAGTAATTTTTTAATTTTACTTTTCGACTCATTATCTGAACTAAATTGTTTTCTCAGTTAAAAGTGTTAAATTTTCTGAAATAGTGATTTCAATATTTTCTTTGAACACTGCAGATTATTTTCTAATTGAAGAGTTCTTCTTGACATTTTAGCGAATTTCAGTAAATTCAGTTTTAAAAATTATACGTTGTCTTTATTTATTTCATCCAAATTAACACTAGATTGCCCAAGGAAGTCATTTTGACTGCTTTTTAATTTCAATTAAAAAAAAAACAACAAAAAAAACAATGATGTATATAATGACACTATTTCTTAGACTTTTGTGACTTTTTGTACTATATGTAATTCTTTTTTTATTTTTAATATTTACTAATATTTTGTTATATAACTGTAAATAATATAAAAAAAGTATCAAAAATTAATTTTAAACACATTTCTTTACACATTAGTTATTCTTTCACAATCTAGACATTTTGACTGCTTTTTGGGCGATATAGGCATACACTCAGTGTTCCACAAACGGGTGAATATATATCAAAGTAAAATTCAAAATAGAACTATATCTTGCTGAAAAGAATTATCTGGGTTTTAAAACGAACGAAATAAATTCAAATATTTAAAGCTGAGTCGTGATGGCTCAGGGGATAGAGCATTCCTGTGAGGTGAATCCGGTTCGAATTCCAGCGATGGCTGACGCTCATCTTGCTTGCACCGACCACAGTGCTGACGTAAAATATCCTCAGTGGCAGACGGATCATGGGTTAGAGTCCTTTGCCGTAGGCTAACCATGGGAGGTTTTCGTGATTTTCTTCTCCATGTAGCGCAAATGCTGGATAGTTTCATCAAAAAGTCCTTCACGAATGCAAATTTCTTCCAATGCTTGATCCACGAGTTTCTTTGTCTTCTGGATTGGGTTCAAAATGACAAGGCTAAGGAGTTGAACATGAGTAGTCGTAAACCCACAGTTGGGTTGGCTGTTCAACGACTGTTATAAAATAAAATAAAATGTTTAAAGTTATTAAACTTCTTTAAAAATCGCAAATTTTGCGAAATGTTTTCACTCAGATGAAAATCAATCAATCAAATCAATGAATGTTAAATATTTAATGTTTTGCATGTTTTTGATTCCAACGTTGGTGTAACGTTTCAATGACTGGAAAATTATGCTGAAAATGTCTTTTATTTTCGCGAAAATATAACTGTTCTTTAAATCGACATTTTGAGCCTCTTTCATTCGTTAGCATGGACGAATGACTTAACTTCATCAAAATAGTGACTTATTCCGGGATAGCCTGGTGGGTAGGACACTGGGCCCATGTCCAAGAGTTCGTGGGTTCGATCCCCACCCGTTAAAGACTTTCCGTGTAGCAAACGGTGACTGATGCGCGTTAAATCTGTCAAATCACAAAGTCCTCCATGTTCCCGTAATAAATCATGACTCTGGGGTTACTGATCCAAGAGTTTCCTTATCTACTGAATTGGTTCAAAATGACAAGGCTATGGAGTTGAACATTAATAGCCGAAAATTGGTTCGGCTCTTCAACGATGGTTATAAAAAAAAGGAGAAATATAACGTTATTAAACACTTAAGTTACATAAAGTTACACGTTAGTTATATAAAGTTATTGAGAATATTTAAAGTTATTAAACTTCTTCAAAAATCGCAAGTTTGGCGATATTTTTTCACTCAGATATCAAATCAGTAAATAGTAAGTATTTAATGTTTTACATATTTTTGAGAGCTGATAATGCAAAGTTGGTGTAACGTTTCAAATTTTGGAGAATTAAGCTGAAAATGTCTTTGATTTCCACTAAAATATAATTCTTCTTTAAATCGACATTTTGAGCAACTTTCATTCATTAGCATGGAAGAATGACAAAAATTAACAGTTATGAATAACTCACAATAGTTGCTTTAAAAAATTAATAAATAAAATTTAAAAAAAACTTTATCGAAATAGAGAGTATTGATTGCCAAATCATTCATTCTTGTCATTAACTGACAATAGTTTTTGCTTTGCAAAACAAAAGGTAATGTATTGATTGCCATATCATTCATTTTTGTCATTTATTGTCAATATTTTTTGCCTTTGCAAGACAAAATGTAATGTATTGATTGCCATATCATTCATATTTGTCAATTACTATCAATACTTTTTGCGTTGCAAAACAAAATGTAATGTATTGATTGCCATATCATTCATTCTTGTCATTTACTGACAATAATTTTCGCTTTGCAAAACAAAATGTAATGTTGAACACCAAAAACTCAACACTAATTTCTTCATAAATTGATATTTTATAGCGGGTAAAAATATCACTGGAAAAGAGAGCGTTAAAAATAAAAGAGCGAAGAAAGTAATGAATTGGGCGTTGATGAGCATGGCAATCGGTAAAGCGGCGACTGTAAAAGCAGAGTTTTATCTAATTAACGGACATTCTCGGCGTACGGTCCGACGTTTATTAATTAATGTGTTACGTTGCAAATCCGAGCCTCTTTACGGGGAGGACTTAATTAATTAAAGGCCGGGGATCGCCTGGCATTCATTAGAGCATGGATTCATCCGGCGCTTTAAGGGATTTATCTCTCTGCTTGTCACATCAAAAGGGGGTCCGTTTTAAGCAATGGGAGTCTCTTTTTTTTCTCTTTATGGAATAAAGACATAAAAATTAAAAATGGAGATTTTAGTGTTTGTCTTAAAATATAGCAGAGGAAAAATAACTTTGAATAGATTACTTTTTAAGACGACAAGACATTGCTATTATTTTTTCTTTTTATCTAGACTTATCACGATGCATGTATATATATATTTTCGTTAATTGCTTTAAAAAGGACCAAAATTGTTTTTATCTTGCATAGGGACCGTTCAAATATTGAGACGGTTGTTTGAAATTTGTTTATTTCAGCCGACAGATGTCTTATATTATTTTATAGGTACTTTATTTACGTGGCACTAGAGCTGCACAATTGGCTATGGGTGACGGTTAGGGAAAAATCCCTGAGGATGACCCGAAGACATGCCATCGCAAATTAGATCCTCTGCAGAAGGGCTGATTCCCCTGCTTTCGTAGCCCCCTGCTCACGCCTTTTACGGTAGAACTGTTTAACGAGGATCGATACCGTGCACCCTTGGTCCCTACGCAGGCTGATTAAAGTGTTCATCCTCTGGCTTACTGACAGCAGCCAATGATGCTTGACTTCGGTGTTCTACTGGGAAACGTGTCTTTACGACCAGTCCACTGCGGTACTATTTTATTTTACAACCACGGTTGAACAGCCGACAACTACTGATGTCTAACTTCATAGCCTTATAGTTTGGAACCCAACCCAGAAGACAACGGAACCACCTGGATCGAGTATTAGGAGAAATTTGCCTCCGTGGAGGACTAACCCGCATTTGCGTAACACGAAGAGGAAAAACTCGAATACCTCCCACAGTTAGCCTGACGGAAAGGGAACTCTAACCCATGATTCGTCTACCACTGAGGATATTTTACGTCAGCAATGCGGTCGGTGCGAGACGGGTGCGGAATTCGTATCGACCAGTCATCGCCGAGATTGGATTGGATTCGTCTCATTGAAAGGCGAACACTCTATCCGTTGAGCCACCACGGGTTGCTGACAGATACTTGAGGAACGTTGCGAAAGACACTAAATTTCCCTTATTTTCAAAATTTTTTAAAAGGTACAATTAAAAATCCAAAAAAAAAAAAAAAAATTATTCATGCAATAAGTTCAAATTCGGAATTAAAGTAAATGCCGGGGAAAACATTGAAAACAAATTTCTTCGTAGAGTTTCTGGCTGAGAATTTCGAACACAGAAGATTCCTAAAGAACATTCTACTCAAAATCTTATAAATATATCAGAAAAGAAATAAAAACATAAATATTGTTTCTGGCCTAGTTACATTTTTTTTCATGTTACTGCTATAAAAGTTGAGCTCAAATTGCGAAAGAAAGGAGGGCCGTGACTTCTTCTGATGAAGTTTGGGATTTGCTTATTTTTGCTTACAAGGGGGTGTCTAAAATTACAAAAAAAGAAAAATAAATAAAATAAATAATAAAATCCGCTTACGTGATATTTGAAAAGCTCCTTTTATTTAAACAAGCAATTGAAGAAAAGAAAAAAAATTAAGATATAATGTAAAAAGAAATGCGTTAAGAGAAAGGATCTATTTTAAAAGAGTCCAATTAAAATAATAATCGGCCCCAAGTAATTATCTGAAAGAGATAATCCCAGATTTCCCCTTTCACTGTAGGCGGGGGGAGTTAAATAAGCATTCTTTTCTCACTTGTGCAGCAAACATCCAGCTCATTGTTTTTATAAAACAGGTTTGATTATATGACAATTTTACAATGCTTAAAGTGTGTAAAATAGTTATATAATCTGGTGTTCGTATTTTAAAATAATGCCAATTACACTGTTATAAGAAATGAAGAGAATTTGCAGACTTGATCGATTATCTCTACAACTACTGGACCGATTTTAATAAAATTTGATATGTACATACATGGATACACTACAAAACAAATAATTATTCCACAATTGTCATACACACGCATGATCGTGCCTAACACTCGTTGGAGTCGGAAGGTATGAAATTGCCATTGGAAATGATAAAGTGCCTTATTTCAAGTATGAAATCACGCTGCAAAGGTCTGTAAGAAGGGACCCTTCCCCCATTTGTTTTTTTATTATTTTTTTTTTCTTTATTCTGCAACCACTCTTTCATACCTTCCGACTCCAAAATGCGTGTGTATTACAATTGTTGAATGGTTTGTATTATATCAATGTATGCACGTATCAAATGTCATTAAAATCGGTCCTGTAATTTTAGAGATAATCGATCCAGTCTGCAAATTCTCTTCATTTCTTACACCAGTGTATTTACTTAATAGAGTGTTACTTAATAGGCTAAAATTAATTATTAAATGAGTGTGTATTAAATGTTGCTAAAGTGGTTGCTTCTTTAATATTTTGAGGATCGAATGCGAAATCTTAAGTTAAATCTAAAAATCATAACTGTTCAACTTTTTTTTAATTTTTTTTTAACGGAAATGTTTTTTTTAAAGAAAGGTTTGGGAATGCCTTTAGTGTTAATGCGTCAGTGTTTTATATTAATTCTCTATACTATTTAATATATATAAAATAAATTATACATTAATAATCAAAAATATGTAAAAATATAAAAAAATTGAAATTAAAAAATGACATTAAGAAATATTAAAAAATAGAAAGGGCCCACCTCTGTTTTGTTTGCTCAACTTTATGTAACATTTTGTCCTGCTGCGCAAAAAATTTTGCGCATTTGAAATTACTCAAGTGCATAGAAAAATGTAAAGGGATTGAATGGAACATACAATAAATAGAATTATCAAATGTTAAACTTGTTAGGAAAAAATAAATAAATACCATAATGATCGCTCGAAATATTATACAGTCTAATAAAGGTCATATTTGTTTATGAACTTAACACAAGAGTTTTTGTTTGAAAGTTTTAAGTGCTTTTTTTTTGTGTCTTTTTCCTTTCTTTCAATTCCTACTATTAGTTCACACTCTCCCTATATTTTGTTCACATTTTCAATCCTTAATTAAATACTTTTTTATTTATCCACTCAAGTTCAAGCACATTTTTTTAAGAATAACAATTGATGTTAACACAGTTTTTTTCAAAATATTAATTCATTCATTAAACTTAATTAATTGTATTTTAGTTTTATATGAGAGAAATTTTTTTTAATTATTTAATAAAAAGAAACTAAAATAAAATCCTTCTTTGTTGACCTAAGTAGGAATTACCTTTAATATATATATATATATATATATATATGTGTGTGTGTGTAATATGTATATATATATATATATATATATTACTTGTTTTCAATGTTCATATTTCACCTTTATTTATTTTCCATTTATTTCATTCGGCAACTCTCGTTTGAAATCTCTTTTGTTTTCCTCATTCACATCTGTCGAGTTTTGAGAATGAGTGTCTACTTTTGAGCACTTGATAAGTATGTCACCTTTCTTTTTACTTACTAAATTTTTTGGAAGCCATTGGAGGTTTTAATATTACATCATTTCGTTTCAACTTCTTGGGAATTATTCCTTTAATTTTAAAGATATGCACAAACTCTGAATATTCAGCAAGCGATAAATTCAAAAAATGTTCGCTAATCAGAGCATTTAAGGAACACTTTTCGATCTAACGATGATCCACTAATGGGCGTTCTCATTAGTGAGGAGATGCCCCCCGGACACTGATATGCGCTATTTTGGAAGGAGGGCAACAATACTCGATAATCTACTGCTTTAGGATGGCCATTCTAAATAGGGGACACAACCCTAAACGGACGACATTACGTGCTCACGACGATGAGTCGAAAGTTATCATTTCCAAAGGGGAGGTCATTATTGTTCTAAGGATACCCTCAGGCATCCTTCCCCCCAATCATCAGATTCCCCATCGGAAGAGAATGGATTTTTATTTGGCTGTGTTGCAAATATGAGAAAAGTGTTCTCACTATTAAGAGGGGAAGAAATTCTCTTTTTTCGCCCCCTTAAAAGAAAGTAAGTTCAGAAAAACCTAGACAATGCCTTTCAAATTCTGAAAAGAAAAATTTAATATACAGTCTGTGGCCAAATTATTACACGCACTCTAATATTCTATATAAAATCTTAATTATCACGTGATACAGCTTTAGTCTTTTTACGCGACTGTTTGCACTTGTTTACGTTCGGGTTATATTAGACGATAGATAATGTAAATTTGACGATTGGATACATTAGACGATATAAATATGGAATGTTCATTATATCAGGTATTATATTAGTATATGACAGTAATTAGATCAAATTATTAGACGCACTGTAATTTTTTTAATAATGACATGTTCTGCACGAGTTTGTATGCAATACTTTTATATTTAAACATACATGTAATGGGTTTTTATACAGGAGATTTTTTTATTTACTTCCTATTTGTATTTATTTTTAACGGGTTGCATTACAGTGTTAACCAATTGATACAAGCGAACGTAAGCAAGCTCAAACCGATTTCAGCCGTATCACCTAATAATTAAGATTTTACATAGAATCTAATAATATAGTCTAATAATATGGACTTAATATATATATATATATATATAGTAGAAACTGAAAGGAAAAATCTAATTTTGATAAATTGACGAATTAAAGGGGTAAAAAAACGGTCTTCAATTATAAACTTTTTTGGAAGGGATCAAATAATATTTTAGTACCTGTATTATACTACCTGTACTATATTTTGATGGTTTATGTTGGTTTCAGTTCACGATGGTCCAACATCATTTGATGGTCACCATCATCCAACATTTTCCATTATGCGTTCATGGTTTTTGATATACCCACAAACTTCCATCATTCCATGATGGAAAATTATACTTTAATACTATGATGGTTTACCATCAAGAGAAGTTCGACTCTCACGGGCCAACAATCCATGATGGTTCCATCTAAACACTTTCAAGATGGTTTTTTAGGAAATCTTGTTGGCTCTCAGGAATATACCATAAAAACAATTTTATTTTTTTATGTTAGACCGTCACAAATCAGCTCCAATTCCTACTTTGGAATGATGGTTGTTCACAACCATTCAAGCATTTGATTTCTAAGATACTATGATTGAAATTCGTGATGGTCCATAATGGTACAGCACTGCATTTTCATGGTATTTTGTTGGTTCAGCAGAAATATACCATGAAAACTATTTCTTTTAATGTTGACCCATCATAAATCAGCCCGAATTCTTACATTGGAGTGATCGTGGCACATGATCGTTCCAACATTTGATTTGATTTTTAAGATACTACAATAGAAATTCGTGATGGTTCAACATAGACAAACTATCAAAACAAGTTTGCTGTTCTTATGTTGGACCATCATAAATGAGTTCAAATTCCTTCATTGGGGTGATGGTTACTTATGTTGTTTACCATCAAAAAATATATTTGTTCATGATGGAATTATTTTTCTTTTTATGTTGGATCAGTCCCAATTCCTTCATGGTTGTTCATGAACGTTCCAAAATTTGATTTCAAAGATGCTATCATGGAAATTCATGATGGTGCATTATGATATAACAATGCATTTTCATGATGGTTCAATAATAATTATTGTTGGTTGAGCGGTCATAAATCAGTCCGAATTCCCACATTGGGATGATGGTTGTTCATGATATTTTCAACATTTGATTTCTAAGAAACTATGATGGAAATTTCTGATGGTACAAACATGAACAAACCATCATAACAAGTTGCTATTCTTATGTTGGACCCTTATAAATCAGTTCGAATTTCTACATTGGGGAGATGACTTATGCATGTTATTATCAAGATTATGATGGTCCATCAATGGAAAACCATCAAAATTTTTGCCGGTGGTGCAAAGATCGAGATAAAATTTTTGCAAGTTAGTTCGTTATAAATAATATTGGTTGCCTGTAAATTCTATTTGACAATAAAATCTGCCTGAAGTTTTAGTGTCAAACGATTGTCACAATTGCAAACGATTGCACGACAAACGATGGCAAACGATTGTCACAATTCACTCCAGTTGAGTGATTTTAGTGAGTCGGGTTTCAACATTAATGATAAAAGAGTAGATATTTAATATAAATTTATTTTATACTAATTCATTGTTACAAAACAAATATTAAAAAGAACTGACATGATTATTATATATTTTTCCCGGATAAAATCCGTTAATAAAAAATAAAAAAACTGCACTGAGACAAAACTTCAGATAAATATGTATTTTTTGATAATATAAAATTTAAAAAAGTGACTTCTATTAAATATAAAAACATAAATAGCTAATTAAGTGTATAAAAACTTAATCCAAATGCGTGTTTTCAATTTTTTTCATTCAATTTACGAACACCCTTAAGTCACATATAGCTTTGTTATCTCAGATTAAAAAAAGAGTTTAAATTTCGCTATTCCATTTTAAAACTATGTGTTCGTAATCTTGTTAAGGATAGATCATTTTTCTCGGAAAAGAAGAAGAAAGAATTAGATTCTTAAAAGCTTCTATAATCTTCATAGATATATCATTCTAAGTAGAGTATAAATATTCTTTTAAAAATCAGATCATTTGTTGGGGTTAATATATATTTTTCGTGATTACTTTATGGAAGGGTACTTTCAATTTTCTTTTCCATTATCGTCTTAATTCTAGTTCTGTTTAGTAAGTGAATAAAGTTTTTATTATACTCAAAAGTTATAACAATTACGTTAATAACGTGTAAACAAAAAAGATGCTGATTTATATAAATATATGTAAGTTCAAAATATGTAGAGAAAATATGGAGAAATTATAGAATAATGAAAACAAGAAAAATTATTTAAAAAAATATTTTAATAAAATTCCGGAGAATAAAGATATAATCTTTTCATCAGCTCACACGATTATATCCTCAAAAAAGAGTGCTTTCTAATATTGTATCAATATGGCCAAAGCAAAACATATTAATAGAATAGTGAACTGATGAAAAGATTATATCACACGATTATATCCTCAAAAAAGAGTGCTTTCTAATATTGTATCAATATGGCCAAAGCAAAATATATTAATAGAATAATGAACTGATGAAAAGATTATATCTCTTTTTCCTGATTTTCATCTATCTTAATATCTTAAATTAACAAAAAATATTATTATTAAATGTAAAAAAAAGTTTTTAAATGTTTTTAAAAATATTTTGAATAATTAATTTTTAATCTTTTCTTTATTCTTTAATATTTTCCATGTTTTTTCTATATTATTAACTCATTTCATGAATTCTGTGCATTTGCAACTTATGCGCAGTAAATAAAACTTGTTAATTTTCTTCGTTTTTTTCTCTTTTCTTTATCCTTTTTGTCTTTATTGTGCTATGTATATCTATATAATAGCTTAATAAAGACAGAAAGAATAAAAGAAAAGAAAGATTAACAACAAAAATTAAGATTTTTTTTTTTTTTTTTTTTTGTACTGAAATGAAAAAAAAAAAAGAAAGAGTGCTTAGGAAAAAAAAAAACATCTGGTTGTGTATTCAATTATTTACGCAACTAAATCCTTGTGAGATTAGTAAGGTTGATTTCAATATTTAATTACTGATTCCAATCTAACCAGCATGTCACAACCAGCAAACAGAGCAACTAAAATTATTTTAAGAAACATATTTAATTTTTTTTTCTCGCAATTGTTACAGTAAAAATCAGAGAACTCTTTTATTTCTTTAGGAAGTATCTGACTTACCTTCTATGATTCTATATACAGATTAATCTTCTTTTAAGCTGATATATTCCATGTCTTTCTACAATTTTATTTTACTTGACTTTCAATATAGTACCTTTACATATAACTTATTCAATCATTTATTGCAGTGTTAACAGAAATTGAAAAGATACAAAAGATACTTAAACTTTACGATTATTTAAAAAAAAAAAAAAAACAAAATTCAAGTCCTTTTATTAGTCTAATTTCTACTTTTTAAAAATGTTTTTTTCTTTTTAATAAACTATATTTTGTTTTCATCCTCATCTCAATTGATTCGCTTATGTTACATATCTTTGATCAGCTATGATTATAATGAAGTCCTCTTTGATTAATTAATATATTAAAAAAAAGAAAGATTTTTTTTTACTTACTGCGGAGGAAATATTCTTTCAAAGTTTCTTCAGATAAAATAAGATTTTATATTTTTGTTATCTAATTAAGGCAAATCATCTTGAAAATTAGAAGGAAAAAAAAAAAAAAAAGAAAGAAATTAAGGAGCAACGTGGAGAGAGGCAGAAAAAGAGTAATTAAAGAGTGTTATTTTAAAATGAGAAAATTTGTTTTCTTCCTTCGAGATTTAATGCTCTCCTCTGGGGGAGGCGGCCATTGTTTTATTTTATATAATTAATTTAATAGGATTTACTTGTAAAAAAAAAAAAAAAATAAGCGAAATAAAAAAATCGTTTAGTAAATTACTAATTAATTAATTATTTTCTAGAGCACTGCGTAATTGAATAAGAGAAATTGAAGTCTTATAAGTGGATAATAAAAACGAATAGCGCATTATAAAAAAGTGTTTGAAAAAAATTAACTTAGGCTCGCGTATAAGCTGTATGTTTTTAATTGATGCATTTGTAGCTCTTTTTTTTTAAAATTTTTTTTTACTGTTATTATTATTATTAACGACGGAAATCAAATGACTTTTTTCTTAGTCTATTTATTCTTATGGGAATTATATTTGAAAAGAATAATATTTCACGTGAAATTAGATTCGCAAATCACTGCTAATTGGAATCAAATGAATATCGAGGATAAAAAAATGACATAAGTACGTAAACAATAAAAAAAAAAATGTTTAGTTTCGTTATTTTAAATGTTAAATCTCAACATGAAATGGACTTATTACAAATTAAAAGTGATCAATGGCTAAAATTTAATCCACAATTTTTAACAAAAATAATGTAGAATGCGCAAAATAAAAAAGTAAACACCTTGATAACTTTTGATTTAATAATAGGATTTTTATATGAGCCGCCAAATCCCAGTCGATACGAATTCCGCATCAGGCATGCACCGACCACAGTGCTGACGTGAACTATCCTCAGAGGTAGATGGATCATGAGTTAGAGTCCTCTTGCCGTCAGGCTAACCGTAGGAGGTTCTCTTCCTCTCCATGTAACGCAAATGAGGGTTAGCTCCATCAGAAAAGTCCTCCACGAAAGCAAAATTTCTCCCAATACTTGATCCAGAAGTTCCCCTTGCTTTTCGGATTGGGTTCAAAATGACAAGGATAGGGAATTGAACATTAGTAGTCGTAAACCCAAAAATTGGGTCGTCTGTTCAACGACGGTTATAAAATAAAATAATAAAATAAGATTTTCATGCATTAGCCCTAGCTATAAAATTTTGCCTTGGCTCTAGTTGAGCTCAAAATTGGCTCAATATAGGTCCTATAAGAACATGCATCGAGGGACCCATATCGGGAAGTCATTTTTTAATATTGGTCCTATATGGGGCCTTCATTGGCTAATATAGAATCTACATAAGCTAAATAACGGATATCGGGAGAATTCGACAATTCTATATAGGGCCGGAAAAATAAAGGCTTCCTGAACCCCTACTGAGCCTGTCCCAATGAGGGCCGCCAAGTTATTTTGCAGCTAGGAAGAGCTTAATGTTTTGAGAGCTTTACTTAAAACAAAGTTACATGTTGCTGACGCTATTTTGATTTAGGATTTTAGACACAAAAATACATTTTCTCTGGATCCTTTTTTCCCCGACTGGTTTGGATTTCTGACTTCATAAATAAGACATGGTGTCTTAGGGGATAGAGCCTTCCAATGAGAGTTCGAATCCCACCAATGGCTGATCTATACGAATTCCGCACCCGACTCGCACCGACCACAGTGCTGACGTAAAATATCCTCAGTTATAGACGGTTCATGGGTGAGAGTCTCCTTGCCGTCAGGCTAACCATGAGATCTTCGTGGTCTTCCTCTAAATGAAATGCAAATGCGGGTTAGTTCCATCAAAAAGCACATTTGGTGGTTTAGTTCCATCAAAAATATACCAAAGCTTTTTTACCAGATATTGCAATGATAATATCATTCCGCCAATGTTGCGCAAAAGTGTACGAAAAGTAAACGACAGAAGAAGAAATCAAGGAAATCAATCGAAAGGTTCTTGAGAAATCAAATTTTAAATAATTTATATATTGCGGTTAATTGCTCCCCTTATTTTGCAGTCCAATAATCCGTCGAAAAAGGTATGTTTATTCAGTGAAAGCACGTTTTGTGTCTGATTTCATAACTTAAAATACTGTAGGCAGTAATTACATAATAACTCACAAATCATTGAGTCTTTCTATGAAAAAATCCATTCATATAATCAACCTCTCCACAGATGTAAAATGAAACACCTCAGGTTCATACATATATACCTCTGGAGGTATATTTAAGATATATTTGAGGTAAATTTTGAGGCATTCATTTGCACCCTTTTCAACCTAGCGACGTATTTAAATAAAAACCTCATTTATACCTTTGAAAAATACGTCATTTATACCTCAAAAATACCTTGATTTTTCTGGAAGAGTTGTTACACTTTAAAACATAAATATAGTTTGTCTACGGTAAGAACTCCCCTCACCACAAAGTCTGAGGCCGTCTGCTGCTATGGAAACAAGAATGGCGCATTTCAGGGAGACCAGCTTCTCTTCAAGGGCTGAGACAGTAGACCAAAGAAAAAGATCCCCTTTCTCTCGCCGACCCGAACCAAAACCTGTCCTAAATAATGACCCCACACCCCTACTTGAAATAGTTACCATAGTCACCGCCCCCCCCCATTACCATAGTCACCGCCACGGATTCAGACGAATGGCTAGGGGAGTTCTTACTTTAGACGAATTATAAATGGTTTGGGCCTGTCTAAGTTAGTCTTAAACGGTACAGTTTATCTGCAATCAAAACTGAAACTTGCTGACCAAACTAATAAAATAAAATAAAAACTACGTTTTTTGAAGACACTAAAAGTGTAAATTTAGAAACGTATCCTAACAACATGTCTTCCTGACAAAAATAAAATTATTTTTTCTTTCTCTTTTTAAATTCCGACTATTAGTTCACACTCTCCCTATATCTATGTTCAAATTTCCTATCGTTAATAAAATACTTTTTATTCATCCACTCAAGTTCAAATACATTTTTGTTTAAACTTGTAGTGGATGATGTTAATACAGTTTTTTAAAATATTAATTCATTCATTAAATTCAATTAATTAATTTTAGTTTTATAGAGGAGAAAAAAATTTTAATTATTTCATAAAAAGTAACTAAAATAAAATTTTTTCTTGTTGATCTAAGCAGGAATTGACTTTAAAAAAAAATTTCCCCATATTACTCGTTCCGTTTTACACTGTAGAAATATTAAAGATTTTTTATTTTTATTTTTATATAAGACTAAATCAATTTTACGTTTATCATTTTTGCGTTACAATTTATCATTAAATATTGGATAAAAGCATTCTATACTTACAGAGACATAAACTTATTTTAAATACGATCATTGAAAGAGAAACTTCTTACTTTCAACCTCAGGGAGATGAAGAAATAAAAAAACTTTTTTTGTATCTGGAAATAAATCCCTCTTAAGCGGTTCTCATTTGTTTGGGATTGTTGGAAATGCATTCAACAAGTTGAAACTATTTTTATGCACGAAACAATTGATTCCGTAGAAGAAATCAGCGTTCGAGAAATACGAATAGAATAATAATATATATTTCGTCTAAATTTTATAAACGAATAAATTTTTATTTAAAAGCGTAATCTATACGATTGAAATGATTTAAAGTAAACCTTTACATAACCATATTATTGGGCAATTTTGATTTTGGCAATCTTAAAAACTCAAATAAATCTTTTGGGTTGATTCGAATTTATTTAATAGGAAGCGGACGACTGCTTAAAGGAACTTTCCTGCAATGCTTGTCGCTATTGTTAAATCTGTAATAAAAAGTTATACTACAAAGGGTCTTTCAAATATTGCTTAACAATTTTGAAAAAATATAACAAATGCTGTTAAATGCGTACGTAACAGTCCCTATCATTATGATGGCTCAGGGGATAGAGCGCTCGTTTTCCAATGAAGTGACCCAAGTTCGATCTCAGCGATAGCTGGTCGATTCGAATTCCGCACCCGGCTCGCACCGACCAAAATATCCTCAGTGGTAGAGTCCCCTTGCTGCCTGGCTAAACCTGGAAGGTTTTCGTGGTTTTCCTTTCCATGTAAAGCAAATGCGGGTTAGTTCCATCAAAAAGTCCTCCACGAAAGCAAATTTCTCCCGATACTTAATACAAGACTTCCCTTGTCTTCTGGATTGGGATCAAAATTACAAGGATACGGAGTTGAACATTGGTAGTCGTAAACCCAAAAATTGGGTCGGCTGTTCAACAACGTAATAAAATAAAATAAAATAATTCGCTGTGAGTCCATTCTTTATTTGCTCGTGCAATAAAGAAGAATTCTTTTGGTTCCTTTTACGCGTAAATCAATTGTTTCTTATTTAACAGATTTTCTGCAATATTTATATATCATCCTTTCTTGGTATTATTTTCTGTTTCAATTTTATTGTAATTAATGTTTTGTAATAATTGCATTATTATAAATTGAAGGCGTGAAACTTAAAGAGACGTCCTTTAATTATAAATTAATTAATTCTACGATATTGCTTAATAACACCGATGAAAAACACAGTATGCAAACTTCATTCGATTTTCAAAACATTTTACTTAGTGTGTATTAAGATATATCCGCAATACATTTCGGCGGCATGCTGATAAAATAAACTAAATATATATCGTTTCATAACAGAAACGTAAAAAGATTTTATTAACACATCGAATGGTCATGCTCAAAATAGGAACATAAAAGAAGTTATAGAAGAAAAAAAAAAATTTAAATCAATTTCTACTTAGGTTAACAAAGAAAATATTTATTTTATTTACTTTTTATTGAATAATTACAATTTTTGTACTCCCATATATAACTAATTTTAATGAATGAATTAATATTTGAAAAAAAAAAACTGTATTAACATCATCCACTAAAGTTTAAAAAAATGTATTTGAAGTTGAGTGAAGATATAGGGAGAGTTTGAATAACTATTATCTTCAAAGACCTCTCTCTGTCTTGAAATGTGAACATCAAAAGCAGATTTATCTACTCGAAACATTTATTTGCCTCGGTGGACAACCCTTGCAATATCGAATGCGAGAGAGATTTTTGCGCCCTGGGTATTAGGAAGTGGACCTTAACAAGAGAACAACTTTTGATCTGGCTTATTAGGCTGACGGAGCGGCTGCCTGCTCACTTAATCCGATGACACTCTTCCTCCCTATGATCATTCATTAGAGCGATCCCACCCCCTCACTCATCCCTAGTAGACGCCCCATTTTTCCAACGCCCAGAACTGCCCACTCCCATTCGTAGGGTTCATTCCAGCCTGGAAATGTGTCGAGCATTATGATTGGTCGAGAGATTAATCGCACTCCAGAGTTCAGATTAAAAGCTGAAGAAGCGTTCCCCCATATATGCTTTCGTTCCAGTTCCCAAGAATGGAACGCTCTCGACGACAATTTAAAGTCAAAGATTATTCTACAAATGTAGTAATAGGCTTGGACAGAATTGTGCAGACGGTTTTCTTCCGAAACGAAAAATATATAGAACAAATCGGATTAGGATTCGATTTTCGCCGAACTATTTATCTATCACTATTTGTTGACAATTTTTAGATTCCGTCTGCAATTAATTTATTAGAAATATCCTGTTCATCATCAAGTTCAACGTTCATTCTCTGTGAAATTTCTGACAATCTAATTTAACTTTTGATGAGAAGTTCTATTCGTTATTAGTTCGAGAATAGATTCTTTGCCTGCAGTTTATTGCTTTCAAAGACATTTAAATGCGGCAATTCAGTGAAAACTTTTCTAATTTTCCGTTACGGAAATAAAAAAATAAAAAATGGAGTATTTTGTTTATCTTTCTTTCAATATTTCCTGCAATAATTTATGTTATGACTATTATTTTTTTTTTTTTAATAACAGGAAAGATATAGATTATTATTATTATTTTTTCATCTTAAACCTCATATCTAAATTCGATTTAAACACATCTGAGATATTCTATTTATCATTATTCCGGGAAGAAATTCTTTGCCTGCAGTTTATTGCTTTTAAAGACATTTAAATGCGGCAATTCAGTGAAAACTTTTCTAATTTTCTGTTACGGAAATAATTTTTTAAAAATTACAAATGGAGTATTTTGTTTATCTTTCTTTCATAATTTCCTTCAATAATTTATGTTTTGACTATCATTTTTTTAATAACAGGAAAGATATAGATTATTTAATTTTTTTTCTTAAACTCCATATCTAAATTCGATTTAAACACTTTCGATGAGAAGTTTTTTTTTTTATATATTATTATTAGAAGAGATTCTTTGCCTGCAGTTTATTGCTTTCAAAGACATTTAAATGCGGCAATTCAGTGAAAACTTTTCTAATTTTCTGTTACGGAAATAATTTTTTAAAAATTACAAATGGAGTATTTTGTTTATCTTTCTTTCATAATTTCCTTCAATAATTTATGTAGTGACTATCATTTTTTTTAATAACAGGAAAGATATAGATTATTTAATTTTTTTTTTCTTAAACTCCATATCTAAATTAGATTTAAACACTTTCGATGAGAAGTTTTTTTTTTTATATATTATTATTAGAAGAGATTCTTTGCCTGCAGTTTATTGCTTTCAAGACATTTAAATGCGGCAATTCAGTGAAAACCTTTCTAATTTTTTGTTATGGAAATAATTTTTAAAATTTAAAAATGGAGAACTATTTTGTTTATCTTTCTTTCATTATTTCCTTCAATAATTTAAGTTGTGACTATAATTTTTTTTTTTTTTTTGTAACAGGAGATAAATTTTTAAATTTTTTTTCGCAAATTCCCATATCGATTTAAAACACACTCCATTTATAGAATTACGAACAAAAAAGCAGAATAACTTTTGTTTTAATTTTAATGATCCTAACATTAAGCAAATTAATAGACGATATTTTAAGTGAGACAGATAATTTTAGCCTATTTTAAGCCAATCGTAGAAATTTCATTAAATGTGGTATTGTTTTCATTGAAATATGCTTACATTACATTTATTAAGACACAAAACAAAATTTCGTGTATGAAAAATTATATTTTATTTAAGAAATAAAATACTGCGTATAGGTACCATTCACCAAATCAATGAACAAACCATTTAGTTGAACGCTTGCTTTTTCCTGAAATGTATTATTGTATTTGTTTATTTTATTTACTGACTTGCAACTGTAATATATCATAAAAACATATGATAAATCGCAAAATGACTAATTATGCTTTTTCAAAAAAATCTCATTTGTCAATAACCGCTTTAAGTTTAAAAATAAAAAACTTGAATAGTTTAACAATTTCTCAACAGAAAGGATTCATTCCAATTGAATTACTTATAATTTATGGATATCTTCAGAACCTTTGACAACAGCAGAAAAATAAAATTAGCGAAAAATATACGACACAGTGTTAATAAAAAAATATTTATTGCGTTAGGTCGAAAATAGGTTAACACATTTTTGTAGACGATATTTTAAATTATAAAAACGGACATAAAATTTCTTTGAATAAATAAAAAAATTTCCCGACGGACCCGCGAAAAAAATGAGACGCCAGCTCGATAGATTCAGCTATTAAACTTGATTATTCATGTAAAAAGTATCATTACATATTTAATTTATCAAAGAAAAAAAAAACTATATGTTGCAAGGTTTAGAAACGTAATTTTTTTAACGGAATTGAAAAGTTTTTGAGAAATGAAATTACCAAAACTATTGCGGCTACTTTTAAGAGTTTAAATGCGTAAAAATATATTACTTTGGGTGAAGTACGTTTTTGTGTCTGATTTCGTCTGCACCAATTAATTAGCATAGTTAAGGTTAGGCTCCCGAACTATTCAAATTCAGTACTATTGCACGAAGATCCGATCATTAAATCAGAAATTATTAAGTTATTATCTCGCTTTTTTTTTTTTTTTCCGTTCTATACAAAATTAGTCATTGCTATAGTGAATTAAAAGCCCGTTTTTGATTTTTGTTTCATTTTATTTATTTATTTAATATTTGGTATCATATTTAAAATCCGATAAGAGCTAAACGGAAAATTTTAAGCTGGAACAAAATAAATTCAATTTCTAAAAATATATAATTTCTTTTTTGTTAAAAAAAAAATAATTTTTGGTTCAAATAACGCGTTTTTCATCAGGGCTGAATGACCAAAATAGGGTGGAAAAAGATTAGTAATTTTGGAGCAAATAACGTGTTTTTCATCAGGGCTGAGCGACCGAAACATGGTAAAAAAATTAATACATTTTGGAGCAAATAACGCGTTCTTTATTAGGGTTTAACGACCAAAACATGGTAATTACTAAAATTCAATAATTTTTGGAGCAAATAACGCGTTTTTATTAAGGTTGAACGTCCGAAACATGGTAAAAAAAATTACTAATGTTTGGAGAAAATAACGCGTTTTTCAACAGGGCGGAAATAGCGAAACATAATTTTTAAAAAATTAATAATTTTTGGAGCAAGTAACGTATTTTTTATCAGAACTATCGAAATATGGTAAAAAGAATGAATAAAAAAGTGGCTCAAATTATTATCACTGATGTGATGGGTACAGCGTTTAATTAATAGCCAATTTATGTTTAAAGGTGAATGAATAAAGTTTCAGCTGTTACTCTGTTTTAAAACTATCGGAGCTTTTGAACTAAATATAATCATTTAAATTCAGACTGATTAATGATTGTCCAACATAAGAATAGCAACTTGTCTTGATGGTTTAATCATTCACGAATTTCCATCATGGTATCATAGAAATCAATTTGTTGGAATGATCATGAACAACCACCATACCAATGTAGGAATTCGGAATGATTTAAAATGATCCAACATAAAAAACCCAAATTGTTCTGATGGTCTATTCCTGACAACCAACAAGAATTCCCATTAAACCCTCACGGAAATGTATAGTTGAAACCATCATGAACCATCACGGATCCTCATGGATTGTTGGACCATGAGAGTCAAACTTCTCATGATGGCTAACCATCATAGTATTAAAGTAGCATTTTCCATCACGGAATGATGGAAGTTTGTTAGCATATCAAAAACCATGAACGCATAATGGAAAATGTTGGATGACGTTGACCATTAAATGGCGTTGGACCATCATGAATCGCATTGAAACCAACACAAACCATCAAAGTGTTTTAATGAGACCATCAAGAATTTTGACTTGGCAAAGGTATTGATCGCCTTTTCTTTAGACGAATTTATAAGTTTGGAGGAGGTAGTGTTTTGCCATTTTTCTTGTAATTGAATTTTAAAAAATAACATCTTCTTAAACTATGTTTGTTTAAATTAGAAACAATAAAATTTGAACGGAATCAGTTGACTTGTTCTCAAGAAAAAAATTAATCATTTTATACCAGAAACTATCCAAACGATTTCATTCAAATTTTAGGGTACTTTTATCATATGAAAAGAGGTCTTTATTTATTTTTGCAGCAAATTTCAAGGTATATTAAGAGGATTTCAGAAAAAGAATACAAAATATTTAATTCTATAATAACAGAACATTCTTTAAAAGTTTCTTTCGCGCTTAAAAGCAGCAGAATTTTCAAAAAAAAATTTAAATAATCATAATAATAATAATAATTGAAGAAATAAAGAAAAACACAATGGAAATAAAAATAAAAATATGGCCACCGAAGCCGACGTCTTCAGGGGGTACCGGCTTCGGAAGCCATAGAACAAAACCTTTTCTATTGACAGAGCGGTCAAATGTCAAAATTAGCTCTCTCAGTATCCTGAAGGTTTTGTAAAAGTCCAGGAAGAAATACAAGAAATACATAAAATCAAATGAGAAGAGAAATTTCAAACAAAATCTTGAGAATATAATACAAAAGTGAGTGAAAAAATAAAAACTCACAGTCAAACAGCAATTTCACAAACTAACTAAATGTGAAAGAAAAACTTGAAATAAAAGAAAATAACGCCCTCTATTAAAATGAGCAGTAGGAAAAAAGGATAGTACTATCTATTTTTATATTACTTGTTTACTAATCTATTAAAATCATATCTTTTAACCAATATAAGAATTTGCTAGAAAAGGGGGGTATGTTTATTACCCATTGTCAAAATGGGTATTGTTTTGAGTTTAATGATGTTCGCAACTTATTTGGACGGCATCACACATTTCAACCGTTTTCAAGAGTAATAGTACACAGTGCGCATGCGCACAGTGCACGATTTCTTTATCCTAGTAGGGCAAAACGATTTAATTAGATCATCAGACGTAAATGATTGCTATAAATCATCTAATGAAAACGATTCTTTATCCTAGCAGGGCAAAACGATTTAATTACATCATTATATCAAAGCGTTCAATTTAGATTATTAGATTGAAATGATTGTTATTGATCATTAGATTAAGGCTGCAACGTTTTCTAGTATTTCATGCTTTGTAAATGAAAACAAAAAGTTATTTTAAGATTAAGCTTTTCCACTGTGTAGGTGACTACATTTTGCTAGAATAATTGTTGTTTATTTATTATAATTTTGCTGTATTGATAATTGTAGCGTATGACGAAGATTAATTGAAAAGCTTTGAATATCTATAATTCCCTTTCATCCTTTGACGAGACCTATCAGTTGATTAATTATTTGATCATATCATATATATGTAATACAAAAATTATAATACTTTTGTATTAATAAAATAATTAAATCTCTTTCGTTTTCATAAAATGTCTTTGTTAAAGAATAAGCGTAGAGAGATTCTATTTTGGGAATTCAAGGCTGATAAACATACGATTGAGTTATTTTTAGAATCTCTCCCCCTTTCACTTCCATATAAGGAAGCATGAAATGATTTTCCTTAATGCGTAAGGATACAAGTATTTCAAAGACTGTGCTTTTTTACTCCAAAATGTGTTAGTATAAAAGCGAGAGCAATGCTTTTCGCATGGCTTTTTCATCATGTTCTGATCCTGATAAGTTGTTCCGGAATTGTCCAAAGTCTTGTCCACCCCCTCCCTTGCGGAGTGTGGATGTGAATTGTTATCGATACCAGCCTACTACAATTATTAAAGCTTTTTGGAGTGTATCATGGCTTACGACTGCATTATTTAAGCTAAATACACCACTGATAACAGGGATGTCGCCCTGTTATTATAAGTCGACAGGATTATTTGCTTGGTGAAGGAAACCAGTGTTTCGAATATCTTTTGAGGAAGCGCCTGTAAATTCGAAAACCTCATCCCGGGGGACGAAAGAAGAAAGTTGCCTATTCCGCAGTGAAAAAAGAATGAAGGATAGACTGATTTCACCACTCGATCTTTAACTACCCGTACCTTCATCGCTGTGAGAATGCTGACGTTGGCTCGAGCTCGTCACATGCTTCTCTGAAACCGTTTGATGTGTGCCCCATCGTGTTGATCGAGATGACCCTACAGTGTGCTATCTGGAAATGACCGATGACCCTACAATTCCGTAGTGCTCAAATTGTGAAAACAAAAGTGATATGTTCGCGTGTGTGAAATCCCGAAGACTTATGTGAAAACAAAAGTGAATGTGCGAAAGCAAGTGAAAAAAGAAAACAAAAGTGAATTTGCGCGAATCTTAATCATGAATATTCATGAAGTGCAATGATAAATTTGTTTATTTCTTCTCTTCACATTCATGAAGGTCAAAGAAAAGTGTGGCAAATGGAAAAGATTTACTGTAGATATAATTTTTTTTTCTTCTTTCTCATAATTAGTGATACTATTATGATTACATATTTTAGTGATCTAAAATTTTTTTATTATGAATAGTTAGATTGCATTTCTTGTATTTATATTGCTTTTCTTTAAAATGATGATATAATATTGTTTTTTATCGTGCATTTAAAATGTTTTTGAAATAAATAAATGTGATTCAAACGTCAATTAAATTAGTGACGGCAAACAAAATTAAGTTATTATTTAAACTTTTGTTTCCTAATGATTTTTCTAGATTAAACCGTAACAAAATTCAAAATTTTTCAGAATTTTCTTTTGAACCTAACGATGAAGAATTTTCAAACAAATTACAAGAAATTTGTAATACTTTCAATTTTTCGGAATTAGTTAAAATTTCACACATTTTAAATATTTCCAGTGAAGGAAAAAGATGAAATTGCAAAGCACATTTTAACTTGTTTATGTGATTTTGATAACTTAAAAAATTCGATAGTAATGGAAAATCCCTCTGAAGATGAGGATGAAACTTATCAGTTTCAATGTAAACAAACTCAAACTGATTTTGAATCACATTTACCAATTAAAACTTGTGTAAGTCAATTTACACAAGTTAGTTTAAATACTAAAATATATCTTGATAAAGAAATACAAACTCATGTTTATACTGATAAAGATATGGTATCCTATAGTCAAAATTCTAGCAAGGATATAAAGAATAGAGAAACAGAAACTAAATTAATAGTAAATTTTTCGGATATTGAAGCAGTTACTCCTATGTTTAAAGGAGAAAAACACGAAAATATTAATTATTGGTTTGAAAATTTTGAAACTCATGCCAATTTATTTAAATTGTCTGATATGCAAAAATTTTTATTTGCAAAAAGATGTTTAAAGGGTAATGCCTTAACATTAATAAGAAGTGAAAGTTGTTTAAATTCATATGAAAAATTAAAAAATCTTTTGCTTGAAGAGTTTGGATTTAATTGTAATAGTGCAGAAATACATGCAATGTTGCAAAAAAAAAAGGAAAGATATAATGAAACTCTTCAAGAGTATTTCCTTAAAATGAAAGAAATTGCCACTCAAAGTGATATTGATGACTTAGCTCTAATCACTTACATAATTCAAGGAATACCTGACCAAACAAATAATAAATCAATTCTTTATGGAGCCAATAATCTTTTTGAATTTAAACAAAAACTTAAAATCTATGAAAAAATTAAAAGAATAATAAAACAGATTTAAATATTAAAATAGATTTAAAGTTATTTTATTTCCACATAGATGACACCACTAGAGTAAAAGCATGTGTATGATATTTATTATGTAATAAAAGATGACGTCATTACTTCATAATATACAATTTCTACCCCAAATAACAAAGTTTATAAGTATTGCCATCCTTAAAATCTAATATTAAAAATAATAAGTGTTGCCACCCTCAAAAAAACTAATAAATTAAATAATATTTAAAAAACAAAACTAAATAAAAAACAGAAACCGAAACTAAAAATACTTCTTCCGGTTGGGGGCAGAAATAAGCTCCGGTTGACTGTGACGTCACTTCCGCCGCACCAACCACGGTGTATACTACTGACCATATATGAAGAAAATGGAAAACCCAAAATATGACATTAGGGGCTTTAAATGTAATGCACCAGGACATAAAGCTCCGGCTTGTCCTAAAATAAAATTGTAACCCCGAATGTGACAAAACCCAAAATACATCATACAACACAGGAGATCCCAATAAATCAGTGTAAATACTGTTCGAAGAAAGGACTATTGAATCAGTTTCACATGGGCTCCTCGTGTGTAAACAACCCTAATGTTGTTGAAATGAACGTTCAAAATATGACAAATAAACAATAGCAATTAATAATATCCGGATATAAAGTGGAAAATAAATACCTAAATGGATATAATGTTGAAAATAAATACCTAAATGGATATAATGTTGAAAATAAATACCTAAATGGATATAAAGTGGAAAATAAATACTTAAATGGACGTCCAAAATCAAAACCAAAACAAAATGAAAATGTAAAAAAAGAGATATTATTGAATGTTGATACCGGGTCGACATTGAATATAATACCAAAACACCATGTGTCAAAAGTAAATATTCCTATTAAAAAAAGTGAGGAATTAAATGTTATCCAAACGAAAGGACAATTAACACTTAACAAAATTTGTGAGTTTCCCCTTAAGATAGGCGAAATTATTAAATCGGCTAAGTTTTTTATAATTGATACTGATTTACCATATGCTTTGCTAGGGTTTCAGACTTGCAAGGATTTTTGTTTGTCTATTGATTGTGTCGGGCCAGTTGTTACTCAATTTGGTAAGAGTTTGATCGCCTCTGCTAATTCTAACAGTGACAACTTATCTTTGCCCATTAGACAGCAAAATTCTCAAAGTGTTAGGGTTAAAAATGGTGAAAAAAATAAAAGTTTAAGATGTTTCAATAAAAGTAAACATTTTGAAAAAAATAGAAGTTTAAGATGTTTCAATAAAAGTAAACATTTAAAAAAAATAAAAGTTAAAGATGTTTCAGTAAAAGTAAACATTGAAAAAGATAATGTTAAGGATAACAAAAATAAAAGGAAAAGGAAAAATAGGAAAAAGAAAGAAGGTTCAAAAATTTCAAATGATTCGAAGATAGTACTAGGTAATGAGTGCACACATTATCAGGTCAATATCGACGAAAGAATAAAAAATGAGAACAAAATAGAATTTGTGGACTTAAAAGAAATTTTAAAAAGTTATGATGATATTTTTGCAAAACATAAACACGACGTGGGAGAAATCAGAATGGAACCACAAAGAGTCAGGTAAACCTCAGATTTACCTATATCTCTAAGGCCGTACAAAACATCCCCAAAACAACAACAGGAAACTGATTTGCAAATAGAGGAATTGTTAAAAAATAACATTACAAAGGAAAGTTCATCCCCTTATGCTGCCCCTGTAACTTTAGTCTTTAAAAAAGATGAAAATAAAAAGAGTCGTTTATGTATTGACTTTAGGAAATTAAACCAAATTACAAAAACAGATTCTGAACCTCTACCTTTAATACAGTCTTTAATTGAAAAATTGTCTAATAGTAGTTATTTTTCTAAAATAGATTTATCACAGGGATATCATCATGTTCGTATTCATCCTGATGACACTGAGAAATTAGCATTCGCTACTCACAACGGTCTATTTGAATACTTAAGATTACCTTTTGGCTGGAATAATGCACCAAGCATTTTTCAACGTACAATTCGTAGAATTTTAAATAAACATAAAATTAAATTTGCTACGAACCATTTTGATGATATTATTATATTTTCTAATTCTTATGATGAACATTTAACCCATCTTAAAAAGATTTTCGATATTTGTAGACAAGAAAACTTGAAATTAAAACTTTCAAAATGTTCATTTTTGCGAAAACAAATAGAATTTTTAGGATATGAAATAAGCAATGGGATTGTATCACCCGATAACCATAATATTGAGGTGATTAAAAATTAATGCCCCCTAAAAATGTAAAATCATTGCAAAGATTTCTTGGATCAATAAATGTTTACAATAAATTTATTGATGGTTATGCAAATATTCCACATCCTTTAAACAACTTGTTAAAGAAAGATGTAAAATGGGTGTGGTCAGAAAAATGTCAACAATCTTTTGAACTGTTAAAAAATGCTATTATTTGTAAACTAATTTTGAAAATTTTTAATCCTATTCATGAATGGCATCTTTTTGTTGATGCATCGTTAATTGGAATTGGAGCTGTGTTAAAACAGACAGATGAATGTGGTGTATTGCATCCTGTAGCTTTTCATTCTCGTTCCTTAAGAGACTATGAAAAAAATTATGCAATTACAGAACTTGAATGTCTTGCTATAGTCGATTCTCTAAATAAATTCCATCATTACCTGTTTGGCCAGAAATTCACCATACATACTGACCATGCTGCTTTGGTTTGGCTAAAAAATGTTAAAAATTTAAAAGGTAGATTGTATAGATGGTCATTATTGTTAAGTATGTATGAATATGATATTAAATAGACAAAAGGTTCTACTAATTTTGAAGCAGAGTGGCTTTCAAGAGATGCAACACATTCACTTGTTAAATGTAATAGTAAAAATAATGTTCATGTTTCACATTTGTTAAAATTGAATGAAATAATTGAAGCTCAAAGGAAAGATAACTTACAAGGTAATTTTGTTGATATCAATGATGTTTTATGTGTACGTAAGAAAAATTTTACTAAAATAGTTGTTCCATTTTCGTTGAGATTAAAACTTCTGCAAATTACTCATGATAAATTTAACCATCCAGGAGTGCAGAAAATGATTAACTTAATAGCCCCTGTTTATTATTGGAATAAAATAACATCAGATATAACAAAATTTTGTAAATATTGTCATACGTGCCAATTAAATAAAAAACCGCGACAAAAAAGATTTGGATTATTACAATCCTTACCCCCTGTGAATCAGTCTTTTGACTTAATAGCAATAGATAGTGTTGGTGGATTGAATTATTATAATTCAACAAAAAAATATTTAACTTCAATTATTGACCACCTAACAAGATACATTTGGGCTTTTGCGTCAAAATCCATTAGTTCAGAAACGTATACTAATTTTTTACATCAAATTTTTTAAAATCAAATACCTAAATCCTTGTTGAGTGATCGAAACGCCGCCTTTACGTCTTCTCATTTTAAAAAATTTTTGAAACATAATAAGATTCAACAATTATTGACAACTGCACATCATCTGCAGTCTAATGGCAAGGTAGAACGCCTTGGTCAAACAATAATTACACGATTAAAATGTAAAATCAATGAGAAACCTACTAAAACTCCATGGCCTACTTTGTTAAAAGATATAGTTAATACTTATAACTTAATTCCCCATTCTGTGACAAAATTTCCACCTGCATACCTCATGCATGGTAGACTCCCCTATGAAAATCCTTTAAATGAAGAAATCTATCCACCTGTTGAGGAAGCTAAAAAAAATAGCAATTCAAAGAACTAAAGAATATCATGAAAGAAATAAAATTTACTATGATGCTAGATTTTTATATATAGACTTTAAAACTGACGAATTAGTTATGTTTGAAGAATTTACTTATCCTAATACGAGGAAGTTGTCACCTCCTTTTAGTGGACCGTATAAAATTCTTCAAAAAATTTCAGAAGCTAATTACAAAATAAATAAAAAGAATTGTTTAAGTAAACAAAATTTTGAAATAGTACATGTATCAAATCTTAGGAAATATAACAACCCACAAATGTTGAAATTAAATCATGAATAGTGTCCAAAACAAAACAAAATATTTTACTTTCTTCAATGGAAGAAGTACACCCTATATTTTTTTTGGGAGATCCGAATCGCGTGTGGAGATATTTACCTCAACATCAATTGGATGTGAGGGCGATGAAAGTTGAACTTTTTTTTTCTCAACAAGTTGAGAAAAGTATTATAAAATATTTTTGGATTGACCCGTCTGGATCTCTCAATATTACTGTGCTTCATGAAATTCTGTTTTCCTCCATTTTAACGGGGAATACAGATTTTCATAAAGTAAATAACCCCTTTAACCATACAGAATCTTAAATTCTGATTAAAGACACTTGTTGTCCAGTTCGTTTCCATAAAAATTATGTATATTTTTGCGTGAAAAATTTTTGAAAATTTTAGTAGATTAGTTATAAAAATATGTTTCATTTTTCTTTCTGTTTAGTTGCCTAAACAGATAAATTGTATTATCATGTTTTTATTGTTATCATTGTATATAGTTGTTTTTTTTTACAGATAATTGTAAAAATGTTATTTGTAGTAGTGAAAAGGAACAGTCGTACCAACCTAAATTTTTTAAATTCAAAAAGAAAAAAAAAAAAAAAAAAAAAAAAAAAAAAGAGTCTAAATTATTTTTATTTTGGCTTACCAAATTTTTTTTTTTGGGGGGGGGGATGTAATACAAAAATTATAATACTTTTGTATTCATAAAATAATTAAATCTCTTTCGTTTTTATAAAATGTTTTTTTTAAAGAATAAGCGTAGAGAGATTCTATTTTGGGAATTCAAGGCTGATAAACATACGATTGAGTTATTTTTAGAATCTCTCCCCCTTTCACTTCCATATAAGGAAGCATGAAATGATTTTCCTAAATGCGTAAGGATACAAGTATTTCAAAGACTGTGCTTTTTTACTCCAAAATGTGTTAGTATAAAAGCGAGAGCAATGCTTTTCGCATGGCTTTTTCATCATGTTCTGATCCTGATAAGTTGTTCCGGAATTGTCCAAAGTCTTGTCCATCCCCTCCCTTGCGGAGTGTGGATGTGAATTGTTATCGATACCAGCCTACTACCATTAATAAAGCTTTTTGGAGTGTATCATGGCTTACGACTGCATTATTAAAGCTAAATACACCACTGATAACAGGGATGTCGCTCTGTTATTATATATATATATATATATATATATATATATATATATATATATATATATATATATATATATATATATATATATATATATATATATATATATATATATATATATTTATATGTATATATAAGTTCAAAATGAAGATAAAACAAAGGTAAATTACAGACAAATGAAAAAAGGGGGGTGAATAATAATAATAATAAACAACTGGGGAAAGAAAAAAAAAAGAATTAATAAAAAAAAAAAAAAAAAAAATTTTTTTTAAAAAACCGGAAAATAAAAGATATAATCTTTTCATCAGCCCACACGATTATATCCGAAAAAGAGTGTTTTCTAATATTGTATCAATATAGCCAAAGCAAAATATATCAATACAATAGTGTGAGAAGCACTAAAAAAAAATCTTTTACAAAAATTACGACAAATAAAATAAAACACAATAAGCAAAAATTACACGTAAAAAGAGAAAATAAAATAAAAAGGAAGAGCAGAACAAAACAAAATCTATAAAGCGAGTAGCGAAAAATAATGAACTTACATGAACGGGAAATTTTTCAAGAATGATTTAAAGTGTTTACGTAACAAGATTGGCAGATTGCAAAATATGAAAACAAAAGCGCAAATTGAGAGTAACTAGAGGAGTTTAAATTGCGTTCTTGCTACATTACTGAAGTGCGTTAGATTTGTTAGTTACCAAGGATGGGCCAGAAAACTGATGTACGCGAGGTAATATTTCGGATATAATCGTGTGGGCTGATGAAAAGATTATATCTTTTATTTTCCGGTTTTTCTAAAAAAAACTTTTTTTTTTTTTTTTTTAAATTAATTCTTTTTTTTTCTTTCCCCAGTTGTTTATTATTATTATTATGCGCCCCCCTTTTTTCATTTGTCTGTAATTTACCTTTGTTTTATCTTCATTTTGAACTTATTTTATGAGTTCTATTTACTTGCAGCTTATGCGCAATAAATGATACTTATTATTATTTTTTTTTCTTTTCTGGTTTTTTTGTATTTATTTATTTTGCTGTATATATATATATATATATATATAGCATAATAGATAAATACAAAAAGGACGGGAAAAAAATTAAGAAAAGCAATAAGTTTTATTTATTGCGCATAAGCCGCAAGTAAATAGAAAATAAAAGATTTATCTTTTTTACCCGTATTTTTATTATCCCCCCTTTTTTTCGGATTTCCCCCCCCCCCTGCATTTTTCGATTATTGTTATTATTTTTCTTTTTCTCTTTTTTCATTGTTCTGTAATTGTTTCAATGTTCTGCTTTTTTTTAAATGACTCATTTTTGTTGAATTTGTAAACTAAAACTTAATGCCAATTTTTGTAATTATCTTTACATATCGGTGCTATATATGTATATGATGATATGCTAAAATAACGGATATAAAGAATAGCATAAAATGACAAACGAAGCTGTTATTCAGTGGCAAAGATTGGCGGCTAAACAGTGACTGTCATTAAAAGACCTTAGCCGTTCACCTTATTTCTCGGTGGCTCCAGAACCACCACGGCCCACAAAGTATTATTAACAATGATGTTCAATCATCTTTTGTAATGGGTAGAAATTGAAACAAAAATAGTACTTTTCGCCATCAAGTGCAGACCTCCACACACTTTTTATTATTAATTTTTCATTCTAATTATTTTTATAAATTTTAAAAAAAAATGGATGTTCGCAAAAAATTAAACAAAATAATAAATAAATAAAAAAAAACATCGTTTAGGATAAAAGTAAAAAAAAAAAGCAAAGAATATGCTCAAAATGACCGCAGAACAATATGAGGCATGAAATAGTCCGAAAATGATATCCCTGAATATATATTAATATATATCAGGACTATTGTATATGGAATATATAATAGTCCTGAAAATGATGGAGTATTTTATGGACCTTGTATGGATTAGTTGCTAAATTTCATTTATTTCTAAGTCAAAATTTTTGGTGGTTTTCCATGGGTTCCAACCATCAATAATTTCATCATGTAACCATTATATTTTTTGATGGTAACTAACATAAGTCACCATCACCCCAATGTAGGAATCTGAACTGATGCTAACATAAAAAAAACAGAAATTGTTTTGATGGTATAGTCCATCAAAACAATATGGTTTTTCCCATTAAACCAGCATAGAAATGTATAGTTTGAACCATCATGGACCATCACGGATCGTCATGGAATATGGATCCAACTTCTTTTGATGGTTAACCATCGTAGTATCAAGGTAGCATTTTCCATGATGGAATAATGAAAGTTCGCTGGCCTATCAAAAACCATGAACGCATAATAGAAAATGTTGGATGATGGTGACCATCCAATGATGATGGACCATCATGAATCACACTGAAGCAAACATAAACCATCAAAATGTCTTGATGGGACCATCAAGAATTTTGATTTAGGTTAAATAGACTATTGATCACAAAATTTTAAACGCAATTTACTCGAAACTATTTTTCTCCAACTATCTCTAACTAACGCAATTTTCCACCCATTCATTTCACACAACAATCAATATCGTTGCACGATTGGATTGAATCATACACGGAAACGTAATTTATTTTATATCATTTTTTTCAAAACACCGCTATTTTGTGAGAAAAAAAAATATTCCTTTTTTTTTTTTTTTTTTTTTTTTTTTCCTTGACAAAAAACCCCTTCTACGTACAACGAAAATTATGTTTAAGTAGTTTTTAAAAAAATTCCAAACGGAATCATATTTGAATGATTTTTTTTCTTCAACTTATGTGTACAGTAAGTTATAAATAATTAAAAAAAAATTTTTTTTTTAAAAAATATTGTATTATAAAAGCTCTAATTTTTGTATTTGTAACATGATAAAATAAAAATTAAAATACGTACAATAATATTAAAAAAATCTATCAAGTCAAGTTAATTCCAATCGTTGCAAAATTCATTAAAAAAATCTTTTCTTTCACAGGCTTCAACCTTGTTGTTATCTAAACACGCTTTTTTTTTTTTTTTAAATAATTAAAAAAACTCTTTCAGATGAATTCTATAATGTGATAGATACTTTCTAAACAGTGAGAAAAATGATTTTTATATGTTAAAATTATGTTTTCAAACCGGTCTAATTTCTTTCGTTCTTTTCTTTTTTCTCTCTTTCTTTTTGGTGCTCCTCACGCTATTGTATGGATATATTTCACTCTATTTATAGAATCACAATATTAGAAAGCACTTTTTTGTGTGGATACAATCGTGTGAGCTGGTGATAAGATTATATCGTTTTGTTAATTTTTTCAATTTTTAATTAATTTTATAATAATTTATTTAAATATTAATAATTTTTTCTTTTTTTTCTATTTAAAATCCTTTTTTTTTCTTTTCTAGTTTCTTTTCCTTTTCGTGTTTTTATATTACATTATAGGTTCTATGAACTTCTAGATTTTGCAAATTAAGGGGCTGTTCAAATATTATACAGTCAAACCCCGCTATAGTGAACACGGTTTATAGTGAACTCCCGGATAAAGTGAACAGTGAACGAAAATGTTCTCTCCCGTTCCTTGCTACACACGTATTAATGTTATTTTTTGTGGATATCGTAAACAAAAAAAAGGGAGGAAGTTGGATATTATGAATTTTTTTCTGTCCTCGACAGATTTACTTTCTTCATTTTTTTTGTAATAATTTTGAAGTTTCTACTACAAAATAAATACATATACCAATTCTTAAAACCATTTATAGCATGGAATGTAGCAATAAACATTTTTTCTTGTTTGTTTCATTGTTGAATTGGTTCAATATTCAAAGAAGCCCCAATCTTGCGATTTTTGTTCGAGGAACCAAGAACATTTTGAAAATTTCTACGTAAAATAACTTCCAAATAGCGAAGTGAATTTAATGAACTTTTCTTTGAGATCCATTTTCCCTATTTCCCAAAATATTATAGAAAATTTCAAACTTGTTAATGCATTTCATGGGGGAAATGACTTTAAATTGATTTTCGAAGCCACTTCACTTTTAGAGAAAGAATCCCTTTTTTTAGCATTTCAAACTCAGACCAAATGAACGGATATTATCAGTAGCAGTTATACTCAAGAACGCATATGGTAATATATGTATAAAATTACTTTAATAATAAATATAACTATAATTTTAAACATAAATTTAGCTTTTTTTTGTTGAAAATGTATGTAGTGGATGCTCGCTTTTTGCTTTCCACACAGATTGTCAAGATTTATAAAATAAATAGTAGATAATAAAAGTGCAATTTTAATTATGCTTATGAATCTGTTTTGTGTCTATTTCAAATGGTGATTTTCTTTTTAACGAATTTCCCAACTTATTATCGGGATTGGATTTAGCGACTTCGTTAAATAGAGGTCCGACTGTATATATATATATATATATATATATATATATATATATATATATATATATATATATACACTACCGGTCAAAAGTTTAGACTCACTTGTATTTATTTCAAAATTTTCAAAAATAGTTAAATGTTTCTGACTTAAACATACAATTTATCAAACATAATCATAAACAAACATCTCAAAACTCTGTTTTCTTTTAAAACTGTTCATTATTTTTTCATTTTGTATCTATTCTGTAGTTGATAACGAAATGAATGAAAGTGCATGTAAGTACCAATTCTAAAATAAGTGTAATTTATTTAAATTTTTTACTAATTCTTCTTTTATAAACAATTTACTTTTCATCTAGTTTTATTATAATTATAATTTAGGTTCATGTACATGACAAATTTTAAACATTGATATAATAGCCTTAATTAGCCAAAATAACTGGTATATATATTAAAAGCAAAAATTAATTTTTTTATACAATTTATTACAGAAATATGGGTTAAAAACGAGAAATAAGTGTGGAAACACGTACAGTCATTATTGCACTTCATGCAAAAGGCTATTGAAGTAGACAAATTACCTTTAAAACTAATGTTTCTCAGACCACTGTTGTCAGAACTTAGCAAAGGAAGAAAGAAACTGGCCAAAATAAGAGCCGCTAGCAATCAGGGAGACCTAGAATAACGTCCAAACGTGAGGATAAGTTAATCCGCATTTAAAGTAAGCGGCAGCGGACTCGAACAGCACCAGAAATCCGTAAGGAATTGAATGCTACTCGGCAGAAAATTGTGTCAGTATCTACTGTACAACGTCGACTTCGTGACTATGGTTTAAAAGGTTGTGTAGCTGCTAGAAAACCTCTTTTGAAAAACAAAATAAAGTAAAACGACTGCAATGGGCTAAAAAAACATGTTACCTGATCTTTAGAACAGTGGTAAAAGGTTTTGTTTACGGACGAATCAAAATTGTTTGGAAGTAAACGAAGGTTCGTCGTTTAGTTGGTGTCAATGTTTACTACCAACTGTGAAGCATTGTGGAGGTTCAGTCATGATGTTTTGACGGTCATAAAGATCTTTTAAGAATAGAGGGTATTATGTATAAAAATTATTATCACAGACTATTGCAGCGTTACGCTTTTTCATGTGTACAGAGAATCGTTGGTCAAGGATTTGTTTTTCAGCAAGATAACGATCCAAAACATTCATCGAAATTGTGTAGAAACTACATTGCATCAAAAGAAAAGTACTGAAATACATGGATTGGCCCCCTCAATCCCCTGATATTAATCTTATTGAGCTATTGTGAGATGAACTCGATAGAAATGTTACAAAAATGAGATGTACCAATCAAAACAAGCTTTGGGAATCTTTACTTAGTTGCTGGAACCAAACATCAGCTAGAACATTACAAAAACTAATAGAAAGAATGCCAAAAATATGTGCTGCTGTGATAAAGGCTAAAGGAGGATATTTCGAAGAATCCAAGATTGAACGAAATTCATAAGTTATACATAAAATTATAGTTCTAAAATTATAGTATATATATATATATATATATATATATATATATATATATATATATATATATAAAAGGGGGTAAAAAATTGAACTGAAAAATTGAAGAGATTAACGAGAATGTAAACATAATATTCTATCAATTTGAAAAAGAATCTTTGAAGAGTAATAATACCTTCTGTCATCGCGCCACCCTTAAGCCTGTCGTGCGCTTGAAATTGAAAGAACATCAAAGTTAAAACTTTTTAAGTTAGCACCCGTAAGTAAAGTATTGTCCAAAAAATCCAGCAGCTTTAATTCGTAAAATGATGAAATGCAATTCATTATTTTAGTAAGAGGATCACTGAAGATGTTCTAAAAGAGCAGACGACACTTGAATTGCTACGCTGTCAGTAATGGCGCATCTAGCTCTAATAGCAAAGACTCACGATTGACGAACGGAGATATGTTTCAGGAATCTTTTTAAATTGGCATTAAGAACTAGTTGGGAAAAATCTCTTTGTTCTTCTCAAAATACTCCTCTCTTCCAACAATCACAGCAAAAATGGAGTGGCTTCTCTTCGGGAAAAATTAATCCGTTTCTTGTTATCTTTTCGCAGACGAGAAGCGCGGGAAAGTATCGTCAAGTAATCGTAATCGAAAAGATTTTTCCCCTTCTCTATTTCCCAGTTTGGAGATTTGAAATTGTGAAAAAAAAGTAAATAAATTGATATGAGAGGGTAGGAGAAAGAAGATTCCATTTAATTGTAATTAGAATCATGATGGAGATATCGTTCTGCTCTGCATTTAAGTGAATGTGTTTTGTTCATTAACGATGAGGAATGTTCCATGATAATTTAGTGGATTCTTTTGTATTGCAAGTTGTAGTGTTTTTTTTTTTTTTTTTCTTCTCTCGTTTCTCGCTTAGTTCCGATCTGACATTCTTATTTAAAACGGAATGAATAAGCTATGAGAAAGATTTTAATCCACAAAAGCTGTTTTGTGATTGAGACTGCGACGATATGATTTTTACTTTCGTTGACGAAAAATATTCTTATTTTCTCTTATATTCTTTTTTTCTCCCCCCTCCCTTTCTCATGAATTTCATTTTGATGCATTGCAATTTTATTAAATACTGTTCTTAGTCCAAATAGTAATGTATCAGAATGTTGCCAATTTATTTTTCTAAAAATATTATCGTTTTTTATATGATAGGATGTGGTTTGCTCACATGTAAGCATTGAAAATATTAAAATTCGTAAATTTAACTTGTGAGATTTATACAGTAAAAGATTCAAAGATACCTATAAACAACCTCTGTCCCGTTTCTATTTAATAGTGTTTGGGGGAAGACATCTTATAAATACTATACTATAATAAAGTACCTTATCAAGAAGCGTTTCAACACTGAAAAAAAGTGCTTCATTATAGTACCTTTGTACACTTTGCTTTAACTTAAAGCTATAAATATATTTTTAATAAAGTATTCGGCTACAGTAGTCCGCGGAGGTCTCCTTTGAATCTGGGGGATATTGCTTTTCTCAATTCGAGAGCTAAACGAATTCATAGATGAGATTCACATACTTACCCATTTAGCAAAGTAAGGTTTATTTTCACTCAGCAAAAACCTTTTAATGTAAACGTAAAAAGGTTTATTATGCGATTTACGTGTAAACCTTAAAACGAGATATGTGACGCTCTAATCTACACACATTACCCTCATCCAAAACCTTGGAAAACTACCTTCTCTATGAAAACCTTAAATCGAGGTTGACTTAGCAATCGAGGTTACAAGAGTGTGAAAAAAAATCCTTTAATAAAACTAGTCTTAAGGTGAAAATAATATTAAATCTAAGTAATTAGTTTCTTTTCGCAAAGTCTTGTATGCTCATCTAAAATCCACCTTGTCATGAAATTTTAATGAACAATGCAATTTGATCTTAACGCTAGTGTGACGTCAGCTAAAACGTCCTTATGGACCTAAGTGACAATACTTTTAAAAAAGCGCTTTAAAAAAATACTTTTTAATCCTCATAGGATGAAAGGTTTTGAAACTTTTGCTTTATTTGAAAAAATGTTTTTAGCACAAAAATTTTCGTGACACTAAAAAGAAAATTCCGGCACAAGTTCAACACTAATACTCAACTCCGTAATTTTGATACCAATCCAGAAAACAACTCCTGGATCAAGTATTGGGAGAACTTCTTGGAATACTTTTTGATAGAACTAACCCGCATTTGCGTTACATGGAGAGGAAAACCACGAGAACCTCCCATTGTCAGCCTGACGGCAAAGGAACTCTAACCCAAGATCGGTCTACCACTGAGGATATTTCACGTCAGCAAATGGGGTCGATGCGTATCGATCAGCCATTACTGGGATTCGAACTCGGTTCATTTCATTAGAACTCCCTGAACCACCACGGTTCTCAACGAACCTAAAGAAGAAAAGCCTTTTACATGCCGACTGATTCTTTACAGCAGTGAAAGATAAAACGCACTCATCTTAAAACGAACCAAATTGTTTCCTCACCGACCAAGAGAATTCAAAATAATGGGTAATTTATAGTCAGAACCTCTGCAAATAACAAAATAAATCCTAACGTTAAACAGTTTTCCCTCCCGAAGTGAGTGCATTACTTGGATCGTCGCCAATAGCCCATTGTGCATATAATTTCTTCCCTTCCCCAAAAACCTCTTTGAGTGCAAAAAGTTTGATCTGCGGGGATTTCCTCAGCTATGAATAACAACAAAAATATTTTGAACAAAATTTAGTGCTCTTTTTAATTTCGGCTACTTGATTATAGTTCCCAAGCTACAAGTCGAGCACTTTACGGTAGAACAGTTTAACGAGAACCAATACCCCACACCCTCGGACCCTTCGCAGACTCATCCAAGTGGTCACCCACCCGCACACAGCCAGTGATATTTGTCTTCAGTGATCTTGCTGGGAACCGTGTCGTAACGATCAGTCCACTGCGTAAATACAACGAATTTTAATTTTGACTGGTGAAGCCTCTCCGATTGTCAGGGGGAAAATTTGCCCCTCCCAAAGTGTTCGAATCACAATTTTTTTTTTAATTCTTCAAAAAGTGCCATCGAATAAGTTTTCTTTTCTTTTTCCCCCCATCATCTTGTAAATTCAATTCTTGATCAACATTAACTCAACCTAACCCTGAATCGTTAAGGACGGATCTTTCAGACACGTTTACCAGCAGATCACCGAAGTCAAGCATCACTGGGTGGGTGACCACTTGGATCAGCCTGCTTAGAGACCGAGGATGCGCGGTATTGGTTTTCGTTAAACTGTTCGACCGTAAGGTGGAGCTTAGGTTATCGGGTTACCGAAACGGGGATGCCATCCTCTCTGAAGAGGATCAAAATTGAGATGGCATTGTCTTCGGATCATCCTCAAGAATGTTTTCCAGATCGTCGCCAATAGCCCATTGTGCAGCTCTAGTGTGACGTAAATGAATTAATACTTCTACTACTAATACTACTACTCATCAACATTAACTCAACCTCTCAACTCTCTCAAAGCACAGAGGATAAGCACAAATCCTCATCAACTCTCAGTTCGAAAAAGTGACGTCAGAGCTTTTCAACGACGAAATTTAATTCTTTGTTTGGATTGTCGGATGGATTATAATATGTTAGTAAGTGCATCATTTTTTTTTATCTTCTTAGATTGATAAGTTTAAATTGTCAAAACTTTAAAAAAAATTTTTGACTCAAAATCGGGTGTGTTAACTCTACATTCTATTCTTGAGTTAACATCCGCTATGTTTAGCGCAAAAGTATCGTTCGTAACAAAACAATTTAATTATTTGTTTTTCATATTTAAATACTTAGCAATATTTATCAAAATTATCGGTCCCCAGTAACAGACGAAATGTAAAATACGGCGATTTGTTAGTCACTCGCTATAGCTTTCGCCAAAACACTTTTTTATGACACGAATCCCTGGAACATTTAGGTTATTTGACGCTTTTTTAAAATTTCAAGGTTACATTCACGTTTGTAGATATACTTAATTTATCTTCGATATTATTTAAAAATAGCCTAATTAATGTCATTCGTTAAAATAATTTCAGATTTATTTTGAAACAGGTAAATGTTGTATTTTTTAAAACTTTATTAGTTGTTTATTTGCATCAAAACTTTATTTCAAATGTTTACATTAACTTATAGTTATTTTACGTTTTTCAAAATTTCAAGGTTACATTCAAGTTGGTACGTTTGCTTGATTTATGTCCGATATTATTTAAAATTAACGTAATTAATGTAGTTCGGTAAAATTATTTCAGATTTATTTTGTAACAGATAAATATTGCATTAAAAGTTTATTAGCTGTTTATTTGCATTAAAACTTTGTTTGAAACGTTTACAATAACTTATTTGGAGACTTTCTTATTACTTAACTTATGAATTCCAATTCTAAATTACAAGGTTACATTCAAGTTGGTACATTTATTTAATTTATCATCGATATTATTTGAAATTAACCTAATTAATATCATTCGTTAAAGTTATTTCAAATTTATTTTGTAACAGATAAACGCTGCATTACAACGTTATTATATGCTTATTTGCATTAAAACTTTATTTGATGTATTTACATTCACTTATTTGGAGACTTACTTCTTACTTTACTTATTACTTACTTAACTTATGACTTAAGTAACTTATCTTTTTCTTCACTCTTAGAAAAGAACCCCAATTTGTGTTTCAATAGAAATACAGTCGGACTTCTATTTAGTGAACTTCCATTTTGCGAATTTCTCTATTTTTTTTTTTTTTTTTTTTTTTTTTTTTGAGGAGCCAAGAACATTTTGAAAATTTCTACGTAAAATAACTTCCAAATAGCGAAGTGAATTTTCTATTTAATTAACTTTTCTTTGAGATCCATTTTCCCTATTTCCCAAAATATTATAGAAAATTTCAAACTTGTTAATGCATTTCATGGGGGAAATGACTTTAAATTGATTTTTGAAACTACTTAACTTTCAGAGAAAGCAGTAAAATCCCTTTTTGTTTGCTTTTCGAATTAAAAACACAGAAAAAATGAACGGATTTTATCAGTAGCCATTGAACTTAAGAACGCATGTGGTAATTAATGTATGTTTAAAATTACGTTTATAATAATTGCAGCTATAATTTTATGCATAAGTTTAGCTTTTTTTTAGTTGAAAATGTATATAGCATGATAGTGTAACGCTGGATAATATTTTGCTCTATTCTTGCTTTCCATGCACATTTCTTTTATGGTTGAGATTTATTAAATAAATAGTAAATAGTAGTTTACAAGATAAAAATGTATCAATTTCTATTTTAATTATGTCTAGTGTTCATGAATTTAAAACCTGTTTTGTGTTGTTTAAGTATTTCAAAAGGTGATTTTTCTATTTAACGAATTTTCCATATAACGAACTTATTACCGGGATTTAGCGACTTCGTTAAATAGAGATCCGACTGTAGTTTTCCATTTCGCGTGTTTTCAAAAGTGGACACTATTAAAAAATATAGCATCGTATTTTTTTTTTGTTTTGTGTTGTACTTTAATAGTCATTAAGAATAACAAACAAGAGTTTTTAGCCCTTAAAATGACTCTTCTAACTTTCGAAAACATTTCTCCCCCCACCCTTCCCAAAAAAAATGGGAAAAAATTAAGGAAAATTCCTTTTTAAAACTCTGTCTTCGTAACGATGGACGCTATTAAATTTCTGGACGGGGATATATCATCAATTGTCCGGCTCTCCTTAGGATGCGGTTCGACGTCCAGGAGTTGTTTTCTTTTTTTACCTCTCATTAGTGATGTTTTTTTAGGAACGAGGCTAAAATGTTGAATCCCTAGGGATTATATATCTGTCCCTTTTATAGAGAATAGTCAGTTGTGGTAGGGATTAAAAAGTTTGTTCGAAATTTCGGAATGATGATCCTCTTTTTTTTCTTCTTTTTTTCCGGAATGCGGCTTTTTCGATTAAATTTTTTTTACGAGAGACGATTGATAAAGAAGAGCGCAGTTCAACCCTGTCTTTAAACAACCCCCAATTGCTTTTGAGTTCCAAGGTCACGGTTTCAAGTAGAACACCGAAGTCAAGCATCATTAACTGCGATCAGTAAGCGGGTGGGTGATCACTTTGATCTACCTGCATAATGACCTAGTCTAATCCTGAAGGAAAATCCTGAGCTATGTCAAAATTATCTGAAAATATACTAGCTTTCATGAAAATAGTTTTAAGATTTTGAGTGCAATATATTAATAGTAAATGAAATCACACATACCATGAGCTGTACATACTGGATAGTCTGGTATTAACAAACACAATAAATTGCATCGGACTTCCTGGACCCATCTGCCGAATGGACCAATTCTTAACATCCAGAATATTAAAACAAATTGTGTCCCCCAGTAGGCTGATCGTAAGGACACGGTTCTCAGTAGAACACCGAAGTCAAGCATCACTGGCTGCGATCAGTAAGCGGGTGGGTGATCACTTTGATCTACCTGCATAATGACCTAGTCTAATCCTGAAGGAAAATCCTGAGCTATGTCAAAATTATCTGAAAATATACTAGCTTTCATGAAAATAGTTTTAAGATTTTGAGTGCAATATATTAATAGTAAATGAAATCACACATACCATGAGCTGTACATACTGCATAGTCTGGTATTAACAACCACAATAAATTGCATCGGACTTCCTGGACCCATCTGCCGAATGGACCAATTCTTAACATCCAGAATATTAAAACAAATTGTGTCCCCCAGTAGGCTGATCGTAAGGACACGGTTCTCAGTAGAACACCGAAGTCAAGCATCACTGGCTGCGATCAGTAAGCGGGTGGGTGATCACTTTGATCTACCTGCATAATGACCTAGTCTAATCCTGAAGGAAAATCCTGAGCTATGTCAAAATTATCTGAAAATATACTAGCTTTCATGAAAATAGTTTTAAGATTTTGAGTGCAATATATTAATAGTAAATGAAATCACACATACCATGAGCTGTACATACTGCATAGTCTGGTATTAACAAACACTATAAATTGCATCGGACTTCCTGGACCCATCTGCCGAATGGACCAATTCTTAACATCCAGAATATTAAAACAAATTGTGTCCCCCAGTAGGCTGATCGTAAGGACACGGTTCTCAGTAGAACACCGAAGTCAAGCATCACTGGCTGCGATCAGTAAGCGGGTGGGTGATCACTTTGATCTACCTGCATAATGACCTAGTCTAATCCTGAAGGAAAATCCTGAGCTATGTCAAAATTATCTGAAAATATACTAGCTTTCATGAAAATAGTTTTAAGATTTTGAGTGCAATATATTAATAGTAAATGAAATCACACATACCATGAGCTGTACATACTGCATAGTCTGGTATTAACAACCACAATAAATTGCATCGGACTTCCTGGACCCATCTGCCGAATGGACCAATTCTTAACATCCAGAATATTAAAACAAATTGTGTCCCCCAGTAGGCTGATCGTAAGGACACGGTTCTCAGTAGAACACCGAAGTCAAGCATCACTGGCTGCGATCAGTAAGCGGGTGGGTGATCACTTTGATCTACCTGCATAATGACCTAGTCTAATCCTGAAGGAAAATCCTGAGCTATGTCAAAATTATCTGAAAATATACTAGCTTTCATGAAAATAGTTTTAAGATTTTGAGTGCAATATATTAATAGTAAATGAAATCACACATACCATGAGCTGTACATACTGGATAGTCTGGTATTAACAAACACAATAAATTGCATCGGACTTCCTGGACCCATCTGCCGAATGGACCAATTCTTAACATCCAGAATATTAAAACAAATTGTGTCCCCCAGTAGGCTGATCGTAAGGACACGGTTCTCAGTAGAACACCGAAGTCAAGCATCACTGGCTGCGATCAGTAAGCGGGTGGGTGATCACTTTGATCTACCTGCATAATGACCTAGTCTAATCCTGAAGGAAAATCCTGAGCTATGTCAAAATTATCTGAAAATATACTAGCTTTCATGAAAATAGTTTTAAGATTTTGAGTGCAATATATTAATAGTAAATGAAATCACACATACCATGAGCTGTACATACTGCATAGTCTGGTATTAACAACCACAATAAATTGCATCGGACTTCCTGGACCCATCTGCCGAATGGACCAATTCTTAACATCCAGAATATTAAAACAAATTGTGTCCCCCAGTAGGCTGATCGTAAGGACACGGTTCTCAGTAGAACACCGAAGTCAAGCATCACTGGCTGCGATCAGTAAGCGGGTGGGTGATCACTTTGATCTACCTGCATAATGACCTAGTCTAATCCTGAAGGAAAATCCTGAGCTATGTCAAAATTATCTGAAAATATACTAGCTTTCATGAAAATAGTTTTAAGATTTTGAGTGCAATATATTAATAGTAAATGAAATCACACATACCATGAGCTGTACATACTGCATAGTCTGGTATTAACAACCACAATAAATTGCATCGGACTTCCTGGACCCATCTGCCGAATGGACCAATTCTTAACATCCAGAATATTAAAACAAATTGTGTCCCCCAGTAGGCTGATCGTAAGGACACGGTTCTCAGTAGAACACCGAAGTCAAGCATCACTGGCTGCGATCAGTAAGCGGGTGGGTGATCACTTTGATCTACCTGCATAATGACCTAGTCTAATCCTGAAGGAAAATCCTGAGCTATGTCAAAATTATCTGAAAATATACTAGCTTTCATGAAAATAGTTTTAAGATTTTGAGTGCAATATATTAATAGTAAATGAAATCACACATACCATGAGCTGTACATACTGCATAGTCTGGTATTAACAAACACTATAAATTGCATCGGACTTCCTGGACCCATCTGCCGAATGGACCAATTCTTAACATCCAGAATATTAAAACAAATTGTGTCCCCCAGTAGGCTGATCGTAAGGACACGGTTCTCAGTAGAACACCGAAGTCAAGCATCACTGGCTGCGATCAGTAAGCGGGTGGGTGATCACTTTGATCTACCTGCATAATGACCTAGTCTAATCCTGAAGGAAAATCCTGAGCTATGTCAAAATTATCTGAAAATATACTAGCTTTCATGAAAATAGTTTTAAGATTTTGAGTGCAATATATTAATAGTAAATGAAATCACACATACCATGAGCTGTACATACTGCATAGTCTGGTATTAACAACCACAATAAATTGCATCGGACTTCCTGGACCCATCTGCCGAATGGACCAATTCTTAACATCCAGAATATTAAAACAAATTGTGTCCCCCAGTAGGCTGATCGTAAGGACACGGTTCTCAGTAGAACACCGAAGTCAAGCATCACTGGCTGCGATCAGTAAGCGGGTGGGTGATCACTTTGATCTACCTGCATAATGACCTAGTCTAATCCTGAAGGAAAATCCTGAGCTATGTCAAAATTATCTGAAAATATACTAGCTTTCATGAAAATAGTTTTAAGATTTTGAGTGCAATATATTAATAGTAAATGAAATCACACATACCATGAGCTGTACATACTGCATAGTCTGGTATTAACAAACACTATAAATTGCATCGGACTTCCTGGACCCATCTGCCGAATGGACCAATTCTTAACATCCAGAATATTAAAACAAATTGTGTCCCCCAGTAGGCTGATCGTAAGGACACGGTTCTCAGTAGAACACCGAAGTCAAGCATCACTGGCTGCGATCAGTAAGCGGGTGGGTGATCACTTTGATCTACCTGCATAATGACCTAGTCTAATCCTGAAGGAAAATCCTGAGCTATGTCAAAATTATCTGAAAATATACTAGCTTTCATGAAAATAGTTTTAAGATTTTGAGTGCAATATATTAATAGTAAATGAAATCACACATACCATGAGCTGTACATACTGCATAGTCTGGTATTAACAACCACAATAAATTGCATCGGACTTCCTGGACCCATCTGCCGAATGGACCAATTCTTAACATCC
The DNA here is from genome assembly GCA_949128135.1 of Parasteatoda lunata. Lineage (NCBI taxonomy): Eukaryota > Metazoa > Arthropoda > Arachnida > Araneae > Theridiidae > Parasteatoda > Parasteatoda lunata. The sequence continues at coordinate 125,976,333 of OX421970.1, forward strand.
AGAATATTAAAACAAATTGTGTCCCCCAGTAGGCTGATCGTAAGGACACGGTTCTCAGTAGAACACCGAAGTCAAGCATCACTGGCTGCGATCAGTAAGCGGGTGGGTGATCACTTTGATCTACCTGCATAATGACCTAGTCTAATCCTGAAGGAAAATCCTGAGCTATGTCAAAATTATCTGAAAATATACTAGCTTTCATGAAAATAGTTTTAAGATTTTGAGTGCAATATATTAATAGTAAATGAAATCACACATACCATGAGCTGTACATACTGCATAGTCTGGTATTAACAACCACAATAAATTGCATCGGACTTCCTGGACCCATCTGCCGAATGGACCAATTCTTAACATCCAGAATATTAAAACAAATTGTGTCCCCCAGTAGGCTGATCGTAAGGACACGGTTCTCAGTAGAACACCAAAGTCAAGCATCACTGGCTGCGATCAGTAAGCGGGTGGGTGATCACTTTGATCTACCTGCATAATGACCTAGTCTAATCCTGAAGGAAAATCCTGAGCTATGTCAAAATTATCTGAAAATATACTAGCTTTCATGAAAATAGTTTAAGATTTTGAGTGCAATATATTAATAGTAAATGAAATCACACATACCATGAGCTGTACATACTGCATAGTCTGGTATTAACAACCACAATAAATTGCATCGGACTTCCTGGACCCATCTGCCGAATGGACCAATTCTTAACATCCAGAATATTAAAACAAATTGTGTCCCCCAGTAGGCTGATCGTAAGGACACGGTTCTCAGTAGAACACCGAAGTCAAGCATCACTGGCTGCGATCAGTAAGCGGGTGGGTGATCACTTTGATCTACCTGCATAATGACCTAGTCTAATCCTGAAGGAAAATCCTGAGCTATGTCAAAATTATCTGAAAATATACTAGCTTTCATGAAAATAGTTTTAAGATTTTGAGTGCAATATATTAATAGTAAATGAAATCACACATACCATGAGCTGTACATACTGCATAGTCTGGTATTAACAACCACAATAAATTGCATCGGACTTCCTGGACCCATCTGCCGAATGGACCAATTCTTAACATCCAGAATATTAAAACAAATTGTGTCCCCCAGTAGGCTGATCGTAAGGACACGGTTCTCAGTAGAACACCGAAGTCAAGCATCACTGGCTGCGATCAGTAAGCGGGTGGGTGATCACTTTGATCTACCTGCATAATGACCTAGTCTAATCCTGAAGGAAAATCCTGAGCTATGTCAAAATTATCTGAAAATATACTAGCTTTCATGAAAATAGTTTTAAGATTTTGAGTGCAATATATTAATAGTAAATGAAATCACACATACCATGAGCTGTACATACTGCATAGTCTGGTATTAACAACCACAATAAATTGCATCGGACTTCCTGGACCCATCTGCCGAATGGACCAATTCTTAACATCCAGAATATTAAAACAAATTGTGTCCCCCAGTAGGCTGATCGTAAGGACACGGTTCTCAGTAGAACACCGAAGTCAAGCATCACTGGCTGCGATCAGTAAGCGGGTGGGTGATCACTTTGATCTACCTGCATAATGACCTAGTCTAATCCTGAAGGAAAATCCTGAGCTATGTCAAAATTATCTGAAAATATACTAGCTTTCATGAAAATAGTTTTAAGATTTTGAGTGCAATATATTAATAGTAAATGAAATCACACATACCATGAGCTGTACATACTGCATAGTCTGGTATTAACAAACACTATAAATTGCATCGGACTTCCTGGACCCATCTGCCGAATGGACCAATTCTTAACATCCAGAATATTAAAACAAATTGTGTCCCCCAGTAGGCTGATCGTAAGGACACGGTTCTCAGTAGAACACCGAAGTCAAGCATCACTGGCTGCGATCAGTAAGCGGGTGGGTGATCACTTTGATCTACCTGCATAATGACCTAGTCTAATCCTGAAGGAAAATCCTGAGCTATGTCAAAATTATCTGAAAATATACTAGCTTTCATGAAAATAGTTTTAAGATTTTGAGTGCAATATATTAATAGTAAATGAAATCACACATACCATGAGCTGTACATACTGCATAGTCTGGTATTAACAACCACAATAAATTGCATCGGACTTCCTGGACCCATCTGCCGAATGGACCAATTCTTAACATCCAGAATATTAAAACAAATTGTGTCCCCCAGTAGGCTGATCGTAAGGACACGGTTCTCAGTAGAACACCGAAGTCAAGCATCACTGGCTGCGATCAGTAAGCGGGTGGGTGATCACTTTGATCTACCTGCATAATGACCTAGTCTAATCCTGAAGGAAAATCCTGAGCTATGTCAAAATTATCTGAAAATATACTAGCTTTCATGAAAATAGTTTTAAGATTTTGAGTGCAATATATTAATAGTAAATGAAATCACACATACCATGAGCTGTACATACTGCATAGTCTGGTATTAACAAACACTATAAATTGCATCGGACTTCCTGGACCCATCTGCCGAATGGACCAATTCTTAACATCCAGAATATTAAAACAAATTGTGTCCCCCAGTAGGCTGATCGTAAGGACACGGTTCTCAGTAGAACACCGAAGTCAAGCATCACTGGCTGCGATCAGTAAGCGGGTGGGTGATCACTTTGATCTACCTGCATAATGACCTAGTCTAATCCTGAAGGAAAATCCTGAGCTATGTCAAAATTATCTGAAAATATACTAGCTTTCATGAAAATAGTTTTAAGATTTTGAGTGCAATATATTAATAGTAAATGAAATCACACATACCATGAGCTGTACATACTGCATAGTCTGGTATTAACAACCACAATAAATTGCATCGGACTTCCTGGACCCATCTGCCGAATGGACCAATTCTTAACATCCAGAATATTAAAACAAATTGTGTCCCCCAGTAGGCTGATCGTAAGGACACGGTTCTCAGTAGAACACCGAAGTCAAGCATCACTGGCTGCGATCAGTAAGCGGGTGGGTGATCACTTTGATCTACCTGCATAATGACCTAGTCTAATCCTGAAGGAAAATCCTGAGCTATGTCAAAATTATCTGAAAATATACTAGCTTTCATGAAAATAGTTTTAAGATTTTGAGTGCAATATATTAATAGTAAATGAAATCACACATACCATGAGCTGTACATACTGCATAGTCTGGTATTAACAACCACAATAAATTGCATCGGACTTCCTGGACCCATCTGCCGAATGGACCAATTCTTAACATCCAGAATATTAAAACAAATTGTGTCCCCCAGTAGGCTGATCGTAAGGACACGGTTCTCAGTAGAACACCAAAGTCAAGCATCACTGGCTGCGATCAGTAAGCGGGTGGGTGATCACTTTGATCTACCTGCATAATGACCTAGTCTAATCCTGAAGGAAAATCCTGAGCTATGTCAAAATTATCTGAAAATATACTAGCTTTCATGAAAATAGTTTAAGATTTTGAGTGCAATATATTAATAGTAAATGAAATCACACATACCATGAGCTGTACATACTGCATAGTCTGGTATTAACAACCACAATAAATTGCATCGGACTTCCTGGACCCATCTGCCGAATGGACCAATTCTTAACATCCAGAATATTAAAACAAATTGTGTCCCCCAGTAGGCTGATCGTAAGGACACGGTTCTCAGTAGAACACCGGAGTCAAGCATCACTGGCTGCGATCAGTAAGCGGGTGGGTGATCACTTTGATCTACCTGCATAATGACCTAGTCTAATCCTGAAGGAAAATCCTGAGCTATGTCAAAATTATCTGAAAATATACTAGCTTTCATGAAAATAGTTTAAGATTTTGAGTGCAATATATTAATAGTAAATGAAATCACACATACCATGAGCTGTACATACTGCATAGTCTGGTATTAACAACCACAATAAATTGCATCGGACTTCCTGGACCCATCTGCCGAATGGACCAATTCTTAACATCCAGAATATTAAAACAAATTGTGTCCCCCAGTAGGCTGATCGTAAGGACACGGTTCTCAGTAGAACACCGAAGTCAAGCATCACTGGCTGCGATCAGTAAGTGGGTGGGTGATCACTTTGATTTCCCTGGGTAGGGACCGAGGGTGTGCGGTATCGGTCGTCGTTAAACTGTTCTACCGTAAAGTGCTTGACTTCACACGCAGGTCGCCGGGCTACCAAAACAGGGGTGCCAACCCCTTCGCAGAGCATCAAAATTGCGATGACATGTCTTCGGATCATGCTCGGGGATGTATCCGTGCCTGTCGCCAATAGCCCATTGTGCAGCTCTAGTGTAACGTAAATAAAAGTACCTACCTCTAATGTAAAAATTTTCTCTACTGGGCACTTTGGAAACAATAGAAGGTCAAAAAGTACTTATTCTCGTACTAAGTAACACTTCTGATCATCCCGCATTTATTCGAATACATTGTATATTATACTGAATTGACATACGATACTCAAATATACAGATGGCGGTAATATCTCGTACCAAATATATATGTGCAGATCTCTAAAACCTTTAACTTTTGATAATACACACAAAAAAAAAAAATAATAATAATAGGCACACTATTTTTACACCTCCAGAATTGTTTAAAAATGTATAAAATATCAGAAAATAATCGTGAACATCGAAAATTTTGATGCCCCTATTATGTTAAATTCAATTAATTAATCCTGAGGTTGCGGTTTGACAGGGTTACGGTCTGGACAACCTAGAGAATAGATCGAATTCGATTAATGATTCCTGAGATTCGCCCATATGTTACCGTGAATGACCGAATGAAGAGAATGTCGACTTTCACCTTTGAATATCAACAATCACCTAGTCCAGGGGTGGCGAACCTTTATGTATCAACGTGCTATTTTTTCTAAAAAAAATGTTTAATGAGATCATAGACGTGCCGTCAAATAATTTTGACTTAACTGATTATTGGGAAAATAATAATGCTAAATACTATAAATTCAAAACTATTTATTTACTACGAAAAAAAAAATGCATTTTGTAATGTCTCAGTTATACACGTAATTCAATTTAAAGTAACATCAATTAGACTTCTGTTGTTGCAGATTAGATGATAAATAACTTATATTAGCGTTCTAAGATGTTGGTTTAAGCAGAATGCATGCTGAACTGGAGTCATCTGGCAAATGGTTTCTGAGAGATTCTTTAATGTTATTCATCTCTGAAAATAATGATTCACAGGCATAGGTAGATGAAAATATGGTCAAAATAGCACGAGCCAGCTCCTTCAAACAGTTAAATGTGTCTGGTAACGAATGTTTGCAAAATTTTGTTATTGGCATTTTTACTTATATTGCTTGTCAATCTTTCTGTTTCAATTAATTCCAACTCTTTTCTTGTTTCAATAAATTTTTGAATCCATATTGAACTAGACTGGGAATCAATCAGCTGCATTTCAAATTCCTCAATTTCCAACCAATATAATTGGGACAAGTTCAATTTATCAAATGAAGTCACATAATAAATTTGAGTGGTTCCGATAATTCTTTGAACTGACAAAATATCGCTGAAACTTCATTGATTGAAGAATCAGTTGCGTAAATAAATTCTTCAGTGACGGTTTCTTCGCCTGGTTTTTCATGTATATCTAAATCGTTGATTTTTTTTAAAAGTTTGGAAAATACTTGTCGTTTCTTGTAATAATATCGCTCCTGAAAACATACAGTTTAGCGTCAATAGCGCGAATGAGATCTATCATGACGATAATTGTTTTATTTGTTCCTTGAAGCGTCACATTCATTTCATTGAAACGTTGTCATATGTCTATTAAAAAAAAAAAAATCAATTTTGAAAGCCTCATAATATCCAACAACTGTGGGTATTGTTCAATTTCCCCCTCATTTTGCAGAAACAGTCTGATTTCTTCCAAGTTCGTTCCTGCAGCTCAACCAGCGTACATTATTACACATCAGTAAGCCGTTATACACAGTGTTGACTTCATCCAACAGAGCATCAAACTTTTGCTTACTTAAAGCCTGCGAAGAAATGAGGTTGACTATTTTTGTGACTACCGCCATTACATCATCAAGAGATGTTAAATCACTCTTAGCTCACAAGGCTTGTTGGTGAATGATGCAGTGGAATTCAAAAATCGAAAGTCATACGTCTGTTTGAAATAAATTTATAAAACCATATTTTTTGTCCACTCTACTTGGAGCACCATCAGTTGTTGCTGAAACAATTTTTTTCAAATCAATTTTTTTCAAATCAATTTCTTTGTCAATAAGCGAATTTTTAGCAGCCGTACAAATATCAATGCCCTTTGTAGTTGTTAGCAACGATGTTATCGCAATAAATTCTTCCTTAAAAACCTCCTACGCAATATCGAGCATAAACAGCTCAACGTGCAGATTTAGTGACGTCATCAGTGATTTCGTCAAGACATAGCGATATAAGAATAGCGGAGTTAATGCCAATTTTTTGTTGATCTCTTACATTTCCGGCCAGTTTCTCTATTTTACTGTGTTTCTGGATAGATGAGGTGAATTATCGTATCTTTATTATTCAAATCATGAAAAAGTGAATGCTAACCAGGATTCCTTTTGAAAAGGTTTACTATGCCAAGCAATGACATTTGCCGCCGAGAAACTTGCCGCACTCGTATGGCAATTTTTGCCAACATATTTAATCATAGACGTCGATTGTTTATTTCTGCCTTTCATTGCACTTACAATTAAAATTTTGTGATTGGTGACGTGCCCAAAATATTGTGTCGCGTGCCATTGGTTCGCCATCCCTGACCTAGTCGCTTTGGTGAATGTCCGAAATATTTGTTATATCCGATTTGATATTAATTAATTCGTTGATATTATTATATTTATTCGATATTTTAATATCTGCTGAGGATAGATTAGGAGAAACATCAGTGTTCGGAGTACCGGTTATATGCATACTGGGCAGTGTCACTTGATCTTAAAAAGACATTGATGTAGGGCATACCGGGCAGTGGAACTTCAGTAGACCTAATATATATTTCGGACATTTACCAAAGCGACAATGTGAATCTCAACAACCACCCATTTCTATCATTTACAGTAACAAAAATATACAAAAAATATCTTCGCTTTTAGTAGGATACTAATTTATAAAGCAAAATATAAGCTTCATGATTTTATTTCAACAACCGAAAGACGTGCATAAAAAAAGTTCAAACTAGAGCCAGTTTTGCAGCTCTGAAATTACATTCGTATAAAAAGCAACGGAAAGATTTCCTAAAGACATGATGTAGAATCTGTATATCAAACCACTGTGTTAACCAACTCACTTTATATTAAACTAATGTTAAGCTTTAAACGGTTGTTCCCTCCTAATTACATAAAGAGAGGTACTGAAATGAAATTTTTTTTATTATTTTTGTAATGTAATTTCTGTTTTTCAGTTTTAGATAAGGATTCAATGGGGACTCCCCTATTCATTAGGTGTAAGGGTTGAAAAATGAATGCTGCCAGATACGTTGAAATAAACTTAAACCCCCTCTTTGACTTAGAACGTGAAAAAAGGTAGAGAGTGATTCGTTCCGTGGTCCCTTTCTGGTGTACCATTTCCCTTTGGTCCCAGTTGGGGGCTCGATGTGGGTCAATATTGGGATATTTAGATTTTTTAACATTGTTCCTAGAATGGCCTATATAGGGGCCTACATTGGCCAATATAGAATCCATATTGGCTAAATAACGGGTATAAAATATCAGGGTGAAACCGACAAGGACCGATATTGACAGTTTTTATTTTCGACTAAAAACTTAAATTTTATATTAATTTTTTTTAAAGAATTAGTTTTAAAGATTCTTATAATTGATTTTACGCTAGTTCAAATAGGCTTAGCATGATTGGCAAATCAAACTATATACGATTTCTGGGGTGCGTCAGCGAGTAGGGGCCCGCTAGTATCATCTAAACGGTACGAAATTTATACCGCAAATGCAAGTATTTACAACTAAACATGAGTTTTAAATGCATGCATCAACATTGCGCCTTAAGGAGCAAATTAATAATTTCTAAATATTATGCCTGTTTATCCGTCCCACTCTGCACCACTATTGATACATACCAAAAAATATGAAAGCAATAAAAGTATTCAAAGATTAATTTAATTCCGCAGTTTTATGCACAGATTAATTTTCTCCTTTCGATTTTAATTGTGCAAAGCTTTTTTCATTTTTATTTCTGGTGAGAAAAATTATTTAATAAAAGAAAGGGGTGGGGAGAGAAAATTCCAGAAGAGATGTAAACACAAACTGCATGAATAAACACTATTTAGCCTGAATAATCCAAACATTCAGGCTGATCTAAATGCCTTAATAAACCTCGAATATATGCGCTTAATTAAATGCCCAGAGGATACCTTTAAGAATTGTTTGTAGAAACTATCGTTTTCTAAATAGGGGTGAGGATGACTCTGGATTATTCGATTTCGAAGGAATTCCCAGGGGGGCAGACACTCTAATTAAAGGACGGAGTGCTTTAAAAAAAAAAAAAAAAAATGGCGGTGTTCATTGCTCCAACAGTTTTTATTTTTTAAACATTTATTTGTAGTCGAATTTTTGATTCTCGGGAGAGTTGAGTTGTTTTCAGCATTTATAAAGTTCTAAACTGTATTATTTAACGTTTGCTTCCACTAAAAACTAAAAAAAATTCTCGAGCTGCGAAGTTTTCTCCAAATAACGTTAATACATACTTGTCTTATTAAAAAATGTTTTCCAAATTCTCAAGGTAGTTTTCCCTGCCTCAATTTGAACTCTTATTTTATTTACGCTTTTGTTAACTCTCTTTCATATCGGTCGCAAGAACCTAGTCTGCAAGAACCTTATCTTTTCTTCTTTTTTTGTTACATCCGTCGTTGAACCTAGTCATACACCCAATTTTGGGTGTATGACTACTAATGTTCAACTCCGTAGCCTTGTCACTTTGAACCAATCCATAAGACAAGGAAACTTTATCTTGTAAAATTACCTTATCTTGCAAAATATTTGTTCGATAGAAATAATACCAGACCCAGACTATCACAAATAATGTCACGCTTTCCAACACTTACGAAAAATCGAATTGTTAAAACCAAATAGATCCGTCATCTTGAAGTAATTCATTCAAATGTCACATTTATTAATTTTACCATCGAAATTTTATTAAAAACATTTTAAGTGGCAACCATTAAACGCTTTCATTTAGTTTCGAAATAATCACTATTCAAATGTTTAAAAAAAAATAAAATAAATAAATAAAAAATGTGAAAGACTTCGTTTTAACCCCATTAACCCTCGAGGCTTGGGTTGGAGAACCCGCCTTTGATTACTTTAGTGAAATGCACCGATTTTAAAGATGCATTTTGGAACATTCATCGAAAATTCCTTTTCGAACGATAAGGCCCTCAGATCGAGTGATTAAAGACTTGAAGGCGAAAACATTTTATTCTCGTTTGATGTTAGAATCAAAAACGGTATAATAATTTTGAAAAAGAATCTCTTTTGAAAATTTTACCTCATTAAGAGTTTCGAAATCAAATTAAACGGACCCCGACGAATTCCATATTGGGAATCCATATTAATTTTAAGATTAGAAAAACTACTAACTCTAAAGTTTTAATTATTGCTTCTAGTTTATTGCGCTGGGATGCAATTTGAAGTTGAGTCGTAGAACGTTTAATAATAACCCTTGGCGTGAAAAACTTGGCGCTCAGCGAAAGGAAATTTTATGAAACTGTTAATTAACGCAAGTACCGTCAAATAAAAAATAATATTCTTTTTTGTACTGAACAAACAAAAGATATACACTGGTGTAAGAAATTAAGTGAATTTGCAGACTGGGTCGATTATCTCTAGAACTACTGGACCGATATTATTGAAATTTGATATGTACAGTCCGCAAAAAAAAAAAAAAAGATATCACCCTGAATAACTTTCGTTCTAATAATCGGAAATTAGACACAAAAACGTACTTTCGCTGAATAAATATATACATATTTTTTTTACATATTTGGATTCCTTATCTTCAAAATATAGGGGGTAGCCGCAATCTGGGAAATGTGGTCCCCATAGTCAGTGGCGTAGCGAGCTTAACTCGCGCCCGGGGCACAATACCTTTTTAGCGCCCCTCCCTATTCGAAAACCATATAATATTATATGTAAAATATACTCGCAAATTAATAAATAAATAAAGTAAAATAAATAAAGTCATAGGCTTTACGATTTTTTTCCAATAGGGAGGCTTTAAATTTGAGACAAAAAATGCAGTTGAGAAAACAAAACTAGATTTTGAAATGTATACGATCCTCTAGAATTAGTTCAAAAGATACCTATTATTTATTTTACATATTTATAAAGAAATATTTTGAAAACGCGTAATTTTAAAACAATAAAAAAGTAAATATTTATTATCTCTAAGGAGATACATATATTTAATAATAATATGATTATAATACATTAATAAAACTAATAACTATTTATAAATATTTCTTGCTTTTGATGAAGCAAATTTATCAATAATATCATCAAAGTTGGTCATTTCAAATTTTTCTCTTTCCACGCTTAAATATGCTATGTGATTTTCTCCCATCGTTGATCGTAGATATGTCAAAATTAATTTTAATTTGCTGAATGAGCGGTCGCAGCTAGCAATTGATACTGAGATAGTCAGGAGTATTTGAAGTGCCACTCTCAGGTTTGGAAAAACTTTTTCTCCATACGAGATTATAAAAGTAAGAAATTCTAATGGAGTTTTAGGTTCAATTTCTTTTCTACTGCGGAGTAACATTTTGCAGTCACATATCTCGATAAAGAGTTCTATTCCATTGAAATCTGTATTATGAAATTCATTCAAATGTTTACAATTTTTTTTTTTCAAGGTTGTTATCAACATTTTCCTCGTGTAATAAATTTTCAGTGTCTAATAGAAATCCAAATTTGAAATTAAGGTCACTTAATTGTGTACATATTTCTTGTTAGAGACGATCAAGAACGCTTTTCATAACGCGAGAAATTTCACTTTCTGCGGAAAGACCAACATCTCTAGCAAATTATCCGGGCATTTTGCGGCGTCTTCTTACACGTATTGTTGTATCAATATCTCATTTTTCACAAAGAGACTTCGATTTTTTCTATTGCCTCTTCACAGAGCTTGTGTCGAATTTCGGCTAGTTCAGTCGCTAATCATGGAACGCTTCTCTAAAATTCATTCTAGGATCTGAGCTACACACGATCAATCCTCCTTAAATCCAGTCCTTATCATACCAGAAATGTTATGAGACTAAAAGTTGGAAACTAAAGTTATGAAACTAAAAGTTAGTATAAAGTTATGAAACTAAAAGTTAGTATAAAGTTATGAAACTAAAAGTTAGTATAAAGTTATGAAACTAAAAGTTAGAAACTAAAGTCATGAAACTAAAAGTTAGTATATTTTGCAACAGAATTGTAGCTTCACTTCTGGTGTCACTTGTAGTGATAGTGTCCTCTGCTAATTTTTCTAATAGTTCTACTATATTCTCTAGCCCATCGACGATAACGATAACCGCTTGTATTCCGGCGCTCCATCGTGTTTCAGATTCACGTTTGACAGTTTTTGTTAAAGTATTTTTTAATAATTCCCGTTGAACGTGAGAAAAGAGATATATGTTTTCAATTATTCCAAAACATGTAAACATGGATCTTGTTTAGCTGCAGTAACTCCTACTAAATTTAATAAATGGTTATCACAATTTACAAATAATGCTTTATGATTTTTTCCATTATTCTTTGTTCAACGCCAGATGTGGGACCTGCCATTACGGCAGCATTATCGTAACATTGTGATCTGCAGTTTGTTAATGAAATTTCATCGGAATTTAATTTCTCTAAAATTATATTTTCGATCGAGGCTGCATCTTTAGCATGTATTTCAATAAAATCCAAAGAAGATTTTTTGACGGAAACTTTTTTATTCATAAAATCAACATCTACATACCTAACGACTTGAGACATTTGTTCACGATGAGAGATATCAGTAGTTGAATTAAGCAAAAGTTCATAATATTTATTATCTTTTGATATCGTTTATTAGTTGATTTCGAACTGTAGATGCCAGAAGATGAATGAATTCATTTTGAATCTGTGTTGACAAATATGAGACAGTTTTTGGAGTTTCTGTGGCATGTTTAAGATTATTACAAGTCTAAGTAAAGATAATAGGTTTCCTACATTTGTACCATCATGAAGTGCTAGTTTTTTAACATGGCTTCATTATTTGTTTTATTACTTACCAAGAATGCCTTGAACTTGAAAGGTAGTAACACAGTGAAATATACACTATAATTTATGTTAACATTAAACTTTTAATGTATAACATTTAATATTTAATAACATTTCATTTTTATTCTAAACAGAGCGCGATGACAAGGACGCCAAACTGAAAAATACACTCACAAAATAACTTAAAATTTAATATTTCGGGTATTTCCCTATTTTGTTGCGGACTTCCACAACCTGTCGCAAGTGTCACGAATATGTACAGTCACCGAAAAAAGTATCCGGAAAGTAACAAATAAAGAATCATTTATTTTTTTATACAGATAATTCTCAGGAACACAAAAAAATACGGCGTTTTTGTTCCTTTCCTAGAAACGGCAAAACGCTGTATTTGTTGTGTGTCTGAGAAGTATCTATATTGAAAAATAGACGATCCTTTAGTTGTTATTTTCCGGATATTTTTTTCCGTGACTGTACATATAAGTACATTAGAGTGTTATTGTTATCGTTTTAAAATAACAAGTGAAAGCTACATTGCGTTTATAGAAATAAAAATATATAGTGTTCTGAAAGAAAGAATGTTTGTACTTTGTACTCTTCAAATATTTATTATAACGTATTATTTTATCAGAAAAATCAAGAAAGGAGATAATTTATGTAACGACACAGCGTAGATGCATGCCATAAGGAAGTGCTGACAGACACAGGTCGAGCCAGCCCTGCCAGTAGAAAAGACGTGCCATTTCTATTATGAATATATTATTAAAGTTTGATTTAGGCTATTAATGTTTCTTTTTTTCCTTTTTATTTACAAAATAAAAATTTCTCATATTACACTGCCACTAAATTTAAAATATATTTTCCAGAAATCAATTATAATAATAAAAAAAAAATTATCCAGCAATTTTTTGTTTTACGGACCATTTGGCGCCCCTTTGTGAGTAGCGCCCGGGGCATGATGCCCCCCCTTGCCCACCCCTCGCTACGCCACTGCCCATAGTTTGGTCAGGAGAGTGATTCAAAGTTTGGACCCCTTAATGTTAATTTCACTTTTTGCGTTTTCAGTCATATTTTAAAAACTAATGAAGCAATTAAAAAAAATATTGCACCCACTCATAAAACGCATTTACCCAAAGATAATTTCGTGAAAAAAATAATTTTTAATAATTATTAATTATTTTTTGTTATTTAATTAAAGTGAGGATGAAAAAATTTTGAATTATAAGGTATGGATTTTTTTATACCATATTAATCTGCATATTTTTCAATTGAAAAATCTAAAGTTTCTACTGTTTTTATTTATTAGAAGATGAAAAAAATTAAAAATAATTATTTAAAAAAAATAATTTTGGCGACAAAGAAGAAATAATTAAATGGGGCGGTTAATATTAAAATGTGATAAACTTACAAAGAACTTGATTTAGCGCGCGTGGCGTAAAATTTCATTTATATTTTTTTCGCTAATAATCGTTTGCTAATCTTTTTATTTTTATTTTTTTAAAACTATAAAATACGATGTTTCTTTTTTAGTCCTCTAAAAATCTATTTGAAATTTAGTAAAGAAATTTGAATAAAACATTTTATTGAATAAAAATCATTTTATTCAACGAATGTCGAGTTTTATAAAAGCATGCTTCTGATAGAATATGATTATACACAAGATTGTGCTTATTTAATGTGATTATTTTTAATTTTTAGTTTTTTTCTTTCTCAATAACTGATACAATTACAATAATATACATACGTATGAATAAATTTGGAATAAAATATTTATCAGTTTCTTGAATATATTTTTCATAAATATTAATAAAAATACGTAGTAAACATATTTAAGCATATCTCACATCATCGCAAATTTCTCAACATCTTATATTATCAATTCTACAAATAAAATCCAATTAGGCGGCAAAAAAAAAAAAAAAAAAATTGGGGGGGGGGGGAGGGGGGGGACACTATTTCTACATGAATTTTCTTTTTTACACCCTAAAAAGGCAAAAAAAAATCGTGAACATGAAATGTTTTCTTTGTGACATACTTTAAATGTGACATACTCTTTCTGACAAACTCAGATAAATCTGAGCCATTTATTCAGATAAAACGATTTTTACATAAATATAATATTATTATAATGTCTCTCTAAAATGTATTTATAGAGATTTCATACTATAAGATTATATTTTAGTATAAAAATTGGCATTTATATGTAGAATTGCTCATATGAGCAATTCTACAAATAAACGCAAATTAGGCGGCCAAACAAAAATTAATTTACTTGGGGGGGGGGCACGCTATTTCTACATATATTTTCTTCATTTTCACACCCTAAAAAAGCTAGAAAAAATATTGAACATGACATTTTTTCTTTGTGACATACTTTAAATGACAAAATACCAATTTTAAATCTTTCCCGATTTTTTCAATTTACGAAGTTTGATGAAATTTTTTTATTTTTGCTTCTTATACTAAAATATAATCTTATAGTATGAAATCTCTATGAATACATTTTAGAGAGACATTATAATATTATTATATTTATGTAAAAATCGTTTTATCTGCATAAATTGCTCAGATTTATTTTAGTATGTCAGAAAGAGTATGTCACATTTAAAGTATGTCACAAAGAAAAAATCTCATGTTCACGATTTTTTCTTGCCTTTTTAGGGTGTAAAAAAGAAGAAAATTCATGTAGAAATAGTGTGCCTTTATTTGGCCGCCTTATTGGCGTTTATTTGTAAAATTGCTTATATATCGCGTTAATCTTAAAAGTAATTTTTTAATCACCTGTCCGGAAGTGTTTCGCAGAACTATTTTACCAACTATTTAATTAAATTTTAGCATTTTTAAAAATCTTATTCTTTACCCTACTACGTTTATTATTTCTTTATTAATATACTAATCAATTTTTTTAGTACTTTAATTTAGGTTTTCTTTAAAGTAAAGTTCCTTTTTAAATTATAGTTAAGTTTTTTTTAAAAGAATAATTGTCTGCTAGCTAAGAATAAAACCTTGTTAAGAAATTAAAAACATTCCGCTGTTTAAAATTATTTAATGCAAAACAGCTGATTATTTACTAAGCATACTATTTTTTTCGAAAAAAGAATATAAATCATTGATTGTCTTTTTTGTCTTGTTTCTTGTGACTTTAACATGTATTATCTAAAATAGTGTTGATGTTTTATAAGTCACTACAAAGAGTATAAAGATACCGAACATAAAAAGCTGTCAAATACGTAGCCAAAATTTTTAAGTGTCTTAAAATATCTCAGTATCTTAAATGATTCTTTCTTTATGATTCCATGTAGATTTTTTTCCGGATAATATACTAAACTATTTTGTTTAATTTTTTACATTAGCACGATTCCCAAGATATTATTGTAGTATAATTTGTTATCAGGAACAATGCCTTATTTTCTTAAGCAGGAAATACTAAAAATTTGTAAGAATATTCCGAAGCCGTGCGAATTTTAGAATCATCTGATTTGAAAAAAAATGCTATAAAAAATACGCAATTTCCAACCTTATTTTGATTAAAAATAAAAAAAACAAATTTAAAAAAAAACGTGGCAAGAAGGCTAACATACTTTTTACAGAAACTGTGAAAACCAGTTTTTCCTATATTTCGTCAAAAGAGGATAAGAATGATATTGCTCCAAGGGACCTACTCAATAATTTCGCTATTTCCAGAATGAAATCTGTTTGATCGAAACATATTTCCTTGAAAATTAAAACGAAGAAAAAATTAACTTTTATTATTTATCTAAGCTTATTCCATTTATTTAATGATAGCGGTGTCAAGGTTAAGGATATGCGATGGAAGCCCCGTTTACTATTATACTATAAATGCATTAAATCATGTAGCTTGAATAATTTATTTTAAGCATATTATTTAATAATTTTAAGCAAATAAGGGTGTAAAAATAAACTCGATCAAAATACCCTAAAAAATATGTAGAATAAACTTTGGATTCATATATAAAAAATACATTTTCATATAACTTCGAGTAGGACGGAAACGCAAACTTAGTTGTTCTTGTAACTATGATATAATAATAGTTGTCCTCGTAACTATTTAATTTCAATTCCTGGTGCTAGGGGACATACCATTTTCACATTCGACTTTTGAAATTTTAATTGTAAACGGAATTTTTTTATGTCCTTAAATTAAAATGTTAAGGCTTGCAGCAAAAAAAAAAAAAAAAAAAAAAAAAAAAAAAAAAAAAAAACATGTACTGCATTGATTATTTTACAAAGTAGTAAATTATTATTTTCTCAATCTAAGAACTTGTGCCTCTAACTTAAGTAAAACTTATTTTAATATCGAGTGAAATAATTTAATATGTTGTGTAACTAAATAGATGATCCCAAGAAACTGAATCGAAAATATTGAAACTTCATTGATCTAAAAAATAATAGATGATAATAAAAATAACATGTTTTGAGCGTCCAATAATAAAAGTCACAAGTTATTCAAGCTTGACAAGTTTTGAGAATGGGCCATTATATTTGAACGCTCGAAACATGTCGACATTTACTTCCCTCTTCATATTTTTTGAAGCCAGTTGAGTTTTTATCATCAATTCTACTGTTTTACATTTGGGTCTTGATCATTATTTTGATAAGGATTTTACACTCGTTAAAGTAAACATATGCATTTTCATATTTTAACAGGATTTATGTGATCTTTAAAAACATTTGAGCAACAATATTGTAAAAGTTATATTTAACTTTAAAATAAAAATTTTGAGACCAGATATTTTGAGTTAATGAAATTAAATATTTTATCATTTAAGTTTTCGTGCCCCCATTTCAGTATCTTAAGGACCTTACAAGCTCTGTTTAAAAAGAGAGTATCATATCAGATATATATAAAAAAACAAAAATAATCATAGTAGCAGTATTTGGTGGTAAATGTAGCTTATCGCAATTGAAGAATATGCTGTGCGATATTTTATGGTGAATTTGCGAACGTAAGTTTCTGAATGTATCGAAGCATGAGATGCTATTTACTAATCATCTTTATCCAAAGAAAACCTTGTCATCTAAATATCTAGCAGAATGAAGCGATTTTTTAAACAATGAATCTTACAATATGCAACATATTATTTCAATATCTTATTCTTAAACATAACATATTTCAATGTTTTTAAAATACCGCAGTCAACTCAGCAATTCCTTGAGTTATAGAAAAAAGAAATATCGTAAATTATAGAAAAACTTGTGAATGTGCATTAGAATTACTATACAATATACATTTTATTTTTCCAGCACTTTTTTTTCCTTCAAACTTTCTTGCCTAGAAGACTCGATTAAAGCTGTAAAAATGATTATCCCTAAAATTTTGTATATAGCCATAATAAGTTATGTTAATTTGATTTCAGTAAGAAATCTTCGAATAAATATAGCAAAAACAACATTATCTAAATAATATCAGATAAAAAGTTCATGCATTTAAATTCTAAAAACTTAGAAAATCATAAATAATTTATAAATTTATTCAAATTTTTCTTTTCAAGGGAAATTAAAAAAAATTTTTTTTTGCTTTTTGGACAGAAATCAGCTTAAAAACTGTCTATTGCCTAGAAACTTCGAGATATTTCTATTAACTATTAATTAAACCTGTCCGAGCAATCACGGAACATTATTTCAATTTTTTTTACTGTCAGAGCTTGGTTGCTTAGCAGCCTAGTAAAATTAAGCATTCTTCTTTTGAATTAGTCAATGGGTTATCTTAAAATATTCATTTGCGCTGGCGAGATTTTTTGGCGGTTTTTCCGGACTATCGCCAAATATATAAACCTTTATTGCGACCCTATTTCCCAACCAATTGTTTCAAAATTTTGTCTACCCCCCCTAACTCAAGTGTCTGGATTCCAAATATGTAAAAAAAATATATATGTTTATTCAGAGAAAGTACGTTTTTGTGTCTGATTTCGTAACTTAATTAATAGTTAGCACTAATTAATTAGCCTATTTGAGGTCACCCGCAGGAACCATTAAGATTGACACTTAGTTCGTGAAAATCCGATCATTAGAACGAAAGTTATTCAGGGTGATATCTTTTTTTTTGCGGACTGTACATATATACAATACAAAATAAAAAAAACCTTTCAACAATTGTAACACATACGGAAGGTATGAAACAACGGTTGCAAAATAAACAACGAAAAAAGGGGTTAATAGGGTCCCCTGTTACAGGTATACAGGCCTTGCAGCGTGATTTCATACTTGAAATAAGGCAGTTTATCATTTCCTTTGGCAATTGGCTTGAATTGTCCTGCGGCAATTTTATATCTTCCGACTCCAACGAGTGTAATGCACGATCATGCGTGTGTATTACAATTGTTGAAAGTTTATTTCTTTAGTAGTGTATCAATGTATGTAGGTATCACATTTCATTAAGATAGGTCCAGTAGTTCCAGAGATAATCGACCTAGTCTGCAAATTCTCTTCATTTCTTACACCAGTATATTTTAGAGCTTAAAAAAGGTTATTTGAATAGACAGGGACAGTGATGACGTATTTCATGACGCCAAACCCCGCCTCCTTTCAAACTCGTTCCAAACATTTTTTCGACCGAACCATTTATATGGCATTTCCTATGTGAATATAAGACGCCTAGATTTTTAATTTATTATTGAAATAAATAAATTTATATAGCGCTTCTAAGGAACTTATTCCTAATTTAAGTAGTTTTCTTTATACGGGGTATCAGTAGATTTTACGAGTTAACTGCATTAAATGCTATTAGCGTCAATATTTTTAACTCTTGTTTCATGTTTATAATAATGTCTTATTTTATTTAGAATTTGTTACTTATTCTATACCTACATCTAATTTTTTTCTTTAGTTTTGGAAAGGCATGCATTGTTTTACAACGTTCTAGAATTAATTTTTAATCTATAATTAGATTATATTTATCAATACTAATGTCTGTTTTTTTAATTATGTCTGATGATTAAATTTGTAGTTATTGTAAACTTTGTTTACTTAAGATTTTCTGATTATTGCTGCTAATTCTCATAAGCGTTAGTTTTTAACTACTAAATAGGAATAAATTATGTAACTAACTTATTTAATACGCATACATATGGTTAAATCTGCACAGAGTTTTAGTTTTATACTCAGATTTATTTTGACTTGACATTTTTTCTTGTTTATATTTGCTAACATCATCATTAATTAGTTTTTAACAGTAGTTTTACGCATTAATTTTTTGAGAAAATTCAGATACCTTATTATTAGATAATTAATATTAGATTATTTCTTAACGTAACTAGTGTAGTGCTATGTTAATGTGTAGTGTTATGATAGTGCAGGGTCAATACTATGTTTAGTTTCCAGAATTTTAATATATAAAATAGCTAAATTAAAGCAAATTTAAGAATTTATGAGAATTTATTTTATTTAATTAAGATTTTTAATTAAAGAAAAGCATTAGAAAGCTTTAAATTTCCTATATTTTTGTTTTAATTTCAAGTTCTATATTTTGTTTAGACGACAAGATAGGGAGCCATCAATAAGCTCATTTATCATCAATTTGTCTTAAAATCTCAGATTCCTATTTTATTCGATAAGAAAGTGAAACATGAAATATTTTAGAATTCTTTAAAACATACTTGTCCCATACATAAACTTTTATTTAACATTCATATTTATTAATCGATGTATTCAGATAGGTGTGTAAATTTTACTTATTTAATAATATTAATTTCAAATAAATATAATTCAAATTTTTAAGAATTTTTTTTATTTAGAAACTTAACTCTTTTTTAATTAATGTATGTATACATATTTAGTTATACATATTTAGTTATACAGCTTTTATATTTTGCAAATGTTACTGTTATCACTTTTTATGGAATAAAATTTGCATTTGACAGTCTAAATCAAAGTTTTTTAAATTACCTTCATAGAAATATTTTATTTGTTACAGTGCTTATGTTGAACGTAACATTCAAGTCACCATTATCCAAATTTATTTTTAATTTCATAATAACTGCAGTTTAATTGGTTGTAAATATATTTTAAGACCTGTCAACTCTCAAACTTTTGTTTAAGTTTTATATAATTTTTTTTTTTACTTCCTATCATTTTAGTAAATTTACCAATAAATTTGAGCTATTTTAAAAACGTGTATCTTAAATGTTTTATAATTTTCACTAATTTATCTAACTTTAATCATGCTCCTTACATAACTTTTTAATTTGTTTCAAAATTTTCATAATTATTTACAATTAATAAGTTGTCTCAATGTTATAAAAAAATTGATTTAATATAATATATATATTTTAAGAAAAACTAAACATAAATTAGAAATAACATTTTCCAAATAATAAAATTCACAAATTTCCGATTTCCAGATTATAAATATAATTTATATGGTAAATATTAAATACAAATTCTCCCAATCATATATACAAAAATTTAGCTTCTACAGCATTCTCTCCTCTTTCAATTAATTTAGGTTCATCAGAGAAAAACTTTACGATATGGAAGAGCTTAATTACACTTTTTCTTGCCATTTCAGTGGTTAAATTCGACTCTATATTAATATATTCAAAGATATAGTTGACCCAGTTTTAACTACATGAGAAACGCCATAGTGTTTGCTTGTTTGGAACGAGGAGAGCTGTCGTTGATGACGTAGGACTAACCCTTTCGTAAAACATTGCTTTGGTGTGAGTTCAAACTTTTCATCGTGATAATTATTTTTAGCTTTCATTCAACGAGCTGGAAATAAAGAACTAGCGAAGCAGTAAGATTTTCTGTTAGATTATTTCAACTTTTTAATAAACTTCACAAACAAATATCAATGTTTATAATTCTATTAAACTTCAAAATCATTTAATAATTTACTATTAATTAATTTCAAAAAATATTATTAAAATAATTATAATTATTAAAATAAAAAAATATTAATTAATTTCAAAAATTATTAATTCCGAAGAAAATTTAAAAATTTAAAAAAAATATTCTTCTCAATTAATTAATAATTTTGAAAAAATTAATATTAGAGATTTAATGTTGTTACATTTATATGCACTTTAACAAGTGATGAATCAAAGCTTATAAATATCTCAAAAAATTTTCTGCGTTCTTAATGTTCCGAATTTTAAACCAATAATTAAAATCATAACTGACTTTTTGAAAATTGTAATCGTATGAAGCTAAAGGGGTAATCTTTAAATTTGAAACTCGACAAAAGTTATCCCGAATATATTATCCCGACAAAAGAATATTATCTTTAATATTATTCCGAAACACATTTATGGATGAAAGAAAATCGATATGCGTCTGCAAATATATACATCCATTAAATTAAAACTGTAAACAAGTTAAATAAATAAAGACATGGTATAAAATTTTGTATTAGCTTTTGAAACTCGACCGAATAGCCGCGAGGGCACAGGGGATAGAGCGTTCGCCTTCCAATGAGGTGAACCGGGTTCGAATCCATGTGATGGCTGGTTGATATGAAATCCGCATCCGGCTAGCACCGACCATAGTGCAGACGTGAAATATCCTCAGTTGTAGACGGATCATGGGTTAGAGTCTCCTTGTCGCCAGGCTAACCGTGGGAGGTTCTCGTGGTCTTCGCAAATGCGGGTTAATTCCAACAAAAAGTCCTCTACAAAGGAAAATTTCTTCCAATACTTGATCCAGGAGTTTCCTTCTCTTCTGGATTGGGTTCATTAGTAGACGTAAACCCAAAAATTGGGTCGGCTATTTAACGACTATTATAAAATAAAATAAAGTGACTTTCATGCGTATTTCTTATATTGTTCTGGGTCGAGTCCTGATGTGAGGCTCCTTTAAAAGAAGAAAATCTCTAAAAATATCTCTGTATATATATACATATATATTAGGGATGTTAGAGGTATTTTTAAGGATTTTTAGATCACCTATGGTTGACTGAATGTAAACAATAACAAGCTTTCTAAAAACCGGAAGAAATTCAGAAAACTTCCGGTGTATCCCTCCGCTTATGCTATGCTTGCGAGGCGATGTGTGAACAGGTTTAATATTCTAGGAACTTTTATTGTAATTTGTGTTTAAACTTACGCGTAGTTCTACCATTCATAAGAGTTTCCGGTAATTTATCAATTCTAACTGTTTGTGAGCCTAAAACAAATTTAACAAAATAAATAACAAAACATAAATAAAGTGTAAGAATTGCACTGTTTTTAGTTTTATCCCTTATTTGGCTATATTTATGTAATATATCACCGTTTGATATTTTTTGGGTTGCATCATAGGGTGCTTGTGCAGTCTTCCGAATTCATTTGTTGTTTGTTTTGTTGAAGTTTAAATAGAAAGAATGCGTTATATTGTGCCCAGCAGTGGACTGATTGCTAGACACGGTTCCCTGTGGAACACCGAAGTCAAGTATCACTCGCTGCAGTCAGTGTGCGAGTGGGTGACCGCTTTGATCAGCTTGTTTAGAGACCGAGGATGCGCGGTATTGGTTTTCGTTAAACTGTTCTACCGTAAAGTGCTCGACTTCGCTCGCAGGACGCTCGCACGACTTCGCTCGTCAAAACTGTGATGGCATGTCTTCGGATCATCCTCAAGGATGTATCGCAGACCGTCGCCCACTGTGCAGTTCTAGTGCGACGTAAATAAACTACAACAACAACAGCGCTGTATTGTAAACACTATTAGAATAATAATGTTGGAAGGTGCTCTTTTTCATGATTACGACGAATTTTAACTCCTAGCACATCTGTGCTTACACGTTCAACCAATTTGAATTTGTCAAAAGTGTATTTTTTCAAAGCGATCTCGAAACGCTAAAAAAGAATTCTTTGAGGCATAAATAGTTAGTGAATTCTACCGTTAGGACTCCGTCTGAATGTCTCAGAATTTCTGTCTGACAGGTTATATTTTTTCAGAACAACCTGTCATTTCCTACTTCTTCATTATATCTTCTTCAATCGTTAATAAAGTATCCATTCAAATACATTCAATAGTGCGACCTAAATAAACTACAACAACAACAGCGCTGTATTGTAAACACTATAAGAATAATAATGTTGGATGGTGCTCTTTTTCATGATTACGACGAATTTTAACTCCTAGCACCATCTGTGCTTACACGTTCAAACAATATGAATTTGTCAAAAGTGTATTTTTTCAAAGCGATCTCGAAACGCTAAAAAAGAATTCTTTGAGGCATAAATAGTTAGTGAATTCTACCGTTAGGACTCCGTGTGAATGTCTCAGAATTTCTGTCTGACAGGTTATATTTTTTCAGAACAACCATTCATTTCCTACTTCTTCATTATATCTTCTTCAATCGTTAATAAAGTATCCATTCAAATACATTCAATAGTGCGACCTAAATAAACTACAACAACAACAGCGCTGTATTGTAAACACCATTAGAATAATAATGTTGGATGGTGCTCTTTTTCATGATTACGACGAATTTTAACTCCTAGCACCATCTGTGATTACACGTTCAAACAATATGAATTTGTCAAAAGTGTATTTTTTCAAAGCGATCTCGAAACGCTAAAAAAGAATTCTTTGAGGCATAAATAGTTAGTGAATTCTACCGTTAGGACTCCGTGTGAATGTCTCAGAATTTCTGTCTGACAGGTTATATTTTTTCAGAACAACCATTCATTTCCTACTTCTTCATTATATCTTCTTCAATCGTTAATAAAGTATCCATTCAAATACATTCAATAGTGCGACCTAAATAAACTACAACAACAACAGCGCTGTATTGTAAACACTATAAGAATAATAATGTTGGATGGTGCTCTTTTTCATGATTACGACGAATTTTAACTCCTAGCACCATCTGTGCTTACACGTTCAAACAATATGAATTTGTCAAAAGTGTATTTTTTCAAAGCGATCTCGAAACGCTAAAAAAGAATTCTTTGAGGCATAAATAGTTAGTGAATTCTACCGTTAGGACTCCGTGTGAATGTCTCAGAATTTCTGTCTGACAGGTTATATTTTTTCAGAACAACCATTCATTTCCTACTTCTTCATTATATCTTCTTCAATCGTTAATAAAGTATCCATTCAAATACATTCAATAGTGCGACCTAAATAAACTGCAACAACAACAGCGCTGTATTGTAAACACCATTAGAATAATAATGTTGGATGGTGCTCTTTTTCATGATTACGACGAATTTTAACTCCTAGCACCATCTGTGCTTACACGTTCAAACAATATGAATTTGTCAAAAGTGTATTTTTTCAAAGCGATCTCGAAACGCTAAAAAAGAATTCTTTGAGGCATAAATAGTTAGTGAATTCTACCGTTAGGACTCCGTGTGAATGTCTCAGAATTTCTGTCTGACAGGTTATATTTTTTCAGAACAACCATTCATTTCCTACTTCTTCATTATATCTTCTTCAATCGTTAATAAAGTATCCATTCAAATACATTCAATAGTGCGACCTAAATAAACTACAACAACAACAGCGCTGTATTGTAAACACTATTAGAATAATAATGTTGGATGGTGCTCTTTTTCATGATTACGACGAATTTTAATTCCTAGCACCATCTGTGCTTACACGTTCAACCAATATGAATTTGTCAAAAGTGTATTTTTTCAAAGCGATCTCGAAACGCTAAAAAAGAATTCTTTGAGGCATAAATAGTTAGTGAATTCTACCTTTAGGACTCCGTGTGAATGTCTCAGAATTTCTGTCTGACAGGTTATATTTTTTCAGAACAACCATTCATTTCCTACTTCTTCATTATATCTTCTTCAATCGTTAATAAAGTATCCATTCAAATTCATTCAATAGTGCGACCTAAATAAACTACAACAAAAACAGCGCTGTATTGTAAACACTATTAGAATAATAATGTTGGATGGTGCTCTTTTTCATGATTACGACGAATTTTTACTCCTAGCACCATCTGTGCTTACACGTTCAACCAATATGAATTTGTCAAAAGTGTATTTTTTCAAAGCGATCTCGAAACGCTAAAAAAGAATTCTTTGAGGCATAAATAGTTAGTGAATTCTACCGTTAGGACTCCGTGTGAATGTCTCAGAATTTCTGTCTGACAGGTTATATTTTTTCAGAACAACCATTCATTTCCTACTTCTTCATTATATCTTCTTCAATCGTTAATAAAGTATCCATTCAAATACATTCAATAGTGCGACCTAAATAAACTACAACAACAACAGCGCTGTATTGTAAACACTATTAGAATAATAATGTTGGATTGTTCCTTTTACATGATTACGACGAATTTTAACTCCTAGCACCATCTGTGCTTACACGTTCAACCAATATGAATTTGTCAAAAGTGTATTTTTTCAAAGCGATCTCGAAACGCTAAAAAAGAATTCTTTGAGGCATAAATAGTTAGTGAATTCTACCGTTAGGACTCCGTGTGAATGTCTCAGAATTTCTGTCTGACAGGTCATATTTTTTCAGAACAACCATTCATTTCCTACTTCTTCATTATATCTTCTTCAATCGTTAATAAAGTATCCATTCAAATACATTCAATAGTGCGACCTAAATAAACTACAACAACAACAGCGCTGTATTGTAAACACTATTAGAATAATAATGTTGGATGGTTCCTTTTACATGATTACGACGAATTTTAACTCCTAGCACCATCTGTGCTTACACGTTCAACCAATATGAATTTGTCAAAAGTGTATTTTTTCAAAGCGATCTCGAAACGCTAAAAAAGAATTCTTTGAGGCATAAATAGTTAGTGAATTCTACCGTTAGGACTCCGTGTGAATGTCTCAGAATTTCTGTCTGACAGGTCATATTTTTTCAGAACAACCATTCATTTCCTACTTCTTCATTATATCTTCTTCAATCGTTAATAAAGTATCCATTCAAATACATTCAATAGTGCGACCTAAATAAACTACAACAACAACAGCGCTGTATTGTAAACACTATAAGAATAATAATGTTGGATGGTGCTCTTTTTCATGATTACGACGAATTTTAACTCCTAGCACCATCTGTGCTTACACGTTCAAACAATATGAATTTGTCAAAAGTGTATTTTTTCAAAGCGATCTCGAAACGCTAAAAAAGAATTCTTTGAGGCATAAATAGTTAGTGAATTCTACCGTTAGGACTCCGTGTGAATGTCTCAGAATTTCTGTCTGACAGGTTATATTTTTTCAGAACAACCATTCATTTCCTACTTCTTCATTATATCTTCTTCAATCGTTAATAAAGTATCCATTCAAATACATTCAATAGTGCGACCTAAATAAACTGCAACAACAACAGCGCTGTATTGTAAACACCATTAGAATAATAATGTTGGATGGTGCTCTTTTTCACGATTACGACGAATTTTAACTCCTAGCACCATCTGTGCTTACACGTTCAAACAATATGAATTTGTCAAAAGTGTATTTTTTCAAAGCGATCTCGAAACTCTAAAAAAGAATTCTTTGAGGCATAAATAGTTAGTGAATTCTACCGTTAGGACTCCGTGTGAATGTCTCAGAATTTCTGTCTGACAGGTTATATTTTTTCAGAACAACCATTCATTTCCTACTTCTTCATTATATCTTCTTCAATCGTTAATAAAGTATCCATTCAAATACATTCAATAGTGCGACCTAAATAAACTACAACAACAACAGCGCTGTATTGTAAACACTATTAGAATAATAATGTTGGATGGTGCTCTTTTTCATGATTACGACGAATTTTAACTCCTAGCACCATCTGTGCTTACACGTTCAACCAATATGAATTTGTCAAAAGTGTATTTTTTCAAAGCGATCTCGAAACGCTAAAAAAGAATTCTTTGAGGCATAAATAGTTAGTGAATTCTACCGTTAGGACTACGTGTGAATGTCTCAGAATTTCTGTCTGACAGGTTATATTTTTTCAGAACAACCATTCATTTCCTACTTCTTCATTATATCTTCTTCAATCGTTAATAAAGTATCCATTCAAATACATTCAATAGTGCGACCTAAATAAACTACAACAACAACAGCGCTGTATTGTAAACACTATTAGAATAATAATGTTGGATGGTGCTCTTTTTCATGATTACGACGAATTTTAATTCCTAGCACCATCTGTGCTTACACGTTCAACCAATATGAATTTGTCAAAAGTGTATTTTTTCAAAGCGATCTCGAAACGTGAAAAAAAGAATTCTTTGAGGCATAAATAGTTAGTGAATTCTACCGTTAGGACTCCGTGTGAATGTCTCAGAATTTCTGTCTGACAGGTTATATTTTTTCAGAACAACCATTCATTTCCTACTTCTTCATTATATCTTCTTCAATCGTTAATAAAGTATCCATTCAAATACATTCAATAGTGCGACCTAAATAAACTACAACAACAACAGCGCTGTATTGTAAACACTATTAGAATAATAATGTTGGATGGTGCTCTTTTTCATGATTACGACGAATTTTTACTCCTAGCACCATCTGTGCTTACACGTTCAACCAATATGAATTTGTCAAAAGTGTATTTTTTCAAAGCGATCTCGAAACGCTAAAAAAGAATTCTTTGAGGCATAAATAGTTAGTGAATTCTACCGTTAGGACTCCGTGTGAATGTCTCAGAATTTCTGTCTGACAGGTTATATTTTTTCAGAACAACCATTCATTTCCTACTTCTTCATTATATCTTCTTCAATCGTTAATAAAGTATCCATTCAAATACATTCAATAGTGCGACCTAAATAAACTACAACAACAACAGCGCTGTATTGTAAACACTATTAGAATAATAATGTTGGATGGTTCCTTTTACATGATTACGACGAATTTTAACTCCTAGCACCATCTGTGCTTACACGTTCAAACAATATGAATTTGTCAAAAGTGTATTTTTTCAAAGCGATCTCGAAACTCTAAAAAAGAATTCTTTGAGGCATAAATAGTTAGTGAATTCTACCGTTAGGACTCCGTGTGAATGTCTCAGAATTTCTGTCTGACAGGTTATATTTTTTCAGAACAACCATTCATTTCCTACTTCTTCATTATATCTTCTTCAATCGTTATTAAAGTATCCATTCAAATACATTCAATAGTGCGACCTAAATAAACTACAACAACAACAGCGCTGTATTGTAAACACTATTAGAATAATAATGTTGGATGGTGCTCTTTTTCATGATTACGACGAATTTTAACTCCTAGCACCATCTGTGCTTACACGTTCAACCAATATGAATTTGTCAAAAGTGTATTTTTTCAAAGCGATCTCGAAACGCTAAAAAAGAATTCTTTGAGGCATAAATAGTTAGTGAATTCTACCGTTAGGACTACGTGTGAATGTCTCAGAATTTCTGTCTGACAGGTTATATTTTTTCAGAACAACCATTCATTTCCTACTTCTTCATTATATCTTCTTCAATCGTTAATAAAGTATCCATTCAAATACATTCAATAGTGCGACCTAAATAAACTACAACAACAACAGCGCTGTATTGTAAACACTATTAGAATAATAATGTTGGATGGTGCTCTTTTTCATGATTACGACGAATTTTAATTCCTAGCACCATCTGTGCTTACACGTTCAACCAATATGAATTTGTCAAAAGTGTATTTTTTCAAAGCGATCTCGAAACGTGAAAAAAAGAATTCTTTGAGGCATAAATAGTTAGTGAATTCTACCGTTAGGACTCCGTGTGAATGTCTCAGAATTTCTGTCTGACAGGTTATATTTTTTCAGAACAACCATTCATTTCCTACTTCTTCATTATATCTTCTTCAATCGTTAATAAAGTATCCATTCAAATACATTCAATAGTGCGACCTAAATAAACTACAACAACAACAGCGCTGTATTGTAAACACTATTAGAATAATAATGTTGGATGGTGCTCTTTTTCATGATTACGACGAATTTTTACTCCTAGCACCATCTGTGCTTACACGTTCAACCAATATGAATTTGTCAAAAGTGTATTTTTTCAAAGCGATCTCGAAACGCTAAAAAAGAATTCTTTGAGGCATAAATAGTTAGTGAATTCTACCGTTAGGACTCCGTGTGAATGTCTCAGAATTTCTGTCTGACAGGTTATATTTTTTCAGAACAACCATTCATTTCCTACTTCTTCATTATATCTTCTTCAATCGTTAATAAAGTATCCATTCAAATACATTCAATAGTGCGACCTAAATAAACTACAACAACAACAGCGCTGTATTGTAAACACTATTAGAATAATAATGTTGGATGGTTCCTTTTACATGATTACGACGAATTTTAACTCCTAGCACCATCTGTGCTTACACGTTCAACCAATATGAATTTGTCAAAAGTGTATTTTTTCAAAGCGATCTCGAAACGCTAAAAAAGAATTCTTTGAGGCATAAATAGTTAGTGAATTCTACCGTTAGGACTCCGTGTGAATGTCTCAGAATTTCTGTCTGACAGGTCATATTTTTTCAGAACAACCATTCATTTCCTACTTCTTCATTATATCTTCTTCAATCGTTAATAAAGTATCCATTCAAATACATTCAATAGTGCGACCTAAATAAACTACAACAACAACAGCGCTGTATTGTAAACACTATTAGAATAATAATGTTGGATGGTGCTCTTTTTCATGATTACGACGAATTTTAACTCGTAGCACCATCTGTGCTTACACGTTCAACCAGTATGAATTTGTCAAAAGTGTATTTTTTCAAAGCGATCTCGAAACGCTAAAAAAGAATTCTTTGAGGCATAAACAGTTAGTGAATTCTACCGTTAGGACTCCGTGTGAATGTCTCAGAATTTCTGCCTGACAGGTTATATTTTTTCAGAACAACCATTCATTTCCTACTTCTTCATTATATCTTCTTCAATCGTTAATAAAGTATCCATTCAAATACATTCAATAGTGCGACCTAAATAAACTACAACAACAACAGCGCTGTATTGTAAACACTATTAGAATAATAATGTTGGAAGGTGCTCTTTTTCATGATTACGACGAATTTTAACTCCTAGCACCATCTGTGCTTACACGTTCAACCAATATGAATTTGTCAAAAGTGTATTTTTTCAAAGCGATCTCGAAACGCTAAAAAAGAATTCTTTGAGGCATAAATAGTTAGTGAATTCTACCGTTAGGACTCCGTGTGAATGTCTCAGAATTTCTGTCTGACAGGTTATATTTTTTCAGAACAACCATTCATTTCCTACTTCTTCATTATATCTTCTTCAATCGTTAATAAAGTATCCATTCAAATACATTCAATAGTGCGACCTAAATAAACTACAACAACAATAGCGCTGTATTGTAAACACTATTAGAATAATAATGTTGGATGGTGCTCTTTTTCATGATTACGACGAATTTTAACTCCTAGCACCATCTGTGCTTACACGTTCAACCAATATGAATTTGTCAATAGTGTATTTTTTCAAAGCGATCTCGAAACGCTAAAAAAGAATTCTTTAAGGCATAAATAGTTAGTGAATTCTACCGTTAGGACTCCGTGTGAATGTCTCAGAATTTCTGTCTGACAGGTTATATTTTTTCAGAACAACCATTCATTTCCTACTTCTTCATTATATCTTCTTCAATCGTTAATAAAGTATCCATTCAAATACATTCAATAGTGCGACCTAAATAAACTACAACAACAACAGCGCTGTATTGTAAACACTATTAGAATAATAATGTTGGATGGTGCTCTTTTTCATGATTACGACGAATTTTAACTCCTAGCACCATCTGTGCTTACACGTTCAACCAATATGAATTTGTCAAAAGTGTATTTTTTCAAAGCGATCTCGAAACGCTAAAAAAGAATTCTTTGAGGCATAAATAGTTAGTGAATTCTACCGTTAGGACTCCGTGTGAATGTCTCAGAATTTCTGTCTGACAGGTTATATTTTTTCAGAACAACCATTCATTTCCTACTTCTTCATTATATCTTCTTCAATCGTTAATAAAGTATCCATTCAAATACATTCAATAGTGCGACCTAAATAAACTACAACAACAACAGCGCTGTATTGTAAACACTATTAGAATAATAATGTTGGATGGTGCTCTTTTTCATGATTACGACGAATTTTAACTCCTAGCACCATCTGTGCTTACACGTTCAACCAGTATGAATTTGTCAAAAGTGTATTTTTTCAAAGCGATCTCGAAACGCTAAAAAAGAATTCTTTGAGGCATAAATAGTTAGTGAATTCTACCGTTAGGACTCCGTGTGAATGTCTCAGAATTTCTGTCTGAAGTAACAACCTGTCATTTCCTACTTCTTCATTATATCTTCTTCAATCGTTAATAAAGTATCCATTCAAATACATTTTTTTTTTAAACTTACAGCTATTTTCAAATACTAATATAATTCATTAAATAGAGATGAGCTAAAAATGAAATGGGATTTTCTGATGGGTTAAGCGTTAGTCATTGTTTTAATTTTACTATTTTAATTTATATCTTGCTCAAATTTTCAATCGTTAATAAAATACTTTTTATTCATCCATTCAAGTTCAAATACATTTTTTATACTTGTAGTGGATGGTACTTGATGTTAATACAGAGTTTTCAAATATTAATTCATAAATTAAATTTAATGAATTAATTTTAGTTTTATATGGGCGAAAAATTTTTAATTATTTAATAAAAAGTAACTAAAATAAAATTTTTCTTTGTCGACCAAGGAAGGAATTGACTTTAATTTTTAAAATTTTTTATATATTACTTGTTTTACAAAAGAGGTTTTAAAAAATACTATGGGGAGGGGAACTATCACAGAGGCATGAATTGCAAGGTTATTTCTTAAAAAGAATATTTTTATAGGCGTTTTAAATTATTCCTTTTCTCCCATAAATTGAAACAAAAAAGGGCGGCAAATTTTTAAGTAGGTATGACTGTGTCAATTCCTCTTATTATTATATTCAAATGGTAAAAAGCTATTCTGATCAGAGAATCTCTTTTTCCAAACGAATTTGATTTTCAAAACTAACTGGAGATCGTTGGGCAATATTTTATTTAAGATCGAAGAGAACTAAAATTGGCACCGCACTTGTCAAGTATAAAAATTTTAAAGCAGCGATTTTCCTGTCTGATTGAAAACCATTATTCTTTACTAAAACTTATGTTCCGGCGAAGAATTTTTTATTTCTCCTTTCAATTTTAAATTAACTGTAACCGTGGAAATTCGCATAAGCCGATCACCGTTTTCCAATAAACGCGCTTGCTTTCTTTCGTAAGTAAAAGGAGCGTACGTCGGACATACAATCAAAGTTAGGTGAAAAGGTGGGGTAATCGGATTACATGAATTTGCCCTCAATTTGGTTATTGATTATTCAAATAAAAATGGCCCCAAAAAATTTCTGGAATATTTTTACGATGCCAGTAAATTGCCAACTGATTTCCATTTTGAAACACTCTTACTTACGCTTAAAAAAATCGTTTGCGCGGTGAATTGAAACTTAACATTCTCGTTTTGGCTGATTGTTTCAATTGTAAATTCTAATTTAGGGTTCTTTTTTCCATATGTAAATTTGTTAGCACGAGTTGATTCTCGTTCTTTATATCTTTAGCTTTTTCGAACTATTGATGCGTCTTCGTGTAAACATCGACATTTTATTACGTCACAGCGTTTTTATGCGAAATTTATAAATAAATACTTATTAGTAAGCGATTATTTCTGTAGTGCTTTATAATTTGCATTTAATTTCTGCTATCATTAATTAAAAAAACATATAAACAGCTTATTTATGTTTTAAAATTCGCGATCGCAACACTCGATACGCCATCTAGCGGGAGACTGTAAATATCGGGCATTAGTTCCCACATAACCATTGGCAATGACGGGCGCCATTTTCTTAGCATCAAAAAAGAACCAAAATTCCCCTAAAGAAAAGGTAAAACTTCTTGAAAAAACTAATCAGAACATGCCAAACATTGAAGCAGAACATGCCAAGCATTTGAAGAACAACTTCTCAATATTTTTTACCTTTCTATTACCAACAACATAACATGATTTCATGATCACTTGCTGTTACAGATGTGTGTATTGCGGTAAAATAATTTTTCTGTCTTCAATTCATTACAAGTTAAAATGAAGTCAACATTGCTTTCATCATTCCAATGAATAAATGTGTTTCAATGAATTCCATACAGAACTGTAATAGTTATAGAATATTCTTCTTCTTCATAGAATAGTATATATTTCTATATCTACATAATTCAGAAAACAACAATAGAGAACAATCCGAATTACTTGAAAAAGTATCTTTTGTGCTGATTATAAATAAATTTTTTATCGTTTTCTTGGTAAGTGTTTTTTAGTTTTGAAAGAATTTCAACTAGAATTCAGCTATTCTGTTTTTAAGCTACGTATATTAAAATTCATATCGAGATCTTACAATTATAAAATTTTGATGTGTGGTATGCTACCTAAAAGTAATGAAACTATGTATATATTATTTGAGAATAAAGTTTTCAAACAAAGAACATATCATTTTGGAATTCTCCGGACTTATAAATCAGGTAAGTGTTATGATTTTTATAATTAAAAATGTGCTTGTAAATAATTTTTTTTCTTACTTGATGATAGTTCTCTACAGAATGGTTTTTCTACGTCTGATTAAATACTATAAGAATTAAAAAAAAGAAACAATACGAAAGTTTTTATTGAAAAATGAGGAATTTTTAAAATCGTTTTTATCCTAAGAATTCTTTATTTTACGTTTTTTAGTTTATAATTTTTTGATAAAATTGTTGTCAAAATACTTTTTTTGAAAAATTAAATGGTATTAAATTATGTGTTTATGTATACTTCTTGAATATTCTAATATTTGAAGTAATATGATTCAGAAAAGTATGGAAGAAAAATTCGGTACTAACCACAGCTGCAGATTTTTAAGTGCCGCCAATCTACACTAAAATTTTTGGAAAAAATCTTAAAATGAAACACTTTGTTTAAAATCAAAGTAGTCAATCTGATTTCGGTGGGAAATGGGCCGATATAGAGTTTAGCATAGATTCAAAACAAACTTTTCTCTCACCTGATTCTATAGCCATTATGAACTCTAACAAATAAGATTCAAAATGAAATAACATTTCCGAAACGGACGTTTACTAAGATAAAGTTTCATGTTATGGACATTGGTACATTTTCGTTATATTTCACTCCATAAAATATTTCGCTCCTAAGAAAATAAAATTGCATCTTGTTTTGTTTTTGGCAAGTCCCAAAGATGCATTTTCGTAACACTAAAAAATGGCGACAAAAAAAGAATGGTTCTTTTTTTGCTTCGTAAGCATTCTTTATTTTACGTTAAAATTTAAATGGGCCTTTCATGTTATACCATTAAATTTAGTAAAACTATTTCTCAGGCACTAGGTTTAAACTCTTATAAGAATATACCTATTTTTTTCTCTTTATTTACAAATATTTTTCCGATGTGTTCTGGATGTTCCTTCTCTTAAAAAAAAAGATACCATTTTGTTTTCGTTAGTATAAGAAAGAAAACAAAAAATTTTCTTTTTTAAATTTAATCAGCCACAATAAAGATGGAACGTTACAATGCTGCATGCTACATTAAAGACGTCTCCAGTGTAACTAAATGACTGTTCATATGGAAATCGCAGGGATTCGGCACATACAACAACGCCCCCTATAGTTCGTTGCGATCGCGAATATTCTAATACCCCCGTTTTTTTTTTTTTTTTTTTTTTTTTTTAAATCATCTGCAAAGTGATATTAAACTCTTTCGTTATCGTCTGCAAGGAGTAACAGTATCGATTACCGTTTGACTGCTTGTTTCAGTTCTAAATACTAAGTTACTTTTTATGTTATATTTGCGTTTGCTGATTTGAGTTAATTTACATTTTTTTTATATTAGTATAGTACGTTTTTTAGTATGATGCATCAAAAGATATTTAGCTTTTTTTTTAGAATTGGGTACTCGCAACTCGAGAAAAATATCGCTGAAATCACAAGGTTGGGTCGAATTACGTAGTTGTGCACGGCGTGCTAACGTTATAACCATTAGACTTGGTTTATTATCACGTTTAATCGTTTTTCGGATCAGATTTAATTGAATATCTGGGCTGCAAACGTCACTCGTGTGTACCTGATTGGAATAATGGAATAAGCAAATTTCATGGCTTACCTACGTTTAACGTTGCTTGCAGGTATCAAATTATTGATGTATCTTTCTGTAAACATCGATATTTCATATCACATCTCGGCTTTTTTATGAGACGCTTATAAGTGTTTATGAGCGATCATTTCTGTAGCGCTACACTTTATTCTTTTTGTTATCATTAATTTCATAAATGCAAAAAATCAGCAACTGATTTTTGTTTTGAAATTGAAATATTCTTATGTAGTAACCAAATGGCAAGATGTAATTGTTGTTCTTTGAATTTAACTGTCACAACGAATTAAGTAATTAGATAAAGTACCATGATATAAACTCCCTTTTTTTTTTTTTTTTTTTTTTAATCAAATATCACTGATGTTAGCTTTAAAATATTTGGAGAAAAAAAAATCGTCTGCAGTTAAATTTAAAGCAATGGCTAACGCTTAAGCAATCAGAAGACTCCATTTTGTTTTAGTTCATCCAGCTCGTACCGTTCGTCGTAGAATGTTCTAATATCGACCGTGATCCTCGTGATTCGAACTATCTGTATGCCAAAATGGAATATTTTTATGCAAGTATGTGAGAATGATTAGGATAACTTTATTTTATGTTTTGCATAATTTTGACCAATATTGCATTCTAACGGAAATAACTGTTATTTTATTTATTTGGAAAGAGTTCTACAGTTCAGTTGTAATGAGTTCTTAAGCCATGTATTATTCACGGATAGAGAAGCCGCAATTTAAATGCTGAGATCCCATATTTAGAACTAGCTTAACTGCATATTGTGTGAGTAAATAACGAAGAAATACGTTTTTTCAATTCCTACTATTAGTTCACACTCTCCGCTTGTTCAAATTTTCAATCGTTAATAAAATTATTTTTATTCATCCATTCAAGTTCAAATATATTTCTGTTTAAACTTGTAGTGGATGACACTTGATGTTAATACAGTTTTTTCAAATATTAATTCATTCATTAGATGGGGATGAGCGAAAAACGAAATGGAATTTTCTGATGGGTTAAGTGTTAGTCTTTGTTTTAAATTTTACTGTAATCGATTTAGTTTTGCACATATTTTAAAGATATCATTAATGATAATTTCTAACATATAGCTCTATTTGAACAAAAATAAACTTATTGCGCACATTTAAATATTTAATTATCTTATATTCGCCGTGTCAGATAAATTCAATAAAGAACATTACGTGATAGCACGTGCGATTCACGTCACCCAATTTATACTTATATAGTTGTCTGATACCACGCGCCGTTTTTTTTCTTTCTTCCCAATCCCTACTATTAGTTCACACTCTCCCCATATCTTGCTCCAATTTTCAATCGTTCATAAAAAACTTTTTATTCATCCACTCAAGTTCAAACACATTTTTTAATCGTTCATAAAAAACTTTTTATTCATCCACTCAAGTTCAAACACATTTTTTAATACTTGTAGTGGATGACGCTTGATGTTAATACTAAAAAACTAAAACTATACTCAGTAGCGCGACAGCCCATGGAGGGCCAAGGCCTACTGTGCCCATCTCAGTTTTCTTGACCTTGGGCTCTGGGGTGCAGGAGCAGATGTTCCGTTTAGGTGGTCAGCCGAACGCGAAACCTCCAGTTTTTAGTTCCCAAGTATGCTTGGTATTCATTTATCGACCCACTGAAGGGATGAAAGGCTGAGTCAACCTTGCCCGACCCAAGGATCGAACCCAGAACCTGTGGCACGGGAGCGCGAAGCTTGATGTTAATACAGTTTTTTGAAATATTAATTTCTTAATTAAACTTAATTAATATTAGTTTTACAAGGGAGAAAATTTTTTAATTATTTAATAAAAAGTAATTAAAATAAAAAAATTTCTTTATTGACCTAAGTAGGAATTGACTTTAAATAAAATAAAATAATTATATGACTCATTTAATAATGAAAAGGCAGTTTAAAATTATCCAACTAGAAGAGGGATAAAAATTGAAAATTAAACTTAAATCGAGAAGAGACTACCAACTAATGAAGTAGGCATAATCCGATTTCCCCGGCATCAACCTTAGTGGGGAGGGAGGGAGCACATCATTAGCCCGTTTTAAAGAGATGGGGATCGTTATAACTTTTCTCCGGAAAGGTGATTACACCGTTTATACTATGGCCTCATAAAATGACTACCTATAATTAATCCGTAGTTGCCTTTTCGGAAGTTTAATTACGGCAATAATCTCTCTTCCCCTCTTTGTTCTTAAAACATTCCTGGAAGACTGTACTTTTTACTTTGGGAATAGTGGGGTTATTTCAATTCCAGGAGAAGCCGGAGTCTTCTGAAGGTGTTAATTAGTTCGGGGAGTTCTACCGCTAAGACAAATTGCTTTGAAAATCACGATTTCGAATAGTATTTTAATGTCGAGAAATTTTCGTTTAAGAAATATATAAACTCATAAAAGACAATAACTTTAGGATCGATATAATATTCGTAGCGATATACATAGAATAGTTCCTTTTTTTCTCTCTCTGATTCGTTTTCGTTTAAGTAGAGGTCCAACACTGATTCAAAGTACCGATAATCATAAAATAAACTTTTTGGAACTATTTAATTAAAGTTTTATCGACTATTTCATTTCTAGGTAGTTTCGAACAATAATCATTTTCTCAAATTTTATCATAATTTTTTTTATTTGAAGATTTATAATATGTACACAAATTCGAGGGATTCATGTAAAGTTCAATTTTTTTTACAAAGAATTCCTTATTTTAAAAATCTACACAAGATGGTCTCTCTCTCTCTTTCCCCTGTTCTATTTTGATAGTTCTTGTTTTAAAAAGTGTCCTTGTGTAACAGTTTTTGTAAGACTAGATTACCACATTTATAAAAATCACCAGTTTGTTTTTGGCTATTTTGCTAACCTTTGTCATTAGAAAGTTCTCATCGTTACGCTGATGCAGTTGAGACAGAAAGGAAGGAATTTTATTGGTCCTCTTCTCCAACGACGTCGACATCCGGTTCTTGAAGACTTTCTTCCCTGCTGGACATCAGCCCTCGGACATCGTCCAGCAGTCTCGATGAGGAGTCCAGTTTTGTGTCCTCGTTCATTTTCCTTAGTTGCTTCTTGTGTTTCATTCGTCTGTTTTGGAACCATGTCTTCACCTGCAATGATTTAGAAAAATTCTTTTCTATACATGTTTAAGAAAATGGTCATACCATGACCAGATTATTAGACTCACTCTAAGATTCTATGCACAATTTTAATTATCAGGTGATACTATACAGATTTATTGTTTTTACGCGGTTTGCACTTGTTTACGTTCGTCTATCAATTGGTTAACATTGTCATGCAAGACGTTAAAAATAAATAGGAAGTATATAAAAAATCTCCCGAATGAAAACTCATTACATGTATGTTTAAATATAAAAGTATTGCCCATAAACTCGTGCAAATCATGTCATTATTAAAACACTATAGTGCGTCTAATCATTTGGTCTAATTATTACAATATATTAATATAATACCTGATATATTAAATATTCTATTTTTATCTAACATATCGTCTAATTTATCCAATCGTCGAATTTATAGTATATATCGTCTAATGTAACCAATTGATACACTAACGTAACCAACTGCAAACCGGTGTCAGTCGCGTAAAAACAATACTATAGAGCAGGGATGGGCAAACTACGGCCCGCGGGCCAAATGTGGCCCACCGGAAGTTTTAATCCGGCCCGCGGATAGAATTTTAACTTACAGATCCGTGGCGAATATAAACTACATAAATTATACATCCATTCTCTTGTCTACTTTGTTTAAAGCTATTCTTGCTCTTTCTTTTTTAACAAAGTACTGATGAGCTTTTTATTTATTTTTGTTCTATAAAGCATAAATTGATGGAAATAGCTGCCACAGGCAGAATTATTAAGGTAGTTTAAAAAAACTTCATTTTGATTTTGAACAAAGATTTCAAGATTTCAGTGCCATTCAAACAGAATTAGATATTTTTACCAAGCCTTTCAACGTAAATTTTGAAATAGTGAGGTCGGATTTGCAGCTTGAATTAATTGAGTTCCAATCTAACAATCATCTAAAGAAGTTGTTTCTAAGTATGCCGAAGTTTGAGTTATCAGGTGATACTCTATAGCAGGGATGGGCAAACTTTTTTGGTCGAGGGCCAAAAATCAAGGGGGAAAAAGTATGGTGGGCCAAATACAAACTTCTAAAATAAAAAAAATACAATCATTACCAAATCATTACCAAAAGCTAGTCCCAAATTGAATATCTCATGCCATGAAAATCCGTATTATATTTGCTTAATCTTATATATGTGAACAAAAGTTTCTAACTATTAACCTTAGAAAAAATCATTTTAGAAGTAGACTAACAGACAAGCATTTAGCCTCGTTCCTTAAAATAAGCACATCTCACTTCGAACCTCAATATAAGGAACTTTCAAAAATGAAATCGCAATTTCATTCATCTTATTAAATATTTAAATTAAAACTTGAATCTAGTTTTTTTTATTTTAGAAGTTTGTATTTGGCCCACCATACTTTTTCCCCCTTGATTTTTGGCCCTCGACCAAAAAAGTTTGCCCATCCCTGCTATAGAGTATCACCTGATAATTAAGATTTTACTTATTAGAATCTTATAGGGCGTTTAATAATTAGGCCAGGGATTGTAGCTCGAAATGCTTGTCTAGGAAAATGGTCATAGCTCGAAATGCTTGTTTATGAAAATGGTCATAGCTCGAAATGTTTGTTTATGAAAATGGTCATAACTCGAAATTAAAATGGTCATAGCCCCATAAAATTATGTTTTATTTCTTTATACCATTCATTTGCATGTACGGGTGATTATTGTAAGATATTATTTTTTTATAAATTTTGTCCGATGATGCAAATTGAAATTTGTGAAAAATCAATTAGAGCTTGCTTTTAAAATGTACAAAAGCACTTAAAAAAATTGCTTGAAACTTTTCAAATTTTAAGCTATTTTAATCAGACTTTTTTTCGAACGTTGCCAAATACGATTCACTTCAAAATTACGAAATTTATAAATAATTTAATACTACAGGTGCGATGCATTTGATTATCTATCGATCTTCAACTATCTTATCTACTTAGAATAACATCTATTTTTATGATATTTTTAAGCATATATTCTGATGATTTCGAAGTTCGAGCATTTAGATGATAGGGAAAAATATCTCGGTTTCAATGGCGCTAGCAGGGGGGGGGGGGCGTTTAGGGGTTTAAACACCCCTCTTGAGCTCGGACAAAATGGCAAAAATAAAAATGTTAGTAAAAAATTATGCAGGCTATTATTTTTTAAGACTATATATTTTTATTTGCCTTATGCCTACTTTTTTTTTCTCACGGTATTTCTCAGAATACTGAAAAAACATTTACTATAATTGGGTTGTACTTATGAAACCAAATTCACGTGATAGTGCACGAGCGAGCCCCGATCGCTGGTTCCTTTCTGTCCTGCCAGTCGCGATAGTTTTCTAGACTGGCTGGCATTCACGAGGTCTTTACGCTATGATTTTGGAATCCTAGACGTTCTGTCGTCTTTGAGACAATTCGAGAATTTTGGAGATGCGGTGGGTGAAAAATTATAAAAAAGGGGGAACGGAGAACTGTGGAGTTAGTTGGTCAGACAAAGAGTTATCTCGGCAGCTTGTCTTTCGGTTTGCTGTTCTTGGATCTCTAGGATGTCAAAACGCAAGAATTTAACAATTTTTAAGTATTTTGAAAAAAAAATCACGACCTGAAATTAGTGAGGTGACGGCGTCTAGTACCAATGTAAGTTTTTCTGTTGAACCGAATGATACTTCCGTTGAAAAAAACGTTTCTAGCATAACAAAATCTGATGAATGTGAAAGTGACCCTCAAAGTGTTTCTTCCCACCCATATGACATTGGACTTTTTTCAGAAGATAGCACATGAGAGGATAAAAAACTGGATATACTAAAAAATGTTTGGGAACCCAATACAGCATTTGTTTTTCCTGAAAAAGGTAAAAGAAAATTGAAATTTCAGTACAAATGGCTTTATCGCTGGAAATGGCTTGCATATTCAGAGGTCAAGAGGGGTGCTTTTTGCAAATTTTGTGTACTTATCGCACCAAGTGGTGCCGGTTCTGGCAAGCAACTTTTAGGCCAACTGTGCAGTGTAAAATTTGACAACTGGAAAAAAGCAGTAGAGCGATTTTTTGAACACGAGAAATGTCTTTATCACAAAAAATCGATCGAAACTGCTGGGACATTAAACGATATTTTACTTGGAAAGATGAAACCTGTGGATGAACAAGTTGACTGTGCAGCAAGCAGAAGAAAATTAGAAAATAGAAAAAAAATTACTCCAATCATTGAAACCATCCTGTTTTGTGGAAATCAAGGTCTCGCTCTAAGGGGACATAAGGATTCGGGAATAATTGCTGAACAACCAGGTGAAGAGAACGACGGAAATTTCCGGGCATTGCTTCGTTTCCGGAGTAAGAACGATTCGACTCTTAAGAACATTTTAGAGTCAAGCAGAAAAAATGCTCAGTATACCGTCCCTCGATTTCAAAACGAAGTTATTGAGGTTTGTAATATTTTAATCCTGCAAAAACTAGTCAGCAAAATTAATGATGCAACTTGCTTTTCCATACTTGCAGATGAAACAACTGATATTGCAGGTATAGAGCAATTATCGTTATGCGTTCGATATGTCGATAAAGAAAATTTTAACATCACCGAACAGTTTTTGCAATTCATTCCAGTGCATGACTTAACAGGAAAAGCAATAGCAACAACAATAGCAACAACAATATTAGGCCAATTACAGTCTATGAAGGTTAATATAAAAAAGTTACGTGGACAGGGGTACGATGGTGCGCTGCATTAATGAGTGGAAAAATTAATGGTGTACAAGCCCACGTAAGAAGTATTGTCCCATTAGCACTCTATGTACATTGCTCTGCGCATAGCCTCAATCTGGCCGTATTAAATGCATGCGAAATAACTGACATTAGAAATTGCTTAGGGACAATTAAAACATTATACGACTTTTTAAATACGCCAAAAAGACAGTATGTCCTATCTTCAGCAATAGAGGAGATGGAAACCAGCTCTAAGAGGGAGAAAATTAAACAGCTATGTGCAACCCGTTGGATGGAAAGATACGACTCAGTAACCGCTGTGGTGTAACTCTTCGAGCCTATCGTTGAAACTCTTCAAAAAATATCAGAATGGAAGGATAAGGAATCAGCTACTCAAGCTAATTCTTTACTGTGCACAGTATCTAATTGCCAGTTCGTAATATCTCTTTTATGCATTTACAAAGTTTTCACCATAACAATCCATCTTTGTAGATACCTATAAAAAACAAGCATAGATTTGATAGAGGCAGTGAGTCTCGCAGAAGATGCTATTAAAGAACTAAAATTATTGCGTGAAAATGCCACTGAAACATTCTCAGAAATATTCAGCTCTTCTTCTCTTGTGCTAACAAGCATTGGATCTTCCATACAGATCCCTAGTATAACGGGACGACAGAAAAATCGCGCTAATTTTCCCTCATCGACACCCGAAACATATTTCAGAGTTAGTGTATTTATTCCATTTATAGAAAATTTTATAACACAATTAGACTTAAGATTTGTATCGCATCGTGATATTTTGAAAGGATTTCAGTGCCTTCTTCCTGCCGATCCTTTCATTTGCCCACCTTCAAACATAAAGGCTTTTGAAGCACTAGTGGAATTTTACGCTGAAGATTTGGATACCTGTAAAGAAAGCCTTAAGTCTAAACTAAAACTCTGGTGTAAAAGATTGAAAAGGAATAGTGAAGACGGAGGTAGTGTTCCAAAAACTGCTGCGGATGCTCTTGGAATGTGCAATAAAGATATAACACCAAACATTTTCAAACTCCTAGAAATATTGGTTGTTCTACCTGTTTCAATGAGTGCAAACGAAAGATCCTTTTCGACTTTACGCCGTTTAAAGACTTATTTACGCAATTCAACGGGTAATAATAGAATGAAAGGATTAGCGCTCTTAAACATTCATAGAAAATTTACCCCAGATGTAGAAGACATTTTAAACGAACTTTCAAAAAAAAACCCGTCGTTTGGATATTACTCTATAAATCAATACATTTTTAGCGTGTTTGTGTACTGGTTTAATTCCCTATTTGTTGGTAAGTTATTTTTTCTTATTTTTTGGTCAAATTTATTGGTTTTCTATAGAATATTCACATTTATACGGTTATTATTTAGGTACATTATAAGTAGTGTCTTCTGGCTTGATTAATTCCTACTTTTTAATAAAAATAAAATATTTTACCTCTTATTATAAAAAAAAAAATTATGTTCATAAACTTACGAAATCGAATTAAAATATAACTAAACAATGTTGTCTAAATAAAGAATCAAAATTGTCTAGCTGTATAAATTAGGGAAATAATAGTGCTTTTTTACATACTCGAATTTCTTTTAGTAGTTTCAGAAAATTATGAACACCCCCCTTGAAAAAATTCTGCGTACGCCACTGCAAGGTTTTATGACTATTTTCATTCCCCTGCTGTTTCAACTTCTGTAAAACCAAGTATTTTATTGTACTCGAACAATTTTCGAGAAGAAAAATATTTTAAATAGAAAGGTTTATTAATTAAAAATTTAAGAGACAAACTAAGTTTTCATTAAAGCATTAGAATTATCACTGCTTTTAAACAATTTGCCTTTTTTAAAAATTTCAAATAATTACTTTTTAATTATAAATAAAGTTTAAATAAAAACAAATTCGATTATGTTTGTATTGATTATGTTAAAGAAAACGGTGATTAACTATAATCGGATTTAATCAGGCGAAAAGAAAGCGGGCTGAT
Organism: Parasteatoda lunata; assembly: GCA_949128135.1. Classification (NCBI taxonomy): domain Eukaryota; kingdom Metazoa; phylum Arthropoda; class Arachnida; order Araneae; family Theridiidae; genus Parasteatoda; species Parasteatoda lunata. The sequence goes on from OX421970.1 coordinate 126,020,476, forward strand.
GCAACTAATTAAAAAAAATTTTTAATTTTTTTTATGATTAGATTATTTTTTCTGCAGAAAGCAAAATGCGGTAATTGTGTGTGCTTAAAAATAAATGCGTTTTTCGAACGGGAACGAAAATATTTGCCTTTGATGGGTGGTATAAGCTTGAAGTAATTGAAAAGAAATGAGAAACTGTTGCCAGCAAATAAATTAAAAAGCTTTTCATATCGTCCATTCTTGCAAAGAGAATTTAGCTTAATTAAGTAATAGATTTTTCCTTATGAAAAAAAGAAATAATCAATAAAAAAAAAAAAATTCATTTTAATGAAACTTCCCCCCCCCCCCCACTTCTCTCTGCTTTAATATATTCATACCTATCGGTAGATGAAGCGTTCACGGTGCTCTAAAATCCCAATTCGAAACGTTTACACTTGCAGACGATATTTTAATTTAGCATATTTGCAACTATAGTTCGAACTTAAAAGAAAAATGAAGTGAAGAGGGAAATTAAGGAGAAGTCTAAAATATTTTTGAAATAATTACCGTTATTAAATTTAACTGATAATAAATAAACTTTACCCCATGTATAATAGAATATTTTTATCTTCACTCAATTTTCATTCACCGAAAATTAAAATAAGTGAAAGTAAATTAAAAGTGTGTAAAAAAATACAGTTGGGCTGAAATTGATTAAATTCTTTTTTATTTTTTACTTCGCACTTTCAATAACAAATATAATTGCTAATTGTTTGATCATATAGATATTAAATTTTGTGTATAATTATTATTATTTTGATACATAAATTTAAAGAAATTTTTCTCATGAAAGATTGTTAGCACTTTTGCCAATTTCGTTCAAAAATATCAAATTAGGTTTTTAACAATCTTTTATCCTCATAAAGTGTGCAAAATTAAGTTATAGTTGGGATGCGAGATTTGTGTGTTTACATTAATATTTATATAATTAATAAATACAAAAAATAAGCAATATAGCTTTGACGGGAAACTAAGAAACATAAAATAAAAAATAAAAAATTTCATAACGTCAAAATTTTTGATGGTTTTCCATAGATGGACCAACATAATTCTATCATGAACCATTATATTGTTGATGGTAACCAACATAAGTAGCCATCACTCCAATGTAGAAATTCGGACTGATTTATGATGGTCCAACATAAGAATAGCAACTTGTTTTGATGGTTTCTTCATGTTGAACCATCACGAATTTCCATCGTAGTATCATATGTTGGAACGATCATGAACAACCACCACACCAATGTTGGAATTTGGACTGATTTATAATGGCCCAACATAAAAATAATATTTTGATGGTATATTGCTGAGAATCAACAAGAATTTCTATTAAACCATTATGGAAATATATTGCTGTAGCATTATGGTCCATCACGAATTTCCATAGTAAACTAGGAATGAAATGTTGGAATGATCATGAACAACCGTCATTCCAATGTAAGACTTCGGACTGATTTATGATGGTCCAAATTCTTGAGAACCAACAAGAATTCCCATTAAACCATCATGGAAATGTACAGTTGGAACCATCACGGACCATCACGGATTGTTAGTTCACGAGAATCAAACTTCTCTCGATGGTTAATCATCCTTGTATTAAAGTAGCATTTTCTGTTATGGAATGATGGAAGAGCATATAAAAAACTATGAACACATAATAGAAAATGTTGGATATCGGTGGACCATCATGAATCGTACTGCAGCCAGCATAAACCATCAATAGTTTTTGATGGAACCATCAAGAATTTCGTCTTGGCTTAACATATATTGAAAAGAAACATAAATAAGAAATTAACTTTAAAATAGTTTGTATTGTTGTTTTATAATAATAATTTTGAAATAACTTTGTTACTCTTTAAAACAGTTTCTAAACATAATTTGTTTTGTTTCTTGGATTGAAGCATGGATAAAAGAATTTTTTGAAGTGAGTCGAATTTTTTTATATTTTTTAATTAAAATGGGTGGAGTTTAAAACCCACTAAGATTCTTAATGTAACTGAGCTGTTTAGCAAATTAATGAGTTAATCGCGAGACACAATTTTCATTTTTAATCCTACTATAATTGGGGATAAAGCAGAATAAATAGTTTTTCTTAAAAATAATTTTGGAGAGAAATGGAGCAATAAACATTTTGACGGAAAAAATTCATTAAAAAGATAATAACTATGGTGTTAAATACATAAAAGGAATTATCATTAATTCTATCAAAATAACGCGTCTTTAAATTTATTTTTAATAAGATATTTTTAAAAAAATCGTTAGATGCCGCATAAAAAAACTAAATAATTGTTGAATGTTTGAACAATCCGGTCAATATTAACATTTAACATTATATGTGTGCATAGTTAGTTAACATTATAAGTGCGTATAGTTTGTCTATGGTAATAACTCACCCCGCCACAAAGTCTGAGGCCATCTGCTGCTATGGAAACAAGAATAGTGCATTTTAGGGAGGGTAGCTTCTCTTCACTCTAAGGCTAACACAGTAGATCTCCTTTCTCTCGCTGTCACCTGTCCTAAAGAATGACTTGAAATAGTTATACCTCGTTGTCCTAGCCACCTCCACAGGTCTAGACAAATGGCTAGGGGAGTTGTTACTTTAGACAAACTATATATGTATTGCGTTATTTGGGGGGGGGGCAAAAGAGAGGAAATTCACCTGAGTTTCTGATAGGCTAAGAGCAGTGGCTAGTTCTAGCCTTTCAGGAGTGGAGAGGTACCTTTGTGCTTCAAATCTTTTCTCTAGGCCGTGTAGCTGTTGATCACTGAAAACTGTTCGTGCCTTGCGTCTCCGGCATGGCTTACCCCCCTCAGAGGGGAACAAAGCTCCGGGAAATGGCAGACCTATAAAGAAAAACTCACTCAGTCAAATAAATTTCCAATTATTCAGAGTCACTTTTCAATTTCTACTATTAGTTCACACTCTCCCTATATCTTGTACAAATTTTCAATCATTAATAAGATATTTTTTTTATTTAGCCGTTCAAGTTCAAAGAAATTTTTTTAAAATTCGTAGAGGATACATTAACACTTAATGTTAATGCAGTTTTTTCAAATATTAATTCATTCATTAAATTGCAAAAAACGAAATGGAATTTTCTAAATGGTTAAGCGTTAGTCGTTGTTTTAAATTTTACTATAAGCGATTTCACATATTTTAAAAATAACATCTGTGATAATTTCTAAGCACTATTTGAACAAAAAAAATAGTTTATTGCTCACATTTAATTATTTTATATTCGCTGAGTCAGATAAATTCAATAAAGAACATTGAGATGTAGCACGTGTGGATCACGTCACCAGACTTTTTATAGTTGTCTGATACCACACGCTCTCCCTATATATATTTATATATTTTGTGCAAATTTTAAATCGTTAATAAAATACTTTTTATTCATCCATTAAAGTTAAAATAAATTTTTTCAAACAAGTAGTGGATGAAATTTGATGTTAATAAAATTTTTTCAAATATTAATTCATTCATTAATTTTAATGAATTAATTTTAGTTTTATTTGGGAGAAAAAATTGTAGTAATTTAATAAAAAGTAACTAAAATAGAATTTTTCTTCATTGTCCGAAGTGAGAATTGACTTTAATTTTTTTATTTTATTTTATACTGCTAGTTATAAAAGGAAATTATTAGTAGTTAGATTTTTCAGAACCTGCAGCAAAAAGTAAATAAAAAAAATAATAATAATCCATTCCAAATCTGCCTCTAAATAAAATAAATTCTTATAAAATGCTCTTTAAAAAGAGGAGAAAAAATGATTTCAAAAATCATTAAAACTGAACTTAAAATAATAAATTTAAAATATTTTTTTAAAACTTATTTGGTATTAACATTATTTTTTTGGAAAAGCCATTAATCATTGCTTGCATTCATAAATTAAATATAAAATAAGCTAAAAATTAAAATAAATTTAACAACTATGTAAAAAAATAAATTTTGAAATAAGTACCTGATTAAGATAAATAAGAATTTATTAATTCTTATTTATCGTCAAGAACATCATTGTATTACATAATTATGTTTTTAAAATTCAAAGTTCTAAAGTTCAAAAGCAAATTCTTATATCTTAAAAGAAAATAAATTCCAAAGCAAACAGCTTATTATTTAAAATAGCAATATTTAATGTAAAATTTGCGCTTAATTTACAATTAATTCACTTGCAGAATTCTCTTCAAATGAAATTATGTCATTCAAAGTTTCTAATTTGAAGAGGGAAAAAAAAATCAAAAAATGGTTAAATGACCAAAAGAAAAAAAAACTAGTGAGATTCTCTTAAATGTCATTCCAAGTATCTAAGTTAAAAAGGAGGGGAAATATAAAAAAAACCAAACAATGATGAAACGACCAAAAGAAAAAAAAAAAAAAAAAACAATAAAAAAAAAACATTAGTAAAATTCTCTTAAAATGAAAAAAATTCATTAAAAGCATCTAAATTAAAAAAGGGAAAAATTCAAAAAACAAAAATGATTAAATAACCAGAAGAAGAAAAAAAAAAAACAGGTAAAATTCTCTTAAAATGAAAAAATGTCTTTCGAAAATTCAAAAATGATTAAATGACCAAAACAAGAACACGAGTAAAATTCTCTTAAAATGAAAAAAAATTCCAAGTACCTAAATTAAAAAGGGGAAAAATAAAAAAATAAAAAAATTCAAAAAAAATTATTAAATGACCCCCCCCCCCCCAAAAAAAAAGGAAGAGTAAAATTCTCTTAAAATGAATAAAATGTCATTCAAAGTATCTGAATTTAAAAAAGAGGAAAATCGAAAAAATCCAAAAATGATTAAATGACCAAAAGGAGAAGAAGAAAGAAACACGTGAAAAATTCTCTTAAAATGAAAAAATGTCTTTCGAAAATCCAAAAATGATTAAATGACCAAAACAAGAACACGAGTAAAATTCTCTTAAAGTGAAAAAAATTTCCAAGTACCTAAATTAAAAAGGGGAAAAATAAAAAAAAATTTTTAAAAAAAAGTAATTAAATGACCCCCCCCCCCAAAAAAAAAAAAAAAAACAGATAAAGAAGAGTAAAATTCTCTTAAAATGAAAAAAATGTCAAGTATCTGAATTTAAGAAAGAGGAATATCGAAAAAATCCAAAAATGGTTAAATGACCAAAAGGAGAAGAAGAAAAAAACACGTGTAAAATTCTCTTAAAATGAAAAAAATTCATTGAAAGTATCTTAATGAGAAAGGGGAAAAAAGTACAAAAATTATTAAATGACCAAAAGGAAAAATACACGAGTAAATTTCTCCAAAAATGAAAAAAAAAATGTCATTCAAAGTAAGTTAAAAAGGGGGATAAATCGAAAAAACATCCAAAAATGATTTAATGTCTAAAAGAACAAAAACGAGTAAAATTCCCTTCAAATGAAAAATTGTCTTTCAAAATATTTAAATTAAAAAGGGGAGAAAATCGAAAAAAATCCAAAAATGATTAATTGAGCGAAAGAAGAAAAAAACACGAGTAAAATTCTTTTAAAATGAAGTTAAATTGAGTTTTCATATATTAAAATATTAACGTTTTGCAAAAATGCTACAGCTCGGCTACCATTCGGTAAAATATTTCCTGAAACTACGATAAATCCATAATCATGCCCTAATAATAATAAAAATTTGTAAAGACACTCCAAAATTAAATTGACTTGATCCCACATGTTTTTTTTAAAAAAATAATTAGCAAGAAAGTAAAGAAAACAGAGAAAATATTTAAATAAAATTTCGAAAAATGCAATAGTGAAATAAATTGCAAAATTTATGATTTAAGGAATTTTTTCTTTTCTTTTGCCTGCATGTTTATTTTTTACTTTATTATTATTGAAACGAAGAAATTACCCTTTCACTTTAAACTTTAAAATCGAAAATAAAGAAATTAAATTATTATTAATGGATAGATAAAATATTATTTATTAAATATATTAAATATAAATATATATTAATGTATAATAAATATAAATATACTATATAATAAATATAAATATAATATGTAGGTAAAATATTAATATATAATTCAAAATTCCATAGGGGAGAAAAAAACTTTGAAATTTTTTTATATAAAACGTACGTAATTTCCTTCGAAAAATCAAAATTTTTGATACTTTACATTACAGAATTTTCTCTGAAATATTTTCGTGTGAAAACAACATTTCGTATTTTAAAGAGTTTTCTTTTCTTTTTCTCCCTGAAACGAACTTTGCAAAGCTATTTTCTCTTTAGAAAACCGTTTGAATTTGAGAGAAGAGAGGAAAGAAATAGAAAACCAGAAAAAAGGAAGAAAAGATAAAAGAAGAGAAATATTTTCAAAGTATAATGTTTATTTTATAACCGTCGTTGAACAGTCGACTCAATTTAGTGTTTACGACTACTAATGTTCAACTCCGTAGCCTTGTCATTTTGAACCCAATCCAAAAGACTCCTGGATCAGTACCCCCAGAGGTATTGATTTGTTATGGGAACATGGTGGACTCGACAAATTTAACGTGCATCAGTCACCATTTACTACATGAGAACTCCTGTATTGGAAGAAATCTCTTTTTCGATGGAACTAACCCACATTTGCGTTACAAGGAGAGACGGCAAAGGGATCCGTCTACCACTGAGGAACCGTATAGACTAGGATTCGAACTCTGTCACCTAGGCGAAAACTCCTAAGTATAATGTTGGGAAATGCAGATTCCTGCTTAGAGGCTACGAAGCATAATGATACGTAAATTATTGGGAAAGTCAATAAGCTTTAAACGCAAATTTTACGTAATATTGACGGAATGATATTACCATCTTGCTATTTGGTAAAAAAGCTTGGTAGATTTTACGTAATATGAACGGAATGGATTTTACCAACTACCCTTCGGTAAGATTTTAATATTTCCTATTTGGATTCAGTAAAAATGATTCTAAGTAATATTGACAAAGCAAATTTACCTTTTAAATTTCGGTCCAAATTTATCAACGCAAAATTTCTGGGTTTTTTTAATTTTATTTTTATAACCACTTTTTTCTATAATTTGACGTACTGTTGGCGTAAATAATATGTAAAAATAACTTATTCAGTCTTACCTTGTAAAAAGTGGTTAGTAAAATATTCTTGTTTACGTAACATTTTACACAAATTTTACGTTTTTTTGGATAACCATTTTCGCTATAATTCAACATTTAAACTTACGAAAACTTTGACGTATTGTTGACGTAAATATTATGTAAAAATAACGTACTCATTATTACCTAGTAATAAATTTTAACTAAGACATGATACATTTTTACTTCGTAATTGCATTTCAAAAGCAGCAGATCACCCCCCACGGCATTTTTTATAGCAAATTAAACAATTAAACACTCTTGAACTAATTGTCCAATGTAATTTTTTTTTTATTTAGTTAAACTCCTAACGCAATATTCTACACTCTATTGTAATTTTAAATGTCTTATCGCCATTAAGTAATGTCGTCAGTTTTTTAAGTATTATCGTTTTTCCACAGCGAAACACAATTTAGCGTAAGAATACAATATAGCAGGAGAAATACAGAAGAATAAAAAACATTTAAAATTGCAATAATTTCCAAACAAATTGGAGTTTTGAAGGAAAAATAATAAAAAAAATTCCTTCTCTTTCGACGCGTTGTGTATTTCTGCCGTTTGTAGAGCGCATCGCACGTTTAATAATTCTCGAATCGAATGGTTTTTAAATTTCTACACACTTTCCTTATTTTAATTTGAGATTTATAGTTTTTGTGCAGAAAATTAAAATACAACGTGAAGTTAAATACTTAAAACAGCAGCATTTGCGTCTTATTAATATAGATATGAAGTATTAACTCGTTTTGTTATATAACGGCTTCCTATTAGGTAACCGCGTTCGAATCCCATCGATAGGAATTCCGTTTCAGGCTTACACCGACCACAATGCTGACGTAAAATATCATCAGTAGTAGACGGATCATGGGTTAGTCTCTTTGCCGTCAGGCTAACCGTGGGAGATTTTTCCGGTTTTCATGTAGAGCATATGAGGGTTAGTTCCATCAAAAAGTCCTCCACGAAAGCAAAATTACCCCCAATACTTGATCCAAGAGTGCCCTTGTCTTCTGAATTGGATTCAAGGTGACAAGGCTGCAGAGTTGAGTACTAGCAGTCATAAAACCAAAACATTGGGTCGGCTGTACAAGGACTGTTATTAAAAAATAATTATAATAAAAAATAAAGGCAGCCGAGATTCCTACCATAAAAACATAAGATTTTCGAGAAAAATAAATTCTTTAAGGAGGAAAAAAAAGCATTTAAACAGTGTTAAAAGCTCTACTTTAAAAAAATTAATTTTTGAAGTGAGCCAAAAAAAGGTGACCAATTTATCAAAATACAATTTTTTCTACTACTTCCAGATGCAAATCCATGAGTTGTCAAAGTACAAATATTTAATTAATTCGTCAAAATTTTCAAATGTTGTCCCAAAATTTGAATAAAACTAACAATTGTTCTGAATAATATTAACATTGTAACTCATAACATTGTTTGAATACAATGCTTATAGAATGGTGCGTTACATTTCATTACTTTTCAGATTAACAACAGGATAATATTTTTTTTTAAAAAAAAGTTTTGATTAGAAAAATATATTATAAAACAATAAATTAAGCTTAAATAATTATAAATTATTATCCTAAAAATAACTTGATGCCAAAAAAATAAACAATTGGATTCAAAAATAATTTGTTGATGGCTTTGAAAATTTTTTAAAAATAACGTGTCTTTGCATGTATGAAATATACTCGCATTATTTCATAGATTAGTCACTATACTTTACACACAAAAAACACATACATAGCATAAAGATCTAGTTTTGGGGGGCTGTGTACAAATGTAACGCCTAACGGAGAGCGAGAGTTCGTGACCAGCATAGTTTGGCAAGCAAGCAAGGGGAGGTCCAAGTTTGCCATTAATATGTTTACGTAATGTTTAAACATCGCCCTTTTTTAATGTTATATAACACTGAAATTTTCTAGAAATAAAAAATGTCTAGAAATGATTAAAAATATTTATGAGTGTTTTTCTCAATCCCTTAGGAAAATTTGCTATAGGTTTACCATAAAAAATGCCATAGGATATTCCTATGGGGTTTTGCCTATGGTAAAATTTTGCCCTACGCTTTTGCCATATACGTATGGCAAAATCTTGTCATACATGTATGGAAAAATTTTGCCATACATATTTGGCAAAACACCATAGGAATATCCTTTGGCATTTTTTATGGCAAACCTATGGCAAATTTTCCTAAGGGAATACATTTGCCATATGTGTATGGTATGCACATTTCCATAAGGGATTGTCTTGCCATATAAATACCATACAGATATATATGATTACTAGAGCCCGGATTTTGATGACCTAAAAAATCTCAATTAATGCCCTTAAAAAGTGCAAAAAATGCCCTTTAAAAGTGCAAAAAATGCCCTTAAAATGCAAAAATTGCGCTAAAAACGCCTTATGACATGACTTAAATAAAGTAAAAATATTGAACTAAAACAATTTTTTACTCTTTAAAATTATTATGAGTCATTTCAAAAAATATAAAACAATGCAATACTTGTTCTACGTTCATTAAAGTTTGAAAAATATGTTTTATATCCTAAAATAAAAAATGTTTTATATCCTAAATTTAAAAAAAAAGGAAAATATATTGACTCCAAAACATTTTCATTTTGTATAGAAACTTTAATGAATATAACAACTTCCATCTCATAATATTACTATATCAGAATTACATTGGATTATTAATTTTTTTTTAATATTTTGAAATGTAAACGAGCGTTTCTTGTCTGAGAGTTAATTTTTATACCTGAATAAGCTTCTTTCAACGTCTACTGATGTTATTGGTGCGTACTTGAAAAAGACGGTCTCACTTACTGACAATTCTTCTTCAATTTGAAAAGATGTTGCTTCACCTGTTAATATCCTAGAGATTTTCTTCATTGTTTGGAAGCCAGTGTAATAATGAAAAATGATAAAAAATAATAAAAATTGGAAAAAATTAACAAAAAATTTAAAAAATGCTGTAAAATGCAAAATATGCCCCAAAATTTAAAGAAAAATGCCCTATAAATCTAAAAAAATGCTCTAAAGGACAAAAAATGTCCAAAAATGCAAAAAATGCAAAAAAATGCAAATGTCATCAAAATCCGGGCCTTAATGATTACCATAGATTTATGGTGTCTTGCCATATAAATGCCATAAAAATCTTTATGGTTACCATAGGCCTATGGCACCCTATACAAATTTCTATGGTTGCCATAAGCCTATGATGTCATGACATATAAATGATATACAGATCTCTATGGTTACCATACGCCTATGGCACCCTATACAAATTTCTATGGTTGCCATAAGCCTATGATGTCATGCCACATAAATGATATACAGATCTCTATGGTTACCATGGGCCTATGACATACTGCCATACAAATTTCTATGGTTGCCGTAAGCCTATGATGTCATGGCATATAAATGATATACTCTATGGTTACCATAGGCCTATGGCATACTGCCATACAAATTTCTAAGGTTGCCGTAGGCTTATGGTGTTGTGCCATATAAATGTTATACATATCTCTATGGTTACCATAGGCGTATGGTAGCTTGCCATACAAATTTCTATGGTAACCATAGGTTGCCATAGATTACCATAGGTTTCTCTATGGCAAATTTTCATAACAAATAAGAAAAATTGAAATTTTTTATGTGTTGAAGCCATTTACAATTTCAAATCCTTCTTAACACACTTATTCGATTTAAACGCATAAAAAATTCCAAGAATTATACTTTGCTCGACTCTTTCTTCCGTACTTATGAGAGGGGGCATTAAAGTATCTATTGCCTGAGGGTGCGGAAAATAAAAACGATCTAACTGGAACCGTTTGTCAAATTACAGTTTCTTCACTGAATAGAGATAAAAGTTTTTCGGACGAAAATAAGAAACGGATTTTCAAAATGGAATAAAAAATTTTCCATAAAACAAGACAAAAAAATAAAGAAGAAAATGCGACAAAATGATATGATATAAGAAGAGAATAAAAACGAAAGAGCACTTTTGAGGCTGTTAGACGGTCTTTTCACCATTACCCGACAGCGGCCGGATTTGGACGGATCTGCGCCCGCACACGCGCTTAACAAGTCCGGATATACGGCGCCCTAACAGGCTTAAGAACGGAGAGACAGCGGAAGGGAGGTGTGTGTTTGATAACACATTGCAAGAAAAGGCGAAAAAGTTGACAAAACGAAATATTTTCCATTTTTAGCTCTTGAAATCACGATAAAATACCCTTTGCTGTGGATGGACTAAATTTTGAATAAAAAGTGCCTGTTTTCGAGTTGCCAGTTTAGAGTAATCCCTTTTTTGCAAGTGATGAAAAATGGTGAGAAGGGAAGAAGAGGAAGGTGCTTTTTATCGCCGTATTATGTGTTGCATCATAGTTGGCGAGTTTTATATTTCACGACAAATGGCTTAAAAGCCTTTTATTATTTCAACAGAACAGATAAATAGTTGTTTTCTCAAGAATTTAGAATTTTAGTTTCTATCTTTAAACAAAATATATTTTTAAATCGAATACTATATTTCACAAGAAAAGGTTTATACAAAATAGTAGAAAGAATTTCCCCGCTGTGCAAAGAGTAATCACTTTTTGTAATATGTTTTACTCTTTCATAAAATATCGGTTTTTATGCTACATCGATGCATCAAGTCATTCCTAAAAATAAATAAAAAATATTTCAATCTAATATCGGTTTATAGAACCATTCATAAAAATATTGGTTAAATCTTATCTCGCTAACTTGAACCACTTCTAAAAAAGTGGTTCAATTTAATATCAGTATGTTAATAAAAAATTTGGTTCAATCTAGAATTGAATCAGTAATAAAAAAAATTAGTTCAATCTGTACCTGGAATTATTAGTTCAATTTAATATTGGTGCTCAGAATAGCTCATAAAGAACTGCAATATCTTCAGGTTTATAAATAGTATCTAAATTGTTTTAGAAAGTAAAATTTCTCCCGTAAAGGTTCTTCGTAATATATTAGTCTCAATTAAACAAGTATTTTTCCTACAGCCTGAATTCTTCGGAGCCTTTTTTCATGAAATTCTTCATTCATTTCTCAGGCATTTGAACATCTATAGATATCCTGAAATTCTTCGGTTATCTTTTTCCATGTATTCCCAATTCAATTTAATATTGGTGCTCAGAATAGCTCATAAAGAACTGCAATATCTTCAGGTTATTCGTTTACAAATAGTATCTAAATTGTTTTAGAAAGTAAAATTTCTCCCGTAAAGGTTCTTCGTAATATATTAGTCTCAATTAAACAAGTATTTTTCCTACAGCCTGAATTCTTCGGAGCTTTTTTTCATAAATTCTTCATTCATTTCTCAGGCATATCTTTTTATTTGAACATCTATAGATATCCTGAAATTCTTCGGTTATCTTTTTCCATGTATTCCCAATTCAATTTAATATTGGTGCTCAGAATAGCTCATAAAGAACTGCAATATCTTCAGGTTATTCGTTTATAAATAGTATCTAAATTGTTTTAGAAAGTAAAATTTCTCCCGTAAAGGTTCTTCGTAATATATTAGTCTCAATTAAACAAGTATTTTTCCTACAGCCTGAATTCTTCGGAGCTTTTTTTCATGAAATTCTTCATTCATTTCTCAGGCATTTGAACATCTATAGATATCCTGAAATTCTTCGGTTATCTTTTTCCATGTATTCCCAATTCAATTTAATATTGGTGCTCAGAATAGCTCATAAAGAACTGCAATATCTTCAGGTTATTCGTTTATAAATAGTATCTAAATTGTTTTAGAAAGTAAAATTTCTCCCGTAAAGGTTCTTCGTAATATATTAGTCTCAATTAAACAAGTATTTTTCCTACAGCCTGAATTCTTCGGAGCTTTTTTTCATAAATTCTTCATTCATTTCTCAGGCATATCTTTTTATTTGAACATCTATAGATATCCTGAAATTCTTCGGTTATCTTTTTCCATGTATTCCCAATTCAATTTAATATTGGTGCTCAGAATAGCTCATAAAGAACTGCAATATCTTCAGGTTATTCGTTTATAAATAGTATCTAAATTGTTTTAGAAAGTAAAATTTCTCCCGTAAAGGTTCTTCGTAATATATTAGTCTCAATTAAACAAGTATTTTTCCTACAGCCTGAATTCTTCGGAGCCTTTTTTCATGAAATTCTTCATTCATTTCTCAGGCATTTGAACATCTATAGATATCCTGAAATTCTTCGGTTATCTTTTTCCATGTATTCCCAATTCAATTTAATATTGGTGCTCAGAATAGCTCATAAAGAACTGCAATATCTTCAGGTTATTCGTTTACAAATAGTATCTAAATTGTTTTAGAAAGTAAAATTTCTCCCGTAAAGGTTCTTCGTAATATATTAGTCTCAATTAAACAAGTATTTTTCCTACAGCCTGAATTCTTCGGAGCTTTTTTTCATAAATTCTTCATTCATTTCTCAGGCATATCTTTTTATTTGAACATCTATAGATATCCTGAAATTCTTCGGTTATCTTTTTCCATGTATTCCCAATTCAATTTAATATTGGTGCTCAGAATAGCTCATAAAGAACTGCAATATCTTCAGGTTATTCGTTTATAAATAGTATCTAAATTGTTTTAGAAAGTAAAATTTCTCCCGTAAAGGTTCTTCGTAATATATTAGTCTCAATTAAACAAGTATTTTTCCTACAGCCTGAATTCTTCGGAGCTTTTTTTCATAAATTCTTCGTTCATTTCTCAGGCATTTGAACATCTATAGATATCCTGAAATTCTTCGGTTATCTTTTTCCATGTATTCCCAATTCAATTTAATATTGGTGCTCAGAATAGCTCATAAAGAACTGCAATATCTTCAGGTTATTCGTTTATAAATAGTATCTAAATTGTTTTAGAAAGTAAAATTTCTCCCGTAAAGGTTCTTCGTAATATATTAGTCTCAATTAAACAAGTATTTTTCCTACAGCCTGAATTCTTCGGAGCCTTTTTTCATGAAATTCTTCATTCATTTCTCAGGCATTTGAACATCTATAGATATCCTGAAATTCTTCGGTTATCTTTTTCCATGTATTCCCAATTCAATTTAATATTGGTGCTCAGAATAGCTCATAAAGAACTGCAATATCTTCAGGTTATTCGTTTATAAATAGTATCTAAATTGTTTTAGAAAGTAAAATTTCTCCCGTAAAGGTTCTTCGTAATATATTAGTCTCAATTAAACAAGTATTTTTCCTACAGCCTGAATTCTTCGGAGCTTTTTTTCATAAATTCTTCATTCATTTCTCAGGCATTTGAACATCTATAGATATCCTGAAATTCTTCGGTTATCTTTTTCCATGTATTCCCAATTCAATTTAATATTGGTGCTCAGAATAGCTCATAAAGAACTGCAATATCTTCAGGTTATTCGTTTATAAATAGTATCTAAATTGTTTTAGAAAGTAAAATTTCTCCCGTAAAGGTTCTTCGTAATATATTAGTCTCAATTAAACAAGTATTTTTCCTACAGCCTGAATTCTTCGGAGCTTTTTTTCATAAATTCTTCGTTCATTTCTCAGGCATTTGAACATCTATAGATATCCTGAAATTCTTCGGTTATCTTTTTCCATGTATTCCCAATTCAATTTAATATTGGTGCTCAGAATAGCTCATAAAGAACTGCAATATCTTCAGGTTATTCGTTTATAAATAGTATCTAAATTGTTTTAGAAAGTAAAATTTCTCCCGTAAAGGTTCTTCGTAATATATTAGTCTCAATTAAACAAGTATTTTTCCTACAGCCTGAATTCTTCGGAGCCTTTTTTCATGAAATTCTTCATTCATTTCTCAGGCATTTGAACATCTATAGATATCCTGAAATTCTTCGGTTATCTTTTTCCATGTATTCCCAATTCAATTTAATATTGGTGCTCAGAATAGCTCATAAAGGACTGCAATATCTTCAGGTTATTCGTTTACAAATAGTATCTAAATTGTTTTAGAAAGTAAAATTTCTCCCGTAAAGGTTCTTCGTAATATATTAGTCTCAATTAAACAAGTATTTTTCCTACAGCCTGAATTCTTCGGAGCTTTTTTTCATAAATTCTTCATTCATTTCTCAGGCATATCTTTTTATTTGAACATCTATAGATATCCTGAAATTCTTCGGTTATCTTTTTCCATGTATTCCCAATTCAATTTAATATTGGTGCTCAGAATAGCTCATAAAGAACTGCAATATCTTCAGGTTATTCGTTTACAAATAGTATCTAAATTGTTTTAGAAAGTAAAATTTCTCCCGTAAAGGTTCTTCGTAATATATTAGTCTCAATTAAACAAGTATTTTTCCTACAGCCTGAATTCTTCGGAGCTTTTTTTCATAAATTCTTCATTCATTTCTCAGGCATATCTTTTTATTTGAACATCTATAGATATCCTGAAATTCTTCGGTTATCTTTTTCCATGTATTCCCAATTCAATTTAATATTGGTGCTCAGAATAGCTCATAAAGAACTGCAATATCTTCAGGTTATTCGTTTACAAATAGTATCTAAATTGTTTTAGAAAGTAAAATTTCTCCCGTAAAGGTTCTTCGTAATATATTAGTCTCAATTAAACAAGTATTTTTCCTACAGCCTGAATTCTTCGGAGCTTTTTTTCATAAATTCTTCATTCATTTCTCAGGCATATCTTTTTATTTGAACATCTATAGATATCCTGAAATTCTTCGGTTATCTTTTTCCATGTATTCCCAATTCAATTTAATATTGGTGCTCAGAATAGCTCATAAAGAACTGCAATATCTTCAGGTTATTCGTTTACAAATAGTATCTAAATTGTTTTAGAAAGTAAAATTTCTCCCGTAAAGGTTCTTCGTAATATATTAGTCTCAATTAAACAAGTATTTTTCCTACAGCCTGAATTCTTCGGAGCTTTTTTTCATAAATTCTTCATTCATTTCTCAGGCATATCTTTTTATTTGAACATCTATAGATATCCTGAAATTCTTCGGTTATCTTTTTCCATGTATTCCCAATTCAATTTAATATTGGTGCTCAGAATAGCTCATAAAGAACTGCAATATCTTCAGGTTATTCGTTTACAAATAGTATCTAAATTGTTTTAGAAAGTAAAATTTCTCCCGTAAAGGTTCTTCGTAATATATTAGTCTCAATTAAACAAGTATTTTTCCTACAGCCTGAATTCTTCGGAGCTTTTTTTCATAAATTCTTCATTCATTTCTCAGGCATTTGAACATCTATAGATATCCTGAAATTCTTCGGTTATCTTTTTCCATGTATTCCCAATTCAATTTAATATTGGTGCTCAGAATAGCTCATAAAGAACTGCAATATCTTCAGGTTATTCGTTTATAAATAGTATCTAAATTGTTTTAGAAAGTAAAATTTCTCCCGTAAAGGTTCTTCGTAATATATTAGTCTCAATTAAACAAGTATTTTTCCTACAGCCTGAATTCTTCGGAGCCTTTTTTCATGAAATTCTTCATTCATTTCTCAGGCATTTGAACATCTATAGATATCCTGAAATTCTTCGGTTATCTTTTTCCATGTATTCCCAATTCAATTTAATATTGGTGCTCAGAATAGCTCATAAAGAACTGCAATATCTTCAGGTTATTCGTTTACAAATAGTATCTAAATTGTTTTAGAAAGTAAAATTTCTCCCGTAAAGGTTCTTCGTAATATATTAGTCTCAATTAAACAAGTATTTTTCCTACAGCCTGAATTCTTCGGAGCTTTTTTTCATAAATTCTTCATTCATTTCTCAGGCATATCTTTTTATTTGAACATCTATAGATATCCTGAAATTCTTCGGTTATCTTTTTCCATGTATTCCCAATTCAATTTAATATTGGTGCTCAGAATAGCTCATAAAGAACTGCAATATCTTCAGGTTATTCGTTTATAAATAGTATCTAAATTGTTTTAGAAAGTAAAATTTCTCCCGTAAAGGTTCTTCGTAATATATTAGTCTCAATTAAACAAGTATTTTTCCTACAGCCTGAATTCTTCGGAGCTTTTTTTCATGAAATTCTTCATTCATTTCTCAGGCATTTGAACATCTATAGATATCCTGAAATTCTTCGGTTATCTTTTTCCCAAAATTCTAGCCGTCTTTTTTCCTATCTCCCGAAATTCGGATTTTTCGTACTTCCTGAAATTTTTTATATCCTTCATTGTGGTATAAACATTTTTTCAGGCCCAGAAATTATCTACGTGTTTCATTCGAATATATAGCTTTTTTTCCATGCATTCCCAAAATTCTTACATCGTTTTATCGGATAGCACATTTGCACATTTTTTCCTATCTCCCGAAATTCTGTAGATTCGGATTTTTCGTACTTCCTGAAATTTTTTATATCCTTCATTGTGGTATAAACATTTTTTCAGGCCCAGAAATTATCTACGTGTTTCATTCGGATATATAGCTTTTTTTCCATGCATTCCCAAAATTCTTACATTGTTTTATCGGATAGCACATTTTTTCCTATCTCCCGAAATTCTGTAGATTCGGATTTTTCGTACTTCTTGAAATTTTTTATATCCTTCATTGTGGTATAAACATTTTTTCAGGCCCAGAAATTATCTACGTGTTTCATTCGGATATATAGCTTTTTTTCCATGCATTCTCAAAATTCTTACATCGTTTTATCGGATAGCACATTTTTTCCTATCTCCCGAAATTCTGTAGATTCGGATTTTTCGTACTTCCTGAAATTTTTTATATCCTTCATTGTGGTATAAACATTTTTTCAGGCCCAGAAATTATCTACGTGTTTCATTCGGATATATAGCTTTTTTTCCATGCATTCCCAAAATTCTTACATCGTTTTATCGGATAGCACATTTTTTCCTATCTCCCGAAATTCTGTAGATTCGGATTTTTCGTACTTCCTGAAATTTTTTATATCGTTTATTCTGATAAAAAACTTTTTTCAGGTCCTGAAATTATCTACGTGTTTCATTCGGATATATAGCTTTTTTTCATGCATCCCGAAAATTCTTGTAGTTTATTCAGATATAGTTCATTTTTCATGTCTCCCCAAATTCCTTAGATTGTTCAACATTTCAATAGTCTGAGAATTTTTATTTTATAACTGTCCTTGAACAGCTGACCCAATTTTTTTGATTCACGATTACTAATGGTCAACTCCGTTGCCTTGTCATTTTGAACTCAATCCGAAAGACGAGGGTACTCCTGGATCTAGTATTGGGAGAAATTTCCATTCATGGAGGAATTTTGAAGGAACTAACCCTCATTTGCGTTACATGGAGAGGAAAACCTCGAATGCGGAAGAGGAAAACCACGAATGCGGAGTTCGTATCGACCAGCCATCTCTGGCATTCGAACTCGGTTCACCTCATGAAAAGGCGAACGCTCTATCCACGGCTTTTGTGTCTGTTATTTTATTTTTTATTTTAAAAACCGTCGTTGAACAGTAGACCCAATTTTCGGGTTTATTACTACTAATGTAACTGTAACTACTTAGCCTTGTCATCCAATCCAGAAGACAAGAGAACTCCTGGAGAAATTAGCCTTAATGGAGGACTTTTTGACCCGTATTTGCGTTGCATGGAGACCAGAAATTAGCATTCTTAAGAAAGGCACCGAAAATCTAATCTGATTGATAAAGAATATTTAATTCGAGCGATATTTCTGATAAATGAGCGCATTTTAAAAGCTCGCTCACTTTTGAAATCGCTAAATTTTGAATAATACTTGTAATATTTTATTTTTAAAAAGTATAAAACATGATATACTCCTATTAAGTAACATATATACGTATCATGAAAGGTAATTTCACGTGAAATTCTACGTAAATAAATATCCGTAATGCTATATGATGTTCATTATTCTTCAGAAAATGGGAACAGTTTTTGCTAAAAATAACAATTATGGAATATAGACGTTCTCGACTTTTTTTTCTAAAAATAAAAATGTCATTACTTTCATTTTTTTTTTCTTTTCTTTCTAAAGTAAAAATAAATGAAAATAATAAAATAAAAATTGTTCTATCTAAAAACTAAAGATGGCAAAAATCCCTTTTAATTTTGAGATAGAGCAATAAAGACTTTCCCCCCAGGCTGCAAACATAAAATTGGGGAAAATGGAAAAAAGAGAAGAGAAAAAAAATAAGATCTCAAGTAACGGCTAACGAGGTAGAAAGAAGACGGGGGCGGTTTGCAGAGAAGAGAAAGATCTAATGAATTTACATTTCGTGGATTACACCTCATGGACCCATCAAGAAAAGTAGAGACTATTATTTTGCTCGACCATTAGTTGCAGATTTGGCAAACCCTGTGCGGCACATTACGAGTTTAATGATGGCCAAGTTCTCTGGGGACGCAACGTTAACCATCCCCCTAAGTACAAATAATGTCGCCAAATTAGTCAGACTAAAGAGATACGGACACAAAAAGTAAAGAAAACTTTTTTATTCCATTCGATGGATAGTCTGAAATATATTTTTAATGACTTTGTTCTCTTAAATTAAGTTATTTTTCGTTTTATATAGAGGAATTATTATTATTTTTTTTTTTCGTTATTGATTGAATTCTGAACAGATTAATTCTGTTCATGATTATTTTCTGTGCTATGTTTAATCGACACATGTACAGTCCGTGGTCAAATTATGAGACGCACTCTAAGATTCTATGTAAAATCTTAATTATCAGGTGATATTATATACAGCTTTATTGTTTTTACGCGACTGTTTGCCCTTGTTTACGTCTGCCTATCAATGGATTAACATTGTAAGGCAATACGTTAAAAATAAATACAAATAGGAAGTACATAAAAAAATCTCCTGAATAAAAACCCATTACATCCATGTTTAAATATAAAAGTATTGCCTATAAACGCGTGCTAAACATGCAATTATTAAAACACAACAGTGCGACTAATAATTTGATCTAATTATTATAATGTATAAATATAATACCTGATATAATAATTATTCTATATAATATATCTTCTAAATTATCCAATAATGGAATTTATATTATATATCGTCTCATTTCACACGAACGTAAACAAGTGCAAACCGAGTAAAAACAATAAAGCTGAAAAAGAGATTTAAAAATCTATTTTGTAAAACAATATTAAAAAATATTTTTAAAGTCAATTCTTACTCAGGTCAACAAAAAAAAAATTTTTTTTAGTTACTTTTCATTAAATAATTAAAAAGCAGTTCAATTAGAGTTTAATTGGTTAGAGCAGTTCAATTGGTTTAAAAAAAAAAAGAAGAAAAGAAACTCTTTTTACAATTAATCATATTTTAAAAGAGCCTAACTTAAACTGGATTCTCAGTTGCAGTATCAAAAAACATTATCTGAAATACACAAATAGATTGAGGACAGATAACCTTTTAAATGGCTATTATTTATTTCATATCATTTACACTGAATTGCTGCCAATTACAATAACTTTAACCCTCAACGCAATGCAGTCAGATTGGCAGACAAACAGCAAATGTTTTATTTTAATCTATATTCATATGCAATACACGAGATTTAAATTTATATAAATGACTGCCTTAAAGTTGTTCTCGGTCTATTATGAATTCCCGGCAATATTTATGCCACATACAACCCAGCATTAAATTATATAGTGCGTTATTAAATAATCAATTTTCAAGCAGAAGCAATTTAATTAATTTTATTTTTTATCTTTAATTTTATTTTTTAATTTAGTAATTTTTTTTATCTTTGTTGATTTGTACGATAAAGGAAATTACTTTAATATAAATAAACTGATTACTTGAAATTCTATAGTTTCTTAAAACATTTATTTAAATACAATTTGTAATCAATTCTCAACAATATTAATGCCACATACAGCCCAGCATTAAAATGTATAGCCAGTCATTAAATAATCAATTTTCAAACAGAAACAATTTATTTTATTTTTATTTTTTAATTTTTTTTTTTTTTTTTTTTTTTTTTTTTTTTTTTATCTTTGATGGTTTATACTATAAAAGAAATAATTTTAACTTTAACCTTAATAAGCTAATTACTTGGAGTTCTAATGTTTCTAAAAACGTTTATTTAAATAAAATTTTTAATCAAATGAATAGAATTAAAAGAATTTGTAGTACCTAATATTTATTTATCCAAATAACAAATAGGCAAACTCTTTCAAAATTTGATTAAAAAACACTAGATTCCCAACTAATGTAATTAAGTTCTATATAAAATCATGGAGTTAATTGTATGTAATTATTATTTATAAATTAACTGTAAACTTCTTTGTCAACTAAATTTATATTTTTACTATGTGCAAATCCAACAGAAGAAAAATAATCCGTAGCTAAAATGTTTTGTTTCATTTTTTAAATAAACATTAATTTTCTAAAATTATAGAATATAATTATTAACTTTATTAATTATAAACTTTAAATTATCCAGCATAATATTATTACACATCCAATCCAATGTAACTTAACAAGCCAAACGCGCTTTTCAGTACTGCAGTAAGAAAGCGTCATCCTTTTTATTTACGCTTCTAACCTCTCTTTACGTTTCTATTTTCTAATCTAGAAAATTTATTACGAAAATATTTTAAATTTTTCTGGGAAGATTGTATTTTATTCTGTATTTTTTTCTTACATTTTATTTTTTATTTTTTGCTTGATATGTTTTATTTCGTATATTTTTTACTTAATAGGTTCTATTTTCTTTTTACAAATATTTTGGTGTGCTCTTTACACTATTGTATTGATATATTTTACTTTGTCTACATTAATACAATATTAGAACGCACTCCTTCTTACGGATATAATCGTGTGAGCTGATGACGAGATTATACCTTTTAGTTTTGCTTTTCGGCTTTTAAATATTTTTTCTTAATATTTTTAAAAATATTCTATTTTAATACTTTTTCTTCTCTTTTTATTAATCCTTATATATATATATATATATATATATATATATATATATATATATATATATATATATATATATATATATATATATATATATATATATATTATATATATATTATATATATATTATATATATATTTATATATATATATATATATATATATATATATATATATATATATATATATATATATATATATATATATATATATATATATATATATATATATATATATATATATATATATATATATATATATATAAGTTTAAAATGAAGATAAAAAAAAGATCAAATGAAAAAAAAAAAAGGGGGAGATTATAATAATAACAAACAACTGGGGTAAGAAAAAGAATTAATCAAAAAAATAAAAAAAGGATAATAATTTTTTTTTAAAAACCGGAAAATAAAAGATATAATCTTTTCATCAGCCCACACGATTAATATCCGAAAAAGACTGCTTTCTAATACTGTATCAATATTCTTCTTCTCATTGGCACGACAGCCCAGGATGGGCCTTGGCCTTCTCAACAAGCCTATGCCAAGACATTCTTCCCTTAGCCAAGGTTCTCCAGTTTCTTATCTTTAAAATTTGTAGGTCCTTTTCAAGGCAGTCTAAAAATCTTAGGTTTGGCCGTCCTCTTTTTCTTGTACCTGTTGGCCTGGCACTGAAAACTTTTTTAGTTGTCCTGCTATCCTCCATTCTTACTATGTGGCCTGCCCATTTAATCCTTTGATTTTTGATAAATTTAATGACATCAGGCTCTCTATATGATTTGTAAAGTTCCGTGTTTGATCTTCTAAACCAGGTGCCGTTTTTATTTATTCCACCAAAAATGCTTCGCAGTATTTTTCTCTCAAATCTAGCTATTATATTTTTACCTCCACGGGTCATTGTCCAGGTCTCACATGCGTATGTAAGCACTGATCGTATGAAACATTTATAGAGTAGCACTTTTGTTTTTCTTTTTATTAGGCTTGACTTAAGATATTTTCTTAGACCATAAAAACATTGTATCAATATAGCCAAAGCAAAATATATCAATACAATAGTGTGAGGAGCACTCAAAAAATTTTTACAAAAATTACGACAAAAAAAATTCATCATAATAAGTAAAAATAACACGTAAAAACAGAAAATAAAATATAAAGGAAGAGCAGAATAAAACAAAATCTATAAAGCGAGCAGTGAATTATAGCGAACTTACATGAACGGGAAATTTTTCAAGAATTATTTAAAATGTTTACGTAACAAGATTGCCAGATTGCAAAATATGAAAACTATGAAAACAAAAGCGCAAATTGAGTGTAACTAGAGGAGTTTCAAGTGCGTTCTTGCTGCATTACTGAAGTCCGTTTGATTTGTTAGTTACCAAGGATGGGTCAGAAAACGGATGTGCGCGAGGTCATATTATACTGGATAATTTAAAGAAGTTGACTATAAGTAATTTTAGAAAATAAATATTTATTTAAGCAAAACATATAAAATAGAAAAGAGAAAGAATCATGAATTGCCAGTTTTGCACATAATTTTAGCCACGGATTTGCCCGAAATGGATTTGCACATGGATTTGCACAGTATTTTTTTCTGGTTTTTTTGTATTTATTTATTTTGCTGTGTGTATATATATATATATATTTTTTTTTTTTATGCTATATATATTTTTTTTTATGCTATATATATATATATATATATATATATATATATATATATATATATATATATATATATATATATATATATATAGCATAAAAAAAACAAAAAGAAAAACGAAGAGAATAAATAAGTTATATTAACTGCGCATAAGCTGCAAGTATATAGAACTCATAAAATAGGCTAAAAAATTGAAAAGAAATGGAGGAAAAAAACAAATTTTAAAAATTCGGAAAAAAAAAGAAAAAAAATTTTTTTCCTTTTTTTTCCGGATTTTTAATATTTGTTTTTTTCCTCCATTTTTTCTCAATTTTTTAGCCTATATATATATATATATATATATATATATATATATATATATATATATATATATATATATATATATATATATATATATATATATATATATATATATATATATATATATATATATATATATGTATATATATGTATATATATATATGTATGTTACCGGCAAAGTATGAAATGGTTTATATTTCACACATTACCTAGGTATTCTATAGAATGCCAAACGTTATTTAGGCAAAGAATGAAAAAAACGTCCTGATGAGGTTATTATGTAAATGATGAGCATGTTACTGTGAATGGCTGAAATCGGTAGTTGTTGGCTTTCACCGGTGAATGTTGACAATCACATAGTCGCTTTGGTGAATGTCCGAAATATTTATTACATCCGATTTGATATTAATTTATTCGTGGATTTAATTACATTTGTTCGATATTTTAATACTTACTGACGATAGCTTAGAAGAAACATCAGTGTTTTTAGTATCGGGCAAATATATACCGGGCAATGGCACTTTACTTTAAAAAAACATCGGTGTAGGGTAAACCGGGTAAATATATACCGGGCAGTGGCACTGAACCTTAAAAAAACATCAATGTAGGGTATACCGGGCAAATGTATACCGGGCAATGGTACTTAACTAGACCTAGTATGACTAAACCTTTGGTAAATGTCCGGTCTAGTTAAGTGTCGGTATTCATTTGCCCGGTATATCCTACACTGATGTTTTTTTAAGGTTCAGTGCCACTGCCCGGTATACCCTACACTGAGGTTTTTTTAAGATCAAATGCCATTGCCCGGTATACATTTACCCGGTATACCCTACACTGATGTTTTTTTAAGGTCAAGTGCCACTGCCCGGTATATATTTGCTTGATACTCCAAACACTGAAGTTTCTTGTAATCTATCGTCAGTAAGTATTAAATGACGAATAAATGTAATTATATCCCCGAATAAATTAATATCAAATCGGATGTAATAAGTATTTCGGACATTCACCAAAGCGACTACGTGATTGTCAACATTGACCGGTGAAAGTCAACAACCACCGATTTCGGTCATTCACAGTAAAATGCACATCATTTACATAATAACCTCATCAGGACGTTTATTTCATATTTTGTGTAAATAGCATTTGGCATTTTATAGAATGCGTAGGCATTCTATACAATGTCTAGGCAAAGTATGTAATAATTCTCACATTTCATACTTTGCTTGAGAACGTCAGGCATTCTATAAAATGGCTAGGCATTCTATACTTTGCCGGTAACATATATATGAAAATTATAAAGCTTTCCTTGAACTTTAAATTAATCCTTGTTAGTTCATTTTTAAAGAAAATATATAATTTCACGAGAATGAGTTATTAATAAAATAAAATTCCATCTCAATGGCCCGAAACCAAATCGAATGTTATATTTATTTAATTCGTATAAAGTCTTTAGAATGAATGTGTTGTTTATTTATTTTCTTAGTACATTATAAAGTAATCACATGATTATGCACATTTTTATGATAACGATATTTAGTCACAGTTTTACATTTATTAAATAGTAATAGTAGTTGTTAGTGAATAGTTTTTATTTAAGTAGTTTTTAATTGAAAAAGTAATAGAAATAGTAGTTGTTTCATGGGATACCGAAGGGCATGAAAATCGAGAACATTAAAAGAGATTATGGATTTAAGGGGGGGGGGAATAAAAAAGTCTATTTTGACTGCTTACTGCCAGAGAAAATGAACCTCGCATTACAAGATCTTCTCCCATAAGAGATCCAGATTACATAATTACAGCATTTAGCGAAAAGAAGTCGAATAACACGGTTTAATTCACTTAATTTTTATCATAACCTAAATTTAGAATTTATTTATGATTATTATAAAATTTACTATCCCAGTTTAAGTCACTTATCCCAGAGAATTCCATAATTATTGTAACAGAACGTTTTATTTTCGATTTTCTCTCCAATTTAACATATTTTTTTCAACTCCTACTATTAGTTCACACTCTCCCTATATCTTATTCAAATGTTCAATCATGAATAAAGTACTTTTTATTCATCCACTCAAGTTCAAATACATTTTTTTCAAACTTGTTGTGGAGGACACTTGATGTTAAAACAGTTTTTTTCCAAATATTATTTCATAAATTAAACGTAATTAATAAATTTTAGTTTTATATGGGAGATAAATGTTAATCATTTAATAAAAAGTAACTATAATAAAATTTTTCTTTTTTTGACCTAAGTAGAAATTTACTTTTAATTTTTTTAAAAAAATATTACTTGTTTATATTTCATTTTCTCATTTTGCGAGATTTAACATCTGCTCAGCATTATGTGTGTTTTCATAAAGAAAAGAATGAAGAAAGAAAAAGGAAAACGAGTTGGAGTCACAAGATTCAAATGTTCCAATATTCTTTTTATGTTTTCAGAAATGTTCACCATAATGTATGTTCGCAAAAAATAATTGTTTCTTCAGCTCCACGAAAGTTTAAGTATTCATGCTTTATTTCCCGTTCGTAAATTTTAGGAACTTATTATAGATGTGTGTATTTTCGAGCACCAAAAAATAACTTCTCAAGTCAAAATTCTTGATGGTCCCATCAAAACATTTTGATGGTTTATGTTAGTTTCAGTGCTATTCATGATAGTCCAGCATCATTTGATGGTCACCATCATCCAACATTTTCCATTATGGTTTTTGATAAGTCAACAAACTTGCATCATTCCATGATGGAAAATGCTAGATTAAGTCACTATGATGGTAAACCATCAAGAGAATTTGGATTCTCATAGACCAACAATCCGTTCATGATGGTTTCCAATTATAACTTATGATATGGTTTATTGGGACTTCTTGTTGCTTCTCAGGAATCAAAACACAAATTTTTGGTTTTCTTTTTCTTTCTGATGCACCATCAAAAATTAGTCCGAATTAATGGTAATTTATGATCATTCCAACATTTGATTTCTAAGAAACTATGATGTAAATTTCTGATGGTTCAACATGAACAAACCATCCAAAACAAGTTGATATTCTTATGTTGGACCATCATAAATCAGTCCGAATTCCTATTTTGGGATGATGGTTACTTATTTTGGTTACCATCAAAATTATTGAATTGAAGGCAACCATCAAGATTATGTTGGTCTATCAATGGAAAACCATGAAAAATTTCAACTTGGGTATTCATTTTTTTATTTTCTGTTTTGCTAATTTTTACAACTGTTCAGCATAATGTTTTTTTTTTTTTTTTTTTCATTGAAAAAAATTCTTTTTCATGCTCTCACCAGATTATTTAAATATTCAATTTTATTTTAAAAAACTTAAAATTTATCGGTTGTTTTTGACGTTCAATAGACGGTTTAGCATTTAAATGAAGAATCTATCAATCAAGTTTTTGTTATACTCTAAACTTATACTTAAACTTTCATACATATACACGCATGTATAGATGTTTTATTTTAACATTTAGAAAGTTTCCACAACTGTACAGCATGTTTACAAAAGAAAATATTTTTCATCTATTCAGCACTACGTTTTGGTTCGAAAAGACACTTTTAAATATTCACTCCCACATTTATAACAATTTTTTCAGTTCTTACAGAAATTAAATGAAATTCGTACCAATTCTCTCTCTCAGTTTCACATGTATTTTCCAAAAAGACGAGTAATATAAAAATAAAAAAAAAGAAATTAAAGTCAATTCCTACTTATTTCAACAAAAAGAAATATTATTTTCGTTGCTTCTTATTAAATGATTTTTTTCCTGTTATATAAAACTAAAATTAATTAATTACATTTAATGAATGAAATAATATTTTGAGAAAACCTGTATTAACATCACGTGTCATCATCCACTACTAGTTTAAAAAAATGTATTTGAACTTGAGTTTATGAATAAAAAGTATTTTATTATCGATTGAAAATTTGAACAAGATATAGGGAGAGTGTGAAACTAATAGTAAGAACTGTAAAAGAAGCAGAGTCAATAACAGATTTTATATTGTATAGTTGTGAATTTTCCAAACTGCTAAGCTTCGTGCTTAAGCGTTAAAAAAGAAAAAAGAAAAAAATATTTCATTTTATAATCACCTTTGTTGTAAATTTATAATTTATTTGTTGTAAAAGATATTTGCATGTATATTTTTTTATTGCATTTTGCCATTTAAAGTTACATTCTTTAAAATGATCTAAAAGCTGTATACCTTACAATTCAAAATTATTTTGACTAGCATAAAATAAAATGATATAAAATAATAAATACTTGCTGAATTTTTTTTATTTATTTATTTATTTTTTTGCATGAATTATTATGAATAAATTTTATAATTATGTGCAAAAATGTTTCAATTCGCTTCAGAAATTCTAGAGATATAGCGAAATACGCAAAAAGTAAAATTAACATTATGGGGTCCAAATTTTGGTCCGCTCTCCTAACCAAACTATGGGAACCCTATTTCACAAATTGAGCCTATATTTTGGGGGTCAGAATTCCGAATCAGTGAAAAAAAGGTATGTTTATTCAGCGAAAGAACGATTTTGTATCTGATTTCGTAACTTAAAATATCGCATGCACTAATTAATTAGCATATTTGAGCTCACGCACTCGAACCGTTAAAATTTGAGTTCTAGAACGCGAAGATCCTATTATTAGATCAAAATTTATTGAGGGTGTTCCGTTCTTTTTTTTTTTTTTTTTTTTTTATTTCTTCCCCCCCCCGCTTTTTTTTGCGCACCATTTATTTGTTGATAATTTATTTTTGCTCAGCTTCGTATTTTAGTTATTATTTTTATTTTCTTCCTTTTATTTTTTTGGTCTTGATTATCCAGAATAGAAAGATTAGGATTATTATAAATAAACGTTTTGTGCTTGTTCTTAAAACATATTTTAGGACTAATTTGCATGTTTTTTTCGGGTGTGTGAAAGTTTTGTCATATTTCAACAAAATGTAGAATTAACAAATTATACTGGTGTAAGAGATTAAGTGGTCGATTGTCTCTCAAACAACCCCTTTTAATGAAATTTTATATGCTTGTACACGCATGATCGTGCGTTGGAGTCAGAAAGGTACCACTTATTATATTACCAGGTACTAGTGTACCCTACCTGAGGAAATAATTATAGGCCTAATAGGGGGCTTACAATGTATCCCTATAGATCAGTATGTATATAACCGTGTGTTGAATAGCGTTAAAATGAAGAAATTTGATGTCAACATACGTTTTTCTGCTGGTACTCGAACATGATTATCGATTATTAAATTAGCTTCTAAAGAATGTTCCACAACTGTTGAAATGAAAACGCAGAATATCTAATTGGATCATTTGAACACGCAGGCACACAAAATCCCCTCAATTGAAAATAACTTGAAATGAAATGCATCTTCAATATTTAAGAAGATTAATACGTCCACAATTAATCGAGCAGGCAAACGGAGGAGGACGCGCTCTTAATTATAATTAGATTAATAATCTTTTATCTGTAAATTTAATAACATTTGGTGTAGATCAATTCAATTTATTCCTTATACGAGTATTGCATGGGGAATTACTTATCTGTTGGGTATTTGAAACTTTGCAGTGCCGCGTCTAATTTTAAAAACACTTGAAAATTGTCATTTCTTTAAAGAGATTGAATCAATAATAAATCAAGCAGTAGTTGTTGTACTGGAATTTTTTTTTGTGACCGTTATCGAAAAAAAAATGTTTTACGCTTTGTTTTATGATCGTTGTAGAACGGAAAAAAAATTGTGTTGAGTCTTGTTTCAAGACCATTATAGGAAGAAAAAAGTTATTGTTTAAGGACTTGTTTTATGACAATTGTAGAAAGAAATTAATATTGAAGGTAGAGTTTTGTGTCCGTTATAAAAATAAATTAATATTGTGGGTAGAGTATTATGTCCGTTATAAAAAGAAATTAGTATTGTGGGTAGAGCTTTATGTCCGTTATAAAAAAAAACTAATATTGAGGGTAGAGTTTTATGTCCGTCATAGAAAGGAAAAAAAGCTATTTTCTGCTCTTGTTTTAGGACTATTATAGAAAGAAAAAAATCCATTGATTTTTGGTCTTGCTTTATGAACGTTTCAAAAGACTTAAAGAATACTCATTTGGGGACGTAGTCCTTACCACGTTAACATTGTTTATTGAATTTATCTGGCATTAATTAAATATTAAAAATTAAATATTAAGGTACGCGCAATAAACCAATTTTTTTTTTTTTTATCAAACGAAGCTATAATCTAGAAAATATCACTGATGTTATCTTTAAAATAGTTAAAAAAGCAGAATCTTTTATAGTTAAATTAAAAACTTGCTTAACCAATAAGAAAATTCCGTCTAGTGGTTCGTAGTAGAATGTTCTAATGTCGAGAGTAACCTTCCCCGTGTTACGAACTATCAGAGTACCAAATTTCATCACTCTCAGTCAGATGGTTAAGCAGTCTATAAAAGACAGACCGACAAACAGACGTTCATTTTATTTATACACATTTGCCAAAAAAGAAAGGAAAAAACTTGATATTTGGGTCAAAAATGATTAAATAACAATTTATTTGTTATTATACCATATTCTAACAAAACAGTCAAATAACTAACAATTAAGCCGTGAGAAAAACTATTCAGCTTTCTCCTGATACGGTTAAACAATCACATTTTTATCTAAAGAAGTTTCTTGCAGTTGGGTACAATATATAGCGGCTAATCTGTCAATCTCATGATCGACAGGACAGGGATTCGACTCCCAGAGTTGACCTCCATTTCCTTTAATACGTGAAGAGTATCCAGTGTTCTGCACTACCCAATTTGTGATCCTGGACAGTTAGAACACAATACTCTCATTCACACAGAGATGGCAGCACTTAGCACAAAAAAGTCTAGTATTTCCCATCTCTCACGATAGGTGAAACAAGAACGAGATAAATTAACTAAACCCCATACCACTGTTCATTTGATAAAACACAACTCAACTGCAACTTAATTCCAATGTCCATTACATAAAGAAAGGCCTAGCTCCAATGTCCAGATAAATTTATCTTTTTTCGGTTTTTGAACAATGCCAGTTGTTTAAAAAAACCGCATAGTTTTGTATTCATGGTTTCTAAACCGTCTTAGTTGTAAGCGATTCCATAACCGTAACGGTAAAAAGGGTTCTTTACCTTTAACTTTACGGTTAATTGGATGCTGCCAGTTATTTTACCGTAATTTTAGATTGAAAATTCTAACAGTGTAATGTTTAATATTTAAATCACTAATATTTATATATTTCTTGTAAACAAAAACCGAACACTGAGCTTTCTGAACTTAATGTCATTCTATAGCTGAAGCTAGTAAAGTTTAAAATTGGTAATTTTTATATAAAGTCAAACCCCTCGAACGTTCAAGGAACCGAAATTTCAGTTCAATTTAACCGGGAGTTGAATATATCCGTACTACAAACAATTTTAACTAATCCTTTTGAACCTTTTATTACACATTATTTAAATAAATGACCCATAAAAAGAAATGCAAAAATGATTAAAAAACAATAACAAAACTTTTATTACTCTTCGTCTTGCGTACAAACAAATTTAGGGAAGCAAACAAAAAAAAAAATGCCTACCTCAATAGATGGTTCAGTATATGTATTTTATGGAGAAATTTCAAAATTCAGTCGAAGACAGAAAAAAAAGTTCATAATATACTCTCTACTTTTGGTTTCCACAAAAAATAATATTATATGTGAATAAGGGAGCGAACATTCCGTTTACTATATATGGGAGTTCACTATATACCATGTCCACTATAACGGGGTTCGACTGTATTTCCTTTTTTAAAACATATGTACTTAAATATTAGTAAAAAACAATTCTGTACGCAAATTTTGTGCGTTGAAAAACTAATATTTGCTAATTTATTGCAAAAGTTATGAATACTGAGTTTCGCTTAACATCAGTCAACAAAAGTCTCTCTTAGTCACTAAAAATCATATCATATCAAATCAAATGAATATGTGAACCCTATTGATTGTAAAAAAAACAATTCCTTAATTTTAATTCAAAGTATGGGTATTTTAATAATTAAGATAATAGGGTATACAAAACTATATATTTTTTTTTGTTTGGAAAAATGAACTATATAGTAAAAAAAAACTTGTATTACCATTTTTCCTTTTTTTTAAATTTTCTTTTTAAAAGATTTGTAAGGTGGTAAGGTAGAAAGAAAATAATAATAAAACAAAAACTGCTGTTTGAGTATCTGAAACCCCATTACAAGTTGTAATTTCTTGTCGTGAAGAATTATCTGAATTATAAAACGTGCAAATAATTTCCATATTTTTATTTATTAGTTTTTTAAAAAAATGCATATTTATGTATATAAACTTTTTTTTTAAATCGTCAATTTAGTTAGATTTTCTGACACTTAGGAGGAAGTAGTTAAAAGGTTTTATTAGGTCATTAGTAGGTGAAAATCATTTTAAAAATTTTTATATGCCGAGGAAATTAAACGTTGGTGTAAGTCTTTCTAAAATAAATTTTATTTATTTATATATATATATATATATATATATATATATATATATATATATATATATATATATATATATATATATATATATATATATATATATATATATATATATATATATATATATATATATATATATATATATATATATATATATATGTAGGGGAAGGTAGGGCAAGATGGGACCACCGAGCAAGACGGGACATCGCTTTTTCTTCT
Source organism: Parasteatoda lunata (assembly GCA_949128135.1). Taxonomy (NCBI): domain Eukaryota; kingdom Metazoa; phylum Arthropoda; class Arachnida; order Araneae; family Theridiidae; genus Parasteatoda; species Parasteatoda lunata. The sequence goes on from OX421970.1 coordinate 126,053,126, forward strand.
ATGCGAATCACGGTAGCGACTTCTAAAGTACGTTTTCGGTAAGAAAATATTATTGTTCTCAATACGCACAAGTGTTTTCGTCAGTTCATAAGGTGTTATCGAAATGAAAGCATTGTTTTGTTTTTCTTATAACGTGTTAAAATATTTTTCCAGGTTTGTATGCTGTTATTATTTGTTTAATACATTGCAATAAATTTTTCAAATTTGTGGCACTGTAGTGTTATTATTATACAAACATAATGGGTAGTGAAAATTGAAATTTATTTGTTTAAACAAATTTGCAGATAATGTTTTTAAAAATGTACTATCCGGGCAAGATGGGACAGCCAAAGTAGAATAAAAGTGTAATATAAAAATTAAACTCTCCGGATTTTGCTAAAAGCGTAAAAAATAAGGTAATATTAACAAAAAAAATATGAACTAACAAATATTACTTAACAAATTATTTAAAAGAAATTTATAAAAATAATTTATAATTAATTAATTGACAGACAATATTCAGATTGCTTAGAATGGGCTCATGACGCGTGCAGTGCTTATTCCGGTTTTGGCTGCTTCTTATGTAGTAACTGTGATGTTTAGGAACGTTTTTATTTGTCGATTATTCTTTTATTCTGACATTAATTTCAGTGATTTTTGAAATGTAATTATGTGTCCCATCTTGTCCGGGTAGCCCGGGCAAGATGGGACAATGTTCTAATTTTGTTTATATTAAGTTATTATTATTGAACTTTATTATTTATTTATTTTCTGTATGAGATATGTAAGAGCATTGTTCCCACTATATGTTTACAATATAAAAGATTTAAAATAGCTCTAGTTTACTATTTTTTGAACCAAGTTTCCTTGAGCGGTCCATCTTGCCCTACCTTCCCCTAACATATATATATATATATATATATATATATATATATATATATATATATATATATATATATATACAAAAAAACACGAAGAAAATTAAGAAAAACAACAAGTATTATTTATTGCGCATAAGCTGCAAGTAAATAGAACTCATAAAATAAGTTTAAAATGAAGATTAAACCAAGAAAAATTACAGACAAATGAAAAAAGGGAAAAAGAAATTTATTAATAATAAAAATAAAAAAAACTGGAAGGGATATAAAAAAAAAGATATAATCTTTTATATATATATATATATATATATATATATATATATATATATATATATATATATATATATATATATATATATATATATATATATATATATATATATATATATATATATATATATATATATATATATATATATATATATATATATTAGTTCAAAAAGTAGAGAAAACATGGAGAAAAGTACAGAATAATGAAAAAAGAGAGGAAGGAAATTATTAAAAAAACGAAAAATATTCGGGGAAAAAAGATAAAATATATAGTCGTGTGAGCTAATGATGAATTTTTTTTTCCGAATTCTTTTGATTTTTTTAAATACTTTTCTTCTTTTTTTCCGATAGTCTGTAATTTTTTTTATGTTTTCTCTACTTTTTGAACTTATTTTATGAGTTCTATATACTTGCATACTTGCAGCTTATGCGCAGTAAATAAACCTTATTGATTTTCTTAATTTTCTTCTTTTTTCTCTTTTTTTTTATTTTTGCCCTTCTTGTATTTTTGTGTATGTATATATATATATATATATATATATATATATATATATATATATATATATATATATATATATATATATATATATATATATATATATATATATATATATATATATATATATATATATATATATATATATATATATATATATATAAACGCAAATTTATCGAGATCTGGATGAAAATTATTAATTTTTATGAGCCCTGACAATGCAACTTTTCACTTTTCAACAAGTTTATAGATCACAAAACAGTGACATTTTGTCTAAACTTGATTTCAAAGTGGTTAAGAATTTAGCTGAGACAAGGCCTCAAATCGGGAGAGAAACTTTTCATGGCAAATTCTCCTGCACTTGTTATTTAAAGTAAGAAAAAAAAAGTAACAGTTTCAAATAATTTTTGAAAAATTTGAAAATGTAAATCAACTTCCTGATCACTTTTTTCTAGAGTATTTTATTAACGATTGAAAACTTGAATATGGAATATTTGAAAATTTGATATGGGGAGAGAGTGAACTCATAGTAGGAACTGAATGAAATAAAAAAAAATTGTGAGAATTGTGGGTATACCGTAAGTTTTTTAAAATTTTTAGACGTTACAAAAGGTCCCGGGAAAAAAAAAAAGATACCGGGAAAAAGAGTTCCGGTAAAAAAGGGTAACACAGCAAGAAAAATGCGTTGGAAAATTTCATATATGGAAAATTTCATATTAAGAATGATTGTGATTATTTTTACGATTAAGATTCAATAATTTGATGATTATGAGCTTTCTTTTTTAAGAGGAGTTTATTTAAAATGTTTTTACGCTTCCATGAAAAGTTTTTCCCCTGTGTTCTCTTCAAAGGCCCAAAAAGGGTTAAACTAGACCGAAAATAACTCTCGACCCATCATTGCATTTAGAAAAACCAGCGAAAGAATCTATTTTAAAAAAAAAAAAAAAAAAGAAAGAATCGAAGAGCCAACATTTCTCCTGAAAACTAATTTTCGGGAAGCGAGGGAGTCATTAGTGCTCGCTGGTTAACACAAAATGTCGACTTTATCTCGAATCCTGGAGACTCGTTGCGTGCCTAATCTCCTGAATCGGTCCTTCAGGATGAAGCCGTGCCTTGTGGAACACCAGAAGATAAAGGATGAAAAACGAACCCCATTTAGAGCTTAAGTCCTCATTTTTGTAACGAAAATGTCACTCTCTGTGTTCGCTTTGTTGTGTCGGAGAATTAATTGACTGTTGGGCTTTTGTTGCCTTTCTGATGTCTCACCTTTAAAAGATAAACTTGTTTAACGCCTCTTCCCAAACGAAGTTAATGAGTTTAAATTTCCTACCACAGTATTGTTATCTTTCTCCGCTAATTATTTTAGTATTAAACATTTGCTCATTATTTTCGTTGAATAAATATAATATTTTCTATGAAATGAAATGCTCCTATAATTTTATGCTCGTTTACAGTGTATCTATACATATAACAAGTAATCTATATATATAAAAAATTTAAAGTCAATTCCTAATCTGGTCAACAAGGAAAACTTTTATTTTAGTTTCTTTTTATTAAATAATTACAATTTTTTCTCCCATATAAAACTAAAATACAATGAATTAAATTTAATGAATGAATTAATATTTGAAAAAAGAAAACTGTATTAACATCAAGTATCATCCATTACAAGTTTAAAACAATGTATTTGTACTTGAGTGTTATTTTATTAGCGATTGAAAATTTGAACAAGATATAAGGAGAGTGTGAACTAATAGTAGGAATTGAAAAAAAAAAGGGCACGTGGTATCAGACAACAATAAAAGGATGTTTGAGAACTAAATACATCCGATTTTAGACTTTGTACTTGTAAAACAAATAACAAATTATATATATATATATATATATATATATATATATATATATATATATACTTATTTTTATATTTAAAATTGTTGATATGGGTAACTGTTCAGCGATGAACAGTTTAAAAAAAAAAACACGTCTTTCTAATGTGTTTTCATCAAAGAAGGAATAAATGGTTGATAAATTGCAGAAGATATAACTGGCATCAAGGCTCACTTATGTGAGATAAATACTCATTTATTTATAATTTATTGAATTTATTTGCTTATATATGTAGTATATAAACGAACTTAAAGACCTGTTTACAAGGTCTAAGTTCTTGAATCCTAGAAATTGGAGGAATTTCTCTTACCAAGAAATTGGATTATTCGCTACCCAAGTTCTTGAATGTTGACGTCACAAAACTAAAGAAGCTAAAGTAGAACATGATCTTGGATAATCGTTACCATCCAAGCTCAAAGCAAAATAAGTTTCCATCCATTTCAATCAATCTTCGTCCAAGAACTTGGATCGTTAAATACAGGCCTTAAGTTGTTAGAATTTGTTTCTGAATGGTTGTTTTTGTCTGTTTCTTTATAAATAAATAAGGCAATAAATTTTCGGGGTTACTTGAATTGTTACACTTCTAACTACATTGGTAAAAGAAATAAAGAGAATTTGCTGACTTAGTCGATTATCTCTAGAACTACAGGACCAATGAAATTTGATATGTGCATACATTGATAAAATTAAAAAACAAAAAAAACATTCAACAATTCTAATACACACGCATGATCGTGATTAACACTCGGATTAACACTGATCGTGATTAACACTGCTGGAAGGTATGAAACAGTGGTTGCAGAATAAACAACAGGAAAAAAAGAGTTAATAGAGGGTATGGTCCCTTTTTACAGATATCTTGCAGAGTGATTTCATACATGAAATAAGGCAGTTTATCATTTCCTGTGGCAATTGGCCTGATTGAATTGTATTGTGGCAATTTCATACTTTCCGACTCCAACGAGTATTACTCACGATCATGCGTGTGTATTACAATTGTTGAATGGTTTTTTTGTTTTGAATTGTATCAATGTATGTACATATCAAATTTCATTAAAATCCTTCCTGTATTTCTAGAGATAATCGATCAGGTCTGCGAATTCTATTAATTCCTTACAACCAGTGTATAGATCAAATATAAAAATTTTCATTGAAAATTGCATTCATTAAGAAAGTATTTATTTAAAATATGACCTTTAAACAACATTTAATAATTTATTTACCAATTTTGAGTGTCTGTGGGGTATATTAACAAATAAATAAAAGCAAGAGATGGGTTGAATAAGTGTTCGCCAAACTTTTCTTAGAATCACTAAGTTTTGTATTCACTTTTAAATATTTCCTTTTGTTTTGTTAAAAAATAAATGCTTATCTGTTTCTAATTGTATTTCACTAACATCAGATATAGTAAGATTTTTAATAATGGATCATTAAATTTTTTTTTTTAGTTACTTATAGTAACTTCTCGCTTTAAGTTCAAACAGTTTATTAACATTTATAATAAGAAATATATTTAATATGAGATTTTTAATTCGTTTTTGGATCTATGAATGTTTTTTTTTTCCTTTAAAATTCTTGTTTTAAATTGCTGAAATAAATCAGTTTGTTGTAGAAAAGTTAATGTGGGTATGTTTACACAATTTAAACTCTGAATCTTTTATTGTGATTTAATTCTGGTACGAAAATATAAAAGAGTATTTAAAATTTTCCTGTGGGTTATTTGTAGAATTTCTTTCTCGCCGATTTTTATACATTTTACGAGCTTACGTTTGAATACAGGATTTAAAACTGTTCTCAAAACCTGAAATTTATTGTTACGTATATAGGGAATTGAATTGAATTGAATGTAGGGTTTAGTGGCACAAGGTCCAGAAAAGGACATACTGCGCCAAACACACAGTTTTAAAAAACAGATTAAAAGGTAAAATAAAGCACATGTATAAAATCAGATAAGAGGGTGAAAATTCTAAAACAATGTTATAAAGTTACATACATTAAAATCAATAAAATTTAATGCATATATAGGGAATTCTATGAATTATTCATTTCAAACGTAAGTAATCTATACAGAATTGAAATGTAGATAAATCAAAGGTTTCATATGTGTATTTCTGGGAATTTAAAGAGAGTTCCAGCATAATAACAAAGCTAGACTAGCATTATTTAATAAGCGAGTGTAGCAATTCAAAGGAATTATCCCCTATTCAAGTGGAATTATCCCCTAGTTTCAGTTTAAATGTTAAGATAAATAAATGAAAATACTTTTTTTCTTTTTTCTATTTTGTTGTTGTTACTTTTGACATTAATTTAAACTTATAAAATAAAAATGGGATAAGCAAATATTTCAACAATAATGGATGAATGGTCATCACTCAAGGCAAAAAATTAGATAAAAACTTTTGAAAAGTGCAGTAACTTTCAGACAAATTGGAATTTTGTAAAGAGAAAAAAAATTCGATCTTAAATGGTTTCACGTTCAATTTCAATATTATGGATAGTCAGGCTGTATAGAAGCCATCATGACTTCCCCCCATAAAAGTTTTATGGTCAATAATTCTGAAACTAATCGAATAGCAAAATTTTTTGTTCCTTCATACTTAATTCACACCACAGTAATTTCACGTTTGTTTAAGTGTCGTAGTTTCTGTGCGTCAAAACATAATTTAACCTGAAGTTGAACACGCAAAATAATCGCTAATCGTTTTTTTCAATTCCTATATCTGTACTAATTCTTTGATTTGATTATTCAATTCCTATTATTAGTTCACACTTTCCCTATATCTTGTTCTAATTTTCAATCGTTAATAAAATACTTTTTATTGATCCACACAAGTTCAAATACATTTTTTTTTAAACTTGTAGACGATGTTATTACAGTTTTTTCATTAATTAAATTTAATTAATTAATTTTAAATTTATATGGGAGAAAAAAATTGATTCAATAAAAAGTAACTAAAATAAAATTTATCTTTGCTGACTTCAATAGGAATTGACTTAATATTTTTTATATTCTTTATATTACTTGTTTTTAGCAAATTTGTAAAAATTGTAAGCTATATCAGCCACACTAAAAATATCTCTTTAGTAGTAAAACCTTATTATTCAAATAGTTTGTTTTGAATAGTGAATTTGATTACATTATTTTAGTACCAATACATTGATTCTTTCCAAATAAAGACCTAATTTTAAAACAAGTAATACATAAAAATCAATTCCTACTTAGGTCAGACAAAGAAGAATCTTATTTTAGTTATACTTTTTATTAAATAATTAAAATTTTTTCTCCCATATAAAACTGAAATTAATTAATTAAATTGAATGAATGAATTAATAATTGAAATGACTGTACTAATATCAAGTGCCATCCACTACAAGTGAACTTAGGCGGATAAATAAAAAGTATTTTATTAAGGATTGAAAAGTTGAACAAGATAATAGGGAGAGTGTGAACTAATAGTAGGAATTGAAAAAAAAATTATGAGATGCCGTTCTGCGTGAAAGAACACATCCAATCGAAAGCTAAAATGAAATTTCGGAAAATACTAGTATTTGTAATTCTGACTCATTTTCTTGAACAAAAATAATATTAATATTGTTCACCTCCATTCGTTCAAACACCCTGAAATTTAGATGTTCAAAAATATTATCTGTTAGATCTTTCGGGAGCAAGTAAGAAAAAATTTTAACTGTAGTTTATAGCTCTGTTAAAAGAGAAAAAGTGTCTTTTCGCTCTTAAATATTTAATAATCGCTGTGTCGGATAAACTCAAAGATTTAATTGAAAGTGGTTGAATAGGTGGACAACTTCTCCAAATTATGTTTTTAAAACCACCTGTTTATTTTGTTAATTGTTATACTTTTAAAGCGTGCTCCTATAAAAGTTAATAATTTAAATTTAGTAGTAATGGGATACCTGCAAGTGACGTAGTGAGGGTATCTCGATCCTGATTGGTTGTTTAAACGTGGCATTTGTTTACGTTAGCAACTGTTCTTTCTATTCCATTTCGAAGTAAAGCCAAGCCCATCAAGCATCAATTCTCTTAAATGATACATTCCATATTCTTACACAAAGATTCTCTGGTAAAGATTTCAGTTCTTTTACTATATATTTCTTACTTAACACAAAGACAGGCACGAAGGCATATAGAACATAAACAAACGCATTGAAGTTGCACACTAAACAAAAATATATCACGGTTACAGCAAAATACAAATAATAAATCTAAGTTAAGTAAAAGAAGAGAAAGAATTATATATCAATAAATTTGATGTGCGATATGGCTCTGCATTTAATTAATATCGTTACTTATGTGGTTAAATTAGCTCAACTTTAACATGTCATTTTGCTTATAAACGATCCGCCGTTGCTGACGTCATACTCACAAGCGTGGGTATGCACGGTCTTCTTCCTCTTGAAGTACAAGTACCCAATTTAAATTTTATTTTAAAAATTTGTACTGAAAAGCAAAATTAATGGAGAAATAGTAGGGGAGAGTGGGGTCAATTGTAAAATTTTTTACTTAACTATTTTTAACTAACAAAAAATCCAATATATTATTAGTATTAATTGACAGACGAGTAAAGTGGACTATCCTCTACTAGAAAAAAAAATAAATGCCTTATTTTAAATGTTAATATATTAGTTATTAACAATTTTTGATAGTCGTGCACTTGTTACAATTGTCCCCACTTACGGGGTCAATTGTAACAGTTTATAAATTCAACTAAAACATAGTTAATTATACATATTATCATAGTTGTGATATATTTTTTTTATTGATCAAAATAGTAGTGATATTTTAAGAGTAAAAATAATAATGAGCAGAGACCTAAAGGGTTAAACTTTTAACTTTAAGGGGTTAAAAATTTTAATTTATGCTGTGAAAGGTGACAAATAAAATAATGCACATGCAAAATAATATAAATGATACAGGAAACTATTGGTGGTTCTTAAAGAGTTAAGTAATGGTTTGTAAACATAAGATTATTTATTTTCAGCTGTTACATTCGTCCCTTTACTTATTGTTACAATCGTCCTCAAGACGCCATTTCAGCTTCATTTGTTAAAAACAATGCTAGTTAATTAACAAAACTAATCTTTTTTTGTTGAAATGTTAATTAAGGTGTCCACTTACATATTCGGTTAATAAGTTTTGTTTGTTTAAACAAAATTACTTTGTTACAATATTATATTCTAAAACCAAAAAAAGTACTTACGTAGCGTGGAAATATCTTTTGTGATGTTACTCTTTCAAAAGTACATAAAAATGGTTGCCAGCAGGGGTATACATGTAGATTTATTAAATACACCTTGTGCGCCACCTAGGAACCAAATCTAGAACCCAAACACTCGTTATTTTTGCTCTGTTACAATCGTACCCTGTTACAATTGACCCCACTCTCCCCTACTGATATGTTTAGGAAAAATGTCAAGAAATCGCCTTATTTTAGTTGATGTCAATGATGCTTCATTAATTCAGGTAATAAGTTCTAATTGAAATTTTAAAAAAATCAGATATTTAATAAAAAGCATAATTAAATGAGAAAACTTTCTTATTCGCTTAGGGAAGCCATAAAAAATGACTGTACTATTATTGTGCCAATGAAGATTAATTCAATTTGGTAATTAACCACCTACTGGAAGAAAAAAATAATTAAGTTATGCACTTGAAAGCAAAATTAATGAAAAAATGGCAATAAATCATTTTGGAGAAAATATCGCCATATTCTTATTGACGCCAATGATACTTAACTATTTTTTGTAATAATTGATGACTTTAATAGGTACCAAATTTACAAATATAGCTGCGAATTATTGTAGTAGTAAATAGAAATAAGTAAATTACTTGATTGTTGTAAATTTTGACTATCGTGAGTTGGCCTCAAAGCGTCATGAATACAAACTTAGTCTTTGTTTTGATGCAAATAATAAATGTGTTTTGCTTAATCTAATAGCATAAAATCACCGGGGAAAGCCACAAAGAATCTTTCTATGCATAAAAATCTAATGATTGTGACGCAGTTTTCAATTTTGGTCAATATATTTTGATTGGCTGCAAAATCACATGGTAGGATCAAGTTTTCCCACATTAAGTTTCATATTGGTTTGGTTGTCATCAGCATAAAATCGATCTAAGTCATAAACATATTCTTTTTCTATAATATTTAATTTTCCTAATTTAAAGGTTAAAATTGCCTGTACAGTAAATATTATTACGTTTTTTATTCTGTTTGATTTCTAAATTACGAGTTTAAGAGGATTGTTTTTATTATTATTATTAAAATAACGTAATTCTACGTTGCATTGTAAGATAAAGTTATTTAAATCGGTGTCCGATCTTATTAACCGTTTTACAATTCTTATTTTTAGGTTCAAATTATGTTAGTATACTATTATAAATTACGGTTAAACGAAATTCGTTAAATGATTTAGAACTTAACTTTCATGCATAAAGTGATGAATGCGAAAATTGTATTTAAAATATACAGCCGTTCGTTTGGTAATCAAAAATAATAAATTACTGTCGTGAACTCACCAAAATTGTTTTAACAATATACTTTCAGTTTTATATGTTTTCAAAAAATAATTACTTAGAAGAATGATTTATGTTTACCAATAGAACTTATGAACGTTCGATCACACCACCAAAATTCTTAAACCTGATTGGTTATTTGATATGTATACCTACGCGAAAGTTGGATTTCGTTAGAAAAGAGGTAAAAGGGTTTATTTTTTCGCCATTTATGCTTCTGATTTCTTGCAGTTAGAATCATCGTTATTATTTCACTTTTTAAACTTTTTTTCGTGCAGTGATAAATTTGTAGTGATTTAATTTTTTTCCTTCTCAATAATTAAGAAGCCGCGTAATAATCGCCAACTTGGCGAGATTTCGAAAAGTCTGTTATGCTTTCTAAAAGCATAACAGAAATTTCTAAAGTCTAAAACTATGATATTACAGATTCTACTATTCGTAAAAGTCTTGCTAAAGCTGGATTCTTAGTTAGCTCGGAGGACGAAGATGATATTCCTTTAGAAGAACTTAAAAAAATGTGGGTACAGCTAAAAGAGAACCACGAAATTAATGATGTACTGATTAATGATTTTATTTTTGATTCTGATGCTGCAATCACAGAAACATTAAGTGATAATAATATTTCGTAATATTTCTTTTATAGTGAGCAGAATACTGGCAACTCCAAAATTGAAAATCGATTTCATTACTATTATTCATTTCCTATTATTAGTTCACACTCTTCCTATATCTTGATCAATCTTTAATAAAATACTTTTTATTCATCCTCTCAAGTTCAAATACATTTTTTTAAGCCTGTAGTGGATGACATTTGATTTTAATACAGTTTTTTCAAATAATAATTCATTAATTTAACTTAATTTTAGTTTTATAGGAGAGAAAACAATTGTAATTATTTAATAAAAAAGTAACTAAAATAAAATTTTTCTTTGTTGACCTAAGTAGGAATTGACTTTAAATAATTTTTTCTTTATATTACCTGTTTTAAACGTGGAGGCACTCAAATATTTACGTAAGTATATTTTTTGGCAAGTTTATCTCCCCTCCACCCTTGTCAGGGAAAATAAGCAAATCACAAAACATCTACCCTGTTTACGTAAAAAAAAGTCGTCATAACCCCCCTTTCTTTTTCCCTTTAGTTTTGATTTTTACAGTAATAAATCTAATTCTAGGAATAAATTCAAATGGAAGATGTAACTTTGTATGAAACAAAATTTATGTTCCAATTCATTTTTTAGTAAAAAATCTTCGAAGAACATTTTTCTTCTGTGATTAAAATTCTTAAAAATTGAACCTTCTCTAAGACTTTTCTTTTTCTTCAGATTTTACTTTCCCCAAACTCGAGAGAGTATATATTTTCGAATTATTTTGTTCACTTTTTTTGTATCAAAAAAAAAAAAAAAAAAAAAAAAAAAACATTTTGGAAATAATGTGCTTTTAATTTCTTCATTTTATTTTATTTTATTACCGCCGTTGAACAGCCGACCCGATTTTGAGTCTATCAGTGTTCAACTCAGTAGCCTTTTAATTTTGTACCTAAGGGAACTCCTAGATCAAACACTAAAAAAATGAGTCTCGCGGAGGACTTTTAGATAGAACTAACCCGCATGGAGAGGAAAAATACGAAAACCTTCCACGGTCAGTCTGATGACAACGGGACTCTAATCCATGATCCATCTACCGCTGAGGATATTTTACGACAGCACTGCGGTCAGTGCGAAATCGTATCGACCCGCTATAGCTGAGATTCGAACCCGGTTCATCGCATTGGAAGGCAAACGCTCTATTTTCTGAGCCACCACGGCTCACTGTGCATGATTTTATTTTATTTTATAACTGCCGTAGAATAGCCGACCTAATGTATGGTTTGCGGGGAATACCATCGCAACATTTTCTTCGTCAATGTCTAGCGTCACTGTATTTTTTTTTTTTTTTTTAATATTTTAAGTATAGTTATATTTTCATTTTTCACTAGGATCACGTTCCGATACAAAAAAATATCATGTTGTTATTTGAATCAATTTTCGACGTGAACTTTTTACGACGTGAACTTTTACCATTTTTGAAATGAGGAGGAAGGTTCTAACTACTATATAAAGCTTGAGTTTTTATGTCTGAAACTGCACAGACTATTCTCTTATGCTATTAAGCATTTTTTTTTTCAATCAATGTACAATGCGCAGTGTACAAAAATAAAATAAAAATTTTAAAAAATTTATTACTCTGAATAATTTTTTTTATCTAATTTTCGGATTTACACGTTTAAGGACTCAATCTTAATGGTTCAACAGCCTAACCTTAAATATGCTAATGAATCAGCGTTTCCCTTTTGAGCACTGTACATATTTTCTAACCTTTATTTGCATATGTATAAGAAATAACTGGCAATTGAGTGGTTAATTAAAAAAACATTGAAACAATTGCTGATATTCGAAAGCTAGAGTTTTTAAAATGGTCTTTCAAAATGTGTTAACAGTTTTATCAAATAAAATTATCCAAGGCAGCTGTGTAGAGAAAAGAGATGCTGCGTTTTTTTTTCCTTGTTTTTTTTCTTCTTTTTTCCTCTTGGAGAAAATTTGTTATTTGTTATTTTTTTTTAAGATAATTAAAAAGATAATTTTTAAGATAATTTTTTATTTTCTCCATTTGGTTTGTCGATTGATCAGCTTAACTGAGAATAGCTGAACGTTTGAAAAGTTTAAATGTTAGGTCCTTTAAATTATTGAAAATGCCCTCGATTTCCGTCTGTAGTAAAATATGTCGCTTAAAAAAGTGTCCAGTTCGTGGACCACACGTGGACTGTCCACGATGATATATCGCGATATATGATACAAGTCGGAACTTCTTCAATTCCGCAATTAATACAAAATTAATTCATATGATTACGTCATCTAGACTCTATCTAGAAAGGAGAATTGAAAGTAGTTTTTATTTATTTATTTATTTTTTTATCAATTTTGTACTTTAGGAATTGATACAAAATATACTCGCAATTTCCATGATGTATTTTCATTTTAATTACTAGGTACTTTTAAATATTTAGTACAAAATATCAGATACATTAATACCTCTAATTCAACTCCCTGTGTGAAATTGGCGGAGTTGATCGATCAAATTTCAAAGGGTAAAAAAAAAATTTTTTCTTAAAGTATTTGAAAGGAATAGGCAAGTTATGAAAGTCTCAGTAAAAAAGAAAGGGAAAATCGAATTTTGATACAGTGAATAATTAAACGGGTATAAAAACAGTCTTCAAATACAGATGTTTTCCAAAAGAACAAAATAATACTATAGTACCTGTTTTTTTTTAGTTTTTTTTTCCATTAGCATAGATTTATTTTTACATAACTTTAAATGACATTTATGTTTTATAATTCTAACACAGACAGTTTAAATTATAATTGTTTATTGATCATGAAATTGAGTTTATTTAAAAGGCAAAACACTATAGTATGCATTAGATACCAATAAAAAATTAAATTTCGTAAAAATTAGGCACTTAAAATTGAATAATGAATTTCCCTTTTAATCGAATAACCCGCTTCATTGAATGGTATTCCTTTAAACGGGGTAGTTTTCTTTGGCTAAAAGCATGTAGTATTTTAAAGTTCTTTTATATTAAAAAGAAACATTCTGATACTGTATAATAAATAACTTATTTCAGCTGAATCTAAGTGAATCGCCTTTAAAATGCACAAAAAGCTATTTACATATTTTTTACAAATCAATGTTTTATTACTAAGAATCGCGTCCTCTTAAATCTGAAAAATTGTAACGTAAAAATTTTTTATTATTACCAAACAAATGTAACCTAACATGTTTTAATGTTACTGAAAATATATAAAATTTACTATGTTTACAATGTCTCTTAAGCTTGTTTTTAAAATCACTCAATATGTTTTAGTGCAACTGAATGGATGTAACTTAAGAGGTTTTAACGACGCAAAACAAACGTCACTTAACATCTTTAAATATCACAAAATAAATGTAACTGAACATGCTTTAATGCTAGTTAATTGCTTATGTTTCCAATATCACTTAACATGTTTTAGTGTAACTAAACGAATGTAACTTGACGCGTTTCAGTTTAACAAAGTGAATGTTACTTAACAGGTTTTAACACCACTAAATGCAATTTAACAAGTCTTAGTGTCACCCAATAAATGTAACTTAACATGTTTTAGAGTAAATAAATAAATGTAACTTAACACGTTTTAGAGTAAATAAATAAATGTAACTTAACACGTTTTGGAGTAAATAAATAAATGCAGCGCAATAGATTTTAATAACACTGAATGTAACTTAACATGTTTTAGAGTAAATAAATAAATGCAACGCAATAGATTTTAATAACACTGAATGTAACTTAACACGTTTCAGAATAAATAAATAAATGTAACTCTATACATTTTAATGACACTAAATGTAACTTAACACGTTTCGGATTAAATAAGTAAATGTAACTCAATAGATTTTAATGACACTAAATGTAACTAAACACGCTTTGGATTAAATAAGTAAATGTAACTCAATAGATTTTAATAACACTAAATGTAACTTAACGTGTTTTAGAGTAAATAAATAAACGTAGCTTACCTTGTTTTATGGCAATTAAATAACTTTAATTATTTCAGAGTATCTAAAGCATGTTTTTTGTGCAGAATTGAGAATACGTGGAATTGAGCTTACCTGCCGAAAGAAGCAAGGGGTTAGTGTCCAGTGGCTTTCCTAGGAAGTGTTGCTGCGGTTGTTGACAAAGGTAAGCGGAGGGCCCAAGTCCATATAACTGGTAATATGGGGCGGTGAGGGCGGCCGTCCTGGATGGGGTGGAACCAGGGGTCAAGCAGAGGCTCTCCAGTCTGGACTTTGGAGTGAGGATATCTTCAATCATAAAAGAAGACCTATTGCGATTCAGTTTCTCCATAGAGTAGGGATCCATGGAAGGATGGTGGAAGCCCCCCTCGGACCCCCGATAACCCCCGTGCTGCTTCTCCGTTGTCATGCCTGCCTGTAAAGCATCTGCTGACCAATCGGGATACGCGAACTGAGAAATCTTGATTCTAACACGCGATTGTATTAAAAAAAAATTATTCTAAAATTTTACGTTTTTTTTTTTTTTTTTTTTTTTTTTTTTTTTTTTTTTTTTAAACTTAAATTGTTTGCTCCAGATAAATTTTATCTAAACCGTTATTTTTCATTTCATCCATTTTCGATAATTTTTTTCTATTTAAAATTGGCATTTATTGCTTTCAATACGGAAAATTCCAATCAATTAACAACTATTTAACGTCACGGTGTTTTGCAGGATGTGTTATCGTCATTTATACATGAATAAAAGAGATGGCAATTAAAGGAGACTCGTCACGATAGTCAGTGTCTTTCAATGAAAGTAAACGAGGCGCTTTGCCGGCCGTTAAGTAGAGGCTCCTCCTTCTTCTTTGCGTCATAACCATAATGATCCAATGGAGAATCGAATAAGGCGGAGTCACGATGCGCTCTTCAACCACTCACTGGTGCGTGGGGATTTCGCTTAAAGAGAGAAAGAGAAGCGATAGCGTGCGATTAAAGGCGCAAACGAAGCAGGGATTTTTCTAATGGTAAAGAGGATTTTTATTATTTCCCCCTCTCTCCCTTTTTTGAGGATAATTTATTGAATTCTTAAAATGAGATTAATTGGCGGCGTGTTTCTGAACTGCCCCCCAAAACGGGAGATATACTTAATGAGCGGTATTCTATTTTATCTGGCTTAAATTTAATGACACAATCTATTCGAAAAGGATTTCATCAAATCAAGCAGAAAGTATCAATTTGGTGTAGGCATGGAAATGAGATTTTTAAAAGGGGTGCCCAGGAAGTAAACTAGAAAAGTTGCGTGCTACTTTTAAACGCTCCCGGTGAATACCTCGAACCAAAATGTATAAATAGAATTAGGGAAAACTAAATAACGATACATATATTAGGGAAATAGAATTAACACGTAACACATACCAACACTTAATATATACCTATTTCTACCATAGCCGGTTAAATGACCGGACTTTATGTTTCTTGATTCATTGAATTGTATGTTGCCAATTTTTATGTATTACAAACACAAAGAATGCGAATTTTTAATTCATTGCTCAGCACATTTTTTTGATATACAGGGTGTTTCCATTGTACATTTTCCGCAAATATATTTATTCTAATTATTATTTTTTCTATAATTCTTGTAATTATAAGAATATATAAGAATTAGAATTCTTATAATTTTTCTTATAATTAATATAATTTCTTCTAGGAACTTGCGCTGTCTTGATTGTTTCGACATTTTTCTGGGTAAAAAGTATAAGTTAGTTATAAATGAAGTAAAGCTATTAAAATAAAATATAAGCTACTGACTAAAACATGTAGCTTTCGTCACTTTTTCTTACACAAAAATGCCATAAAATTTTAGGTACTTTCTTGAAATTTGGAATTCACAGTTATTCTGATTGAACTCACTACGCAGCAGTCTTTGTGCAACTCATCGTGCAACTCATCGAATGCAATACGTTGAACACGAATTACATCGTCATCTCTGATCCGATAACCTTATAAAGCAATAAATTGTTCTCCCGGTCAAATGACCGGTTGTGGTGCAGAAATAGGTATACGGCAAGTATTAGTAGAGACAAATAAAGTAAAAAAATAAAATAATAATGATAGAATATAAACTGTATATAATTGTTAAAAAAAGTCATGAAGTCAAATGGGCAAAAGCGATAAGATGAAAAGCGCATTTTCGATGCAAAAGTTCTTAAACGATCATTTGACCGGTTAAGGTATGTTTAGTGTTAAGGAAAACCAAATAACGATTCATATATATTGGGGAAATAGAAATAGGGAAAACTAAATATAAGGCTTAGAAAGAAGGAAAATGTGCAGGATGTTCGATGGATAAAAAAAAAAAAAAATTCGAGAATTATTAGCTGTTGTTCTCCCCACTTCTGGAGAAGTTGAATTATGGACAGGCTAAAAAGGCCATTCTAAATAACAAACTTTTTTTTTTGAAATTTTAATTTGTTCGAAAATGATTGCCATTCTGAGTTCATTTTCCGTGAATTTTAGTCACTTTTTTGTTGCTTTAAAATAACGATCATCATTTTATTAGCCTGCGCTTCACTTGATATCAAAAGAAGAAGAAAAAAAATGGATAAATAAAATTGAAGAAAACGATCAGATTATAACATCTGCGTGGAAAAATTTTTAAAATTTAAATAACTCAAAAAAGATAAAAAACCGTTTGCAATTCGAACTATTATTTGATAAAAAGTTATCCTGTTAGATTGTTAATTAGTAAAATTTCTTCTCATCTATTAATTCTCATAGTGTCGCACATTACATATTCTAAAATTTTATTTATTTACTTTTTTTTTTTTTTTTTTTTGCTTTATTCTCTAAACTGATTTTAATTAGTTAGTGAACGGTAATAAATTTGGTTTAGAAATGTGAGATTTCTGATAATACTTTCTAAACTAAAACAGAAACAATCTGAGAGTAAGAGAGGAGACCAACAAGTTCGTGGCAGAATCACGCGATATCACGTGATAAAATCCTTCCCTCCAGTTTTTGTCACAATAAAACTGAGCATAGTATTATACAACTATTTTTGGAAGAAAAAAAAAACAAGTAATATAAAAAAATAATAATGTTAAAGTCAATTCCTACTTAGGTCAACAAAGAAAATTTTTATTTTAGTTACTTTTTTATTAAATAATTACAGTTTTTTCTCCCATATAAAACTAAAATTAATTAAGTTTAAGTAAGAAATTAATGTTTGAAAAAACTGCATTAACATCAAGTGTCATCCATTGCAAGTTTAAAAAAATGTATTTGAACTTGAATGAATGAATTAAAAGTATTTTATTAAGGATTGAAAAGTTGAACAAGCTACCGAGACAGTGCGAACTAATAGTAGGAATTGAAGAAAAAAAAAAGGCGCGTGGTATCAGACAAATATAAAAGTATAAATTTGGGGACGTGACCCGCACGTGCTACCACGAAATGTTTTTTATTGAATAATTAAAAAATAATTAAATATTTAAATGTGTGCAATAAACTTTTTTTTTTGTTCAAATAGTTAGAAATAAGTTAGAAATTATCACTAATGTTGAAATTAACCCTGTCCTAAACCATCCTACCGAAAGCTATGAAACTTGGTATGCAGATAGTTCAAAGCAGGAGGAAGGTCACTATCGACATTAGAGCATTTTACGACAAACCGTTTGAGCGGGATGAGCTAAAAACGAAATGGAATTTTTTTATTGGTTGGTTAAGCTTTAGCCATTGTTTCAAATTTAACTATTCAATTATCCATATTTTAAAGATAACATCAGTGATAATTGCTAACCTATAGCTCTATTTGATCCAAAAAATAGTTTATAGCACTTATTTAAATATTTAATTATTTTACATTTGCTATGTCAATGAAATTCAATGAACATTACCTACCAGCACGCGTAGTCAACGTCACCAAATTTATACTTTGTCTGATACCACGCAATTTTATTTATATTAATTCTTTTAAACGTGTTTCGAAAAAAATTACTTATTTAAATCCAACGGAATATAAAAATATATATTTATGTATTCAGACACAAAATCAATAGGAAAGTGGTTAATTGAGGTAATCTATGCATATTGAAATAAAAGAAATAATCTATGTACTAGAAAGTAGAAGTAATGGAGTAAAGGAATTTATTTGAATAGAGGAACCGTGAAAATCGTCATACTATCAATGACGACAATGATGCTTAATTGAAGTAATCTATGCATATTGAAATAAAAGAAATAAGCTATGTACTAGAAAGTAGAAGTAATGGAGTAAAGGAATTTATTTGAATAGAGGAACCGTGAAAATCGTCATACTATCAATGACGACAATGATGCTTAATTGAAGTAATCTATGCATATTGAAATAAAAGAAATAAGCTATGTACTAGAAAGTAGAAGTAATGGAGTAAAGGAATTTATTTGAATAGAGGAACCGTGAAAATCGTCATACTATCAATGACGACAATGATGCTTAATTGAAGTAATCTATGCATATTGAAATAAAAGAAATAATCTATGTACTAGAAAGTAGAAGTAATGGAGTAAAGGAATTTATTTGAATAGAGGAACCGTGAAAATCGTCATACTATCAATGACGACAATGATGCTTAATTGAAGTAATCTATGCATATTGAAATAAAAGAAATAAGCTATGTACTAGAAAATAGAAGTAATGGAGTAAAGGAATTTATTTGAATAGAGGAACCGTGAAAATCGCCATACTATCAATGACGACAATGATGCTTAATTGAAGTAATCTATGCATATTGAAATAAAAGAAATAAGCTATGTACTAGAAAGTAGAAGTAATGGAGTAAAAGAATTTATTTGAATAGAGGAACCGTGAAAATCGTCATACTATCAATGACGACAATGATGCTTAATTGAAGTAATCTATGCATATTGAAATAAAAGAAATAAGCTATGTACTAGAAAGTAGAAGTAATGGAGTAAAGGAATTTATTTGAATAGAGGAACCGTGAAAATCGTCATACTATCAATGACGACAATGATGCTTAATTGAAGTAATCTATGCATATTGAAATAAAAGAAATAATCTATGTACTAGAAAGTAGAAGTAATGGAGAAAAGGAATATATCTGAATAGAGGAACCGTGAAAATCGTCATACTATCAATGACGACAATGATGCTTAATTGAAGTAATCTATGCATATTGAAATAAAAGAAATAATCTATGTACTAGAAAGTAGAAGTAATGGAGTAAAGGAATTTATCTGAATAGAGGAACCGTGAAAATCGTCATACTATCAATGACGACAATGATGCTTAATTGAAGTAATCTATGCATATTAAAATAAAAGAAATAATCTATGTACTAGAAAGTAGAAGTAATGGAGTAAAGGAATTTATTTGAATAGAGGAACCGTGAAAATCGTCATACTATCAATGACGACAATGATGCTTAATTGAAGTAATCTATGCATATTGAAATAAAAGAAATAAGCTATGTACTAGAAAGTAGAAGTAATGGAGTAAAGGAATTTATTTGAATAGAGGAACCGTGAAAATCGTCATACTATCAATGACGACAATGATGCTTAATTGAAGTAATCTATGCATATTGAAATAAAAGAAATAAGCTATGTACTAGAAAGTAGAAGTAATGGAGTAAAGGAATTTATTTGAATAGAGGAACCGTGAAAATCGTCATACTATCAATGACGACAATGATGCTTAATTGAAGTAATCTATGCATATTGAAATAAAAGAAATAAGCTATGTACTAGCAAGTAGAAGTAATGGAGTAAAGGAATTTATTTGAATAGAGGAACCGTGAAAATCGTCATACTATCAATGACGACAATGATGCTTAATTGAAGTAATCTATGCATATTGAAATAAAAGAAATAATCTATGTACTAGAAAGTAGAAGTAATGGAGTAAAGGAATTTATTTGAATAGAGGAACCGTGAAAATCGTCATACTATCAATGACGTCAATGATGCTTAATTGAAGTAATCTATGCATATTGAAATAAAAGAAATAAGCTATGTACTAGAAAGTAGAAGTAATGGAGTAAAGGAATTTATTTGAATAGAGGAACCGTGAAAATCGTCAAACTATCAATGACGACAATGATGCTTAATTGAAGTAATCTATGCATATTGAAATAAAAGAAATAAGCTATGTAGTAGAAAGTAGAAGTAATGGAGTAAAGGAATTTATTTGAATAGAGGAACCGTGAAAATCGCCATACTATCAATGACGACAATGATGCTTAATTGAAGTAATCTATGCATATTGAAATAAAAGAAATAAGCTATGTACTAGAAAGTAGAAGTAATGGAGTAAAGGAATTTATTTGAATAGAGGAACCGTGAAAATCGTCATACTATCAATGACGACAATGATGCTTAATTGAAGTAATCTATGCATATTGAAATAAAAGAAATAAGCTATGTACTAGAAAGTAGAAGTAATGGAGTAAAGGAATTTATTTGAATAGAGGAACCGTGAAAATCGTCATACTATCAATGACGACAATGATGCTTAATGAGCCGCGATGGCTCAGGGGATAGAGCGTTCGCCTTCCAATGAGGCGAACCGGGTTCGAATCCCAGTCGATACGAATTCCGCATCCGGCTTGCACTGACCACAGTGCTGACGTGAAATATCCTCAGTGGTAGACGGATCATGGGTTAGAGTCCCCTTGCCGTCAGGCTAACCGTGGGAGGTTCTCGTGGTCTTCCTCTCCATGTAACGCAAATGCGGGTTAGCTCCATCAAAAAGTCCTCCACGAAGGCAAATTTCTCCCAATACTCGATCCAGGAGTTCCCTTGTCTTCTGGATTGGGTTCAAAATTACAAGGCTACGGAGTTGAACATTAGTAGCCGTAAACCCATTAAGTTGGGTCGGCTGTTCAACGACGGTTATAAAATAAAATGATGCTTAATTGAAGTAATCTATGCATATTGAAATAAAAGAAATAAGCTATGTACTAGAAAGTAGAAGTAATGGAGTAAAGGAATTTATTTGAATAGAGGAACCGTGAAAATCGTCATACTATCAATGACGAAAATGATGCTTAATTGAAGTAATCTATGCATATTGAAATAAAAGAAATAAGCTATGTACTAGAAAGTAGAAGTAATGGAGTAAAGGAATTTATTTGAATAGAGGAACCGTGAAAATCGTCATACTATCAATGACGACAATGATGCTTAAATGAAGTAATCTATGCATATTGAAATAAAAGAAATAAGCTATGTACTAGAAAGTAGAAGTAATGGAGTAAAGGAATTTATTTGAATAGGGGAACCGTGAAAATCGTCATACTATCAATGACGACAATGATGCTTAATTGAAGTAATCTATGCATATTGAAATAAAAGAAATAAGCTATGTACTAGAAAGTAGAAGTAATGGAGTAAAGGAATTTATTTGAATAGAGGAACCGTGAAAATCGTCATACTATCAATGACGACAATGATGCTTAATTGAAGTAATCTATGCATATTGAAATAAAAGAAATAAGCTATGTACTAGAAAGTAGAAGTAATGGAGTAAAGGAATTTATTTGAATAGAGGAACCGTGAAAATCGTCATACTATCAATGACGACAATGATGCTTAATTAAAGTAATCTATGCATATTGAAATAAAAGAAATAAGCTATGTACTAGAAAGTAGAAGTAATGGAGTAAAGGAATTTATTTGAATAGAGGAACCGTGAAAATCGTCACACTATCAATGACGACAATGATGCTTATCTGAATTAGTCTATGCATATTGAAATAAAAGAAATAAGCTATGTACTAGAAAGTAGAAGTAATGGAGTAAAGGAATTTCTTTGAATAGAGGAACCGTGAAAATCGTCACACTATCAATAACGACAATGATGCTTAATTGAAGTAATCTATGCATATTGAAATAAAAGAAATAAGCTATGTACTAGAAAGTAGAAGTAATGGAGTAAAGGAATTTATTTGAATAGAGGAACCGTGAAAATCGTCACACTATCAATGACGACAATGATGCTTAATTGAAGTAATCTATGCATATTGAAATAAAAGAAATAAGCTATGTACTAGAAAGTAGAAGTAATGGAGTAAAGGAATTTATTTGAATAGAGGAACCGTGAAAATCGTCACACTATCAATGACGACAATGATGCTTAATTGAAGTAATCTATGCATATTGAAATAAAAGAAATAAGCTATGTACTAGAAAGTAGAAGTAATGGAGTAAAGGAATTTATTTGAATAGAGGAACCGTGAAAATCGTCATACTATCAATGACGACAATGATGCTTAATTGAAGTAATCTATGCATATTGAAATAAAAGAAATAAGCTATGTACTAGAAAGTAGAAGTAATGGAGTAAAGGAATTTATATGAATAGAGGAACCGTGAAAATCGTCAAACTATCAATGACGACAATGATGCTTAATTGAAGTAATCTATGCATATTGAAATAAAAGAAATAAGCTATGTAGTAGAAAGTAGAAGTAATGGAGTAAAGGAATTTATTTGAATAGAGGAACCGTGAAAATCGCCATACTATCAATGACGACAATGATGCTTAATTGAAGTAATCTATGCATATTGAAATAAAAGAAATAAGCTATGTACTGGAAAGTAGAAGTAATGGAGTAAAGGAATTTATTTGAATAGAGGAACCGTGAAAATCGCCATACTATCAATGACGACAATGATGCTTAATTGAAGTAATCTATGCATATTGAAATAAAAGAAATAAGCTATGTACTAGAAAGTAGAAGTAATGGAGTAAAGGAATTTATTTGAATAGAGGAACCGTGAAAATCGCCATACTATCAATGACGACAATGATGCTTAATTGAAGTAATCTATGCATATTGAAATAAAAGAAATAAGCTATGTACTAGAAAGTAGAAGTAATGGAGTAAAGGAATTTATTTGAATAGAGGAACCGTGAAAATCGTCATACTATCAATGACGACAATGATGCTTAATTGAAGTAATCTATGCATATTGAAATAAAAGAAATAAGCTATGTACTAGAAAGTAGAAGTAATGGAGTAAAGGAATTTATTTGAATAGAGGAACCGTGAAAATCGTCACACTATCAATGACGACAATGATGCTTAACTGAATTAATCTATGCATATTGAAATAAAAGAAATAAGCTATGTACTAGAAAGTAGAAGTAATGGAGTAAAGGAATTTCTTTGAATAGAGGAACCGTGAAAATCGTCACACTATCAATGACGACAATGATGCTTAATTGAAGTAATCTATGCATATTGAAATAAAAGAAATAAGCTATGTACTAGAAAGTAGAAGTAATGGAGTAAAGGAATTTCTTTGAATAGAGGAACCGTGAAAATCGTCACACTATCAATGACGACAATGATGCTTAATTGAAGTAATCTATGCATATTGAAATAAAAGAAATAAGCTATGTACTAGAAAGTAGAAGTAATGGAGTAAAGGAATTTATTTGAATAGAGGAACCGTGAAAATCGTCACACTATCAATGACGACAATGATGCTTAATTGTAGTAATCTATGCATATTGAAATAAAAGAAATAAGCTATGTACTAGAAAGTAGAAGTAATGGAGTAAAGGAATTTATTTGAATAGAGGAACCGTGAAAATCGTCATACTATCAATGACGACAATGATGCTTAATTGAAGTAATCTATGCATATTGAAATAAAAGAAATAAGCTATGTACTAGAAAGTAGAAGTAATGGAGTAAAGGAATTTATTTGAATAGAGGAACCGTGAAAATCGTCAAACTATCAATGACGACAATGATGCTTAATTGAAGTAATCTATGCATATTGAAATAAAAGAAATAAGCTATGTAGTAGAAAGTAGAAGTAATGGAGTAAAGGAATTTATTTGAATAGAGGAACCGTGAAAATCGCCATACTATCAATGACGACAATGATGCTTAATTGAAGTAATCTATGCATATTGAAATAAAGGAAATAAGCTATGTACTAGAAAGTAGAAGTAATGGAGTAAAGGAATTTATTTGAATAGAGGAACCGTGAAAATCGCCATACTATCAATGACGACAATGATGCTTAATTGAAGTAATCTATGCATATTGAAATAAAAGAAATAAGCTATGTACTAGAAAGTAGAAGTAATGGAGTAAAGGAATTTATTTGAATAGAGGAACTGTGAAAATCGTCATACTATCAATGACGACAATGATGCTTAATTGAAGTAATCTATGCATATTGAAATAAAAGAAATAAGCTATGTACTAGAAAGTAGAAGTAATGGAGTAAAGGAATTTATTTGAATAGAGGAACCGTGAATATCGTCATACTATCAATGACGAAAATGATGCTTAATTGAAGTAATCTATGCATATTGAAATAAAAGAAATAAGCTATGTACTAGAAAGTAGAAGTAATGGAGTAAAGGAATTTATTTGAATAGAGGAACCGTGAAAATCGTCATACTATCAATGACGACAATGATGCTTAATTGAAGTAATCTATGCATATTGAAATAAAAGAAATAAGCTATGTACTAGAAAGTAGAAGTAATGGAGTAAAGGAATTTATTTGAATAGAGGAACCGTGAAAATCGTCACACTATCAATGACGACAATGATGCTTATCTGAATTAGTCTATGCATATTGAAATAAAAGAAATAAGCTATGTACTAGAAAGTAGAAGTAATGGAGTAAAGGAATTTCTTTGAATAGAGGAACCGTGAAAATCGTCACACTATCAATAACGACAATGATGCTTAATTGAAGTAATCTATGCATATTGAAATAAAAGAAATAAGCTATGTACTAGAAAGTAGAAGTAATGGAGTAAAGGAATTTATTTGAATAGAGGAACCGTGAAAATCGTCACACTATCAATGACGACAATGATGCTTAATTGAAGTAATCTATGCATATTGAAATAAAAGAAATAAGCTATGTACTAGAAAGTAGAAGTAATGGAGTAAAGGAATTTATTTGAATAGAGGAACCGTGAAAATCGTCACACTATCAATGACGACAATGATGCTTAATTGAAGTAATCTATGCATATTGAAATAAAAGAAATAAGCTATGTACTAGAAAGTAGAAGTAATGGAGTAAAGGAATTTATTTGAATAGAGGAACCGTGAAAATCGTCATACTATCAATGACGACAATGATGCTTAATTGAAGTAATCTATGCATATTGAAATAAAAGAAATAAGCTATGTACTAGAAAGTAGAAGTAATGGAGTAAAGGAATTTATATGAATAGAGGAACCGTGAAAATCGTCAAACTATCAATGACGACAATGATGCTTAATTGAAGTAATCTATGCATATTGAAATAAAAGAAATAAGCTATGTAGTAGAAAGTAGAAGTAATGGAGTAAAGGAATTTATTTGAATAGAGGAACCGTGAAAATCGCCATACTATCAATGACGACAATGATGCTTAATTGAAGTAATCTATGCATATTGAAATAAAAGAAATAAGCTATGTACTGGAAAGTAGAAGTAATGGAGTAAAGGAATTTATTTGAATAGAGGAACCGTGAAAATCGCCATACTATCAATGACGACAATGATGCTTAATTGAAGTAATCTATGCATATTGAAATAAAAGAAATAAGCTATGTACTAGAAAGTAGAAGTAATGGAGTAAAGGAATTTATTTGAATAGAGGAACCGTGAAAATCGCCATACTATCAATGACGACAATGATGCTTAATTGAAGTAATCTATGCATATTGAAATAAAAGAAATAAGCTATGTACTAGAAAGTAGAAGTAATGGAGTAAAGGAATTTATTTGAATAGAGGAACCGTGAAAATCGTCATACTATCAATGACGACAATGATGCTTAATTGAAGTAATCTATGCATATTGAAATAAAAGAAATAAGCTATGTACTAGAAAGTAGAAGTAATGGAGTAAAGGAATTTATTTGAATAGAGGAACCGTGAAAATCGTCACACTATCAATGACGACAATGATGCTTAACTGAATTAATCTATGCATATTGAAATAAAAGAAATAAGCTATGTACTAGAAAGTAGAAGTAATGGAGTAAAGGAATTTCTTTGAATAGAGGAACCGTGAAAATCGTCACACTATCAATGACGACAATGATGCTTAATTGAAGTAATCTATGCATATTGAAATAAAAGAAATAAGCTATGTACTAGAAAGTAGAAGTAATGGAGTAAAGGAATTTCTTTGAATAGAGGAACCGTGAAAATCGTCACACTATCAATGACGACAATGATGCTTAATTGAAGTAATCTATGCATATTGAAATAAAAGAAATAAGCTATGTACTAGAAAGTAGAAGTAATGGAGTAAAGGAATTTATTTGAATAGAGGAACCGTGAAAATCGTCACACTATCAATGACGACAATGATGCTTAATTGTAGTAATCTATGCATATTGAAATAAAAGAAATAAGCTATGTACTAGAAAGTAGAAGTAATGGAGTAAAGGAATTTATTTGAATAGAGGAACCGTGAAAATCGTCATACTATCAATGACGACAATGATGCTTAATTGAAGTAATCTATGCATATTGAAATAAAAGAAATAAGCTATGTACTAGAAAGTAGAAGTAATGGAGTAAAGGAATTTATTTGAATAGAGGAACCGTGAAAATCGTCAAACTATCAATGACGACAATGATGCTTAATTGAAGTAATCTATGCATATTGAAATAAAAGAAATAAGCTATGTAGTAGAAAGTAGAAGTAATGGAGTAAAGGAATTTATTTGAATAGAGGAACCGTGAAAATCGCCATACTATCAATGACGACAATGATGCTTAATTGAAGTAATCTATGCATATTGAAATAAAGGAAATAAGCTATGTACTAGAAAGTAGAAGTAATGGAGTAAAGGAATTTATTTGAATAGAGGAACCGTGAAAATCGCCATACTATCAATGACGACAATGATGCTTAATTGAAGTAATCTATGCATATTGAAATAAAAGAAATAAGCTATGTACTAGAAAGTAGAAGTAATGGAGTAAAGGAATTTATTTGAATAGAGGAACTGTGAAAATCGTCATACTATCAATGACGACAATGATGCTTAATTGAAGTAATCTATGCATATTGAAATAAAAGAAATAAGCTATGTACTAGAAAGTAGAAGTAATGGAGTAAAGGAATTTATTTGAATAGAGGAACCGTGAATATCGTCATACTATCAATGACGAAAATGATGCTTAATTGAAGTAATCTATGCATATTGAAATAAAAGAAATAAGCTATGTACTAGAAAGTAGAAGTAATGGAGTAAAGGAATTTATTTGAATAGAGGAACCGTGAAAATCGTCATACTATCAATGACGACAATGATGCTTAATTGAAGTAATCTATGCATATTGAAATAAAAGAAATAAGCTATGTACTAGAAAGTAGAAGTAATGGAGTAAAGGAATTTATTTGAATAGAGGAACCGTGAAAATCGTCACACTATCAATGACGACAATGATGCTTAATTGAAGTAATCTATGCATATTGAAATAAAAGAAATAAGCTATGTACTAGAAAGTAGAAGTAAAGGAGTAAAGGAATTTATTTGAATAGAGGAACCGTGAAAATCGTCACACTATCAATGACGACAATGATGCTTAATTGAAGTAATCTATGCATATTGAAATAAAAGAAATAAGCTATGTACTAGAAAGTAGAAGTAATGGAGTAAAGGAATTTATTTGAATAGAGGAACCGTGAAAATCGTCACACTATCAATGACGACAATGATGCTTAATTGAAGTAATCTATGCATATTGAAATAAAAGAAATAAGCTATGTACTAGCAAGTAGAAGTAATGGAGTAAAGGAATTTATTTGAATAGAGGAACCGTGAAAATCGTCACACTATCAATGACGACAATGATGCTTAATTGAAGTAATCTATGCATATTGAAATAAAAGAAATAAGCTATGTACTAGAAAGTAGAAGTAATGGAGTAAAGGAATTTATTTGAATAGAGGAACCGTGAAAATCGTCACACTATCAATGATGACAATGATGCTTAATTGAAGTAATCTATGCATATTGAAATAAAAGAAGTAAACTATGTACTAGAAAGTAGAAGTAATGGAGTAAAGGAATTTATTTGAATAGAGGAACCGTGAAAATCGTCACACTATCAATGACGACAATGATGCTTAATTGAAGTAATCTATGCATATTGAAATAAAAGAAATAAGCTATGTACTAGAATGTAGAAGTAATGGAGTAAAGGAATTTATTTGAATAGAGGAACCGTGAAATACGTCATACTATCAATGACGACAATTATGCTTAATTGAAGTAATCTATGCATATTGAAATAAAAGAAATAAGCTATGTACTAGAAAGTAGAAGTAATGGAGTAAAGGAATTTATTTGAATAGAGGAACCGTGAAAATCGTCATACTATCAATGACGACAATGATGCTTAATTGAAGTAATCTATGCATATTGAAATAAAAGAAATAAGCTATGTACTAGAAAGTAGAAGTAATGGAGTAAAGGAATTTATTTGAATAGAGGAACCGTGAAAATCGTCAAACTATCAATGACGACAATGATGCTTAATTGAAGTAATCTATGCATATCCAAATAAAAGAAATAAGCTATGTAGTAGAAAGTAGAAGTAATGGAGTAAAGGAATTTATTTGAATAGAGGAACCGTGAAAATCGCCATACTATCAATGACGACAATGATTCTTAATTGAAGTAATCTATGCATATTGAAATAAAAGAAATAAGCTATGTACTAGAAAGTAGAAGTAATGGAGTAAAGGAATTTATTTGAATAGAGGAACCGTGAAAATCGCCATACTATCAATGACGACAATGATGCATAATTGAAGTAATCTATGCATATTGAAATAAAAGAAATAAGCTATGTACTAGAAAGTAGAAGTAATGGAGTAAAGGAATTTATTTGAATAGAGGAACCGTGAAAATCGTCATACTATCAATGACGACAATGATGCTTAATTGAAGTAATCTATGCATATTGAAATAAAAGAAATAATCTATGTACTAGAAAGTAGAAGTAATGGAGTAAAGGAATTTCTTTGAATAGAGGAACCGTGAAAATCGTCACACTATCAATGACGACAATGATGCTTAATTGAAGTAATCTATGCATATTGAAATAAAGGAAATAAGCTATGTACTAGAAAGTAGAAGTAATGGAGTAAAGGAATTTATTTGAATAGAGGAACCGTGAAAATCGCCATACTATCAATGACGACAATGATGCTTAATTGAAGTAATCTATGCATATTGAAATAAAAGAAATAAGCTATGTACTAGAAAGTAGAAGTAATGGAGTAAAGGAATTTATTTGAATAGAGGAACTGTGAAAATCGTCATACTATCAATGACGACAATGATGCTTAATTGAAGTAATCTATGCATATTGAAATAAAAGAAATAAGCTATGTACTAGAAAGTAGAAGTAATGGAGTAAAGGAATTTATTTGAATAGAGGAACCATGAATATCGTCATACTATCAATGACGAAAATGATGCTTAATTGAAGTAATCTATGCATATTGAAATAAAAGAAATAAGCTATGTACTAGAAAGTAGAAGTAATGGAGTAAAGGAATTTATTTGAATAGAGGAACCGTGAAAATCGTCATACTATCAATGACGACAATGATGCTTAATTGAAGTAATCTATGCATATTGAAATAAAAGAAATAAGCTATGTACTAGAAAGTAGAAGTAATGGAGTAAAGGAATTTATTTGAATAGAGGAACCGTGAAAATCGTCACACTATCAATGACGACAATGATGCTTAATTGAAGTAATCTATGCATATTGAAATAAAAGAAATAAGCTATGTACTAGAAAGTAGAAGTAAAGGAGTAAAGGAATTTATTTGAATAGAGGAACCGTGAAAATCGTCACACTATCAATGACGACAATGATGCTTAATTGAAGTAATCTATGCATATTGAAATAAAAGAAATAAGCTATGTACTAGAAAGTAGAAGTAATGGAGTAAAGGAATTTATTTGAATAGAGGAACCGTGAAAATCGTCACACTATCAATGACGACAATGATGCTTAATTGAAGTAATCTATGCATATTGAAATAAAAGAAATAAGCTATGTACTAGAAAGTAGAAGTAATGGAGTAAAGGAATTTATTTGAATAGAGGAACCCTGAAAATCGTCACACTATCAATGACGACAATGATGCTTAATTGAAGTAATCTATGCATATTGAAATAAAAGAAATAAGCTATGTACTAGAAAGTAGAAGTAATGGAGTAAAGGAATTTATTTGAATAGAGGAACCGTGAAAATCGTCACACTATCAATGATGACAATGATGCTTAATTGAAGTAATCTATGCATATTGAAATAAAAGAAATAAGCTATGTACTAGAAAGTAGAAGTAATGGAGTAAAGGAATTTATTTGAATAGAGGAACCGTGAAAATCGCCATACTATCAATGACGACAATGATGCTTAATTGAAGTAATCTATGCATATTGAAATAAAAGAAATAAGCTATGTACTAGAAAGTAGAAGTAATGGAGTAAAGGAATTTATTTGAATAGAGGAACCGTGAAAATCGTCATACTATCAATGACGACAATGATGCTTAATTGAAGTAATCTATGCATATTGAAATAAAAGAAATAAGCTATGTACTAGAAAGTAGAAGTAATGGAGTAAAGGAATTTATTTGAATAGAGGAACCGTGAATATCGTCAAACTATCAATGACGAAAATGATGCTTAATTGAAGTAATCTATGCATATTGAAATAAAAGAAATAAGCTATGTACTAGAAAGTAGAAGTAATGGAGTAAAGGAATTTATTTGAATAGAGGAACCGTGAAAATCGTCATACTATCAATGACGACAATGATGCTTAATTGAAGTAATCTATGCATATTGAAATAAAAGAAATAAGCTATGTACTAGAAAGTAGAAGTAATGGAGTAAAGGAATTTATTTGAATAGAGGAACCGTGAAAATCGTCACACTATCAATGACGACAATGATGCTTAATTGAAGTAATCTATGCATATTGAAATAAAAGAAATAAGCTATGTACTAGAAAGTAGAAGTAATGGAGTAAAGGAATTTATTTGAATAGAGGAACCCTGAAAATCGTCACACTATCAATGACGACAATGATGCTTAATTGAAGTAATCTATGCATATTGAAATAAAAGAAATAAGCTATGTACTAGAAAGTAGAAGTAATGGAGTAAAGGAATTTATTTGAATAGAGGAACCGTGAAAATCGTCACACTATCAATGATGACAATGATGCTTAATTGAAGTAATCTATGCATATTGAAATAAAAGAAATAAGCTATGTACTAGAAAGTAGAAGTAATGGAGTAAAGGAATTTATTTGAATAGAGGAACCGTGAAAATCGCCATACTATCAATGACGACAATGATGCTTAATTGAAGTAATCTATGCATATTGAAATAAAAGAAATAAGCTATGTACTAGAAAGTAGAAGTAATGGAGTAAAGGAATTTATTTGAATAGAGGAACCGTGAAAATCGTCATACTATCAATGACGACAATGATGCTTAATTGAAGTAATCTATGCATATTGAAATAAAAGAAATAAGCTATGTACTAGAAAGTAGAAGTAATGGAGTAAAGGAATTTATTTGAATAGAGGAACCGTGAATATCGTCAAACTATCAATGACGAAAATGATGCTTAATTGAAGTAATCTATGCATATTGAAATAAAAGAAATAAGCTATGTACTAGAAAGTAGAAGTAATGGAGTAAAGGAATTTATTTGAATAGAGGAACCGTGAAAATCGTCATACTATCAATGACGACAATGATGCTTAATTGAAGTAATCTATGCATATTGAAATAAAAGAAATAAGCTATGTACTAGAAAGTAGAAGTAATGGAGTAAAGGAATTTATTTGAATAGAGGAACCGTGAAAATCGTCACACTATCAATGACGACAATGATGCTTAATTGAAGTAATCTATGCATATTGAAATAAAAGAAATAAGCTATGTACTAGAAAGTAGAAGTAATGGAGTAAAGGAATTTATTTGAATAGAGGAACCGTGAAAATCGTCACACTATCAATGACGACAATGATGCTTAATTGAAGTAATCTATGCATATTGAAATAAAAGAAATAAGCTATGTACTAGAAAGTAGAAGTAATGGAGTAAAGGAATTTATTTGAATAGAGGAACCGTGAAAATCGTCACACTATCAATGACGACAATGATGCTTAATTGAAGTAATCTATGCATATTGAAATAAAAGAAATAAGCTATGTACTCGAAAGTAGAAGTAATGGAGTAAAGGAATTTATTTGAATAGAGGAACCGTGAAAATCGTCACACTATCAATGACGACAATGATGCTTAATTGAAGTAATCTATGCATATTGAAATAAAAGAAATAAGCTATGTACTAGAAAGTAGAAGTAATGGAGTAAAGGAATTTATTTGAATAGAGGAACCGTGAAAATCGTCACACTATCAATGACGACAATGATGCTTAATTGAAGTAATCTATGCATATTGAAATAAAGGAAATAATCTATGTACTAGAAAGTAGAAGTAATGGAGTAAAGGAATTTATTTGAATAGATGAACCGTGAAAATCGTCACGCTATCAATGACGACAATGATGCTTAATTGAAATAATCTATGCATATTGAAATAAAAGAAATAATCTATGTACTAGAAAGTAGAAGTAATGGAGTAAAGGAATTTATTTGAATAGAGGAACCGTGAAAATCGTCACACTATCAATGACGACAATGATGCTTAATTGAAGTAATCTATGCATATTGAAATAAAAGAAATAATCTATGTACTAGAAAGTAGAAGTAATGGAGTAAAGGAATTTCTTTGAATAGAGGAACCGTGAAAATCGTCACACTATCAATGACGACAATGATGCTTAATTGAAGTAATCTATGCATATTGAAATAAAAGAAATAAGCTATGTACTAGAAAGTAGAAGTAATGGAGTAAAGGAATTTATTTGAATAGAGGAACCGTGAAAATCGTCACACTATCAATGACGACAATGATGCTTAATTGAAGTAATCTATGCATATTGAAATAAAAGAAATAAGCTATGTACTCGAAAGTAGAAGTAATGGAGTAAAGGAATTTATTTGAATAGAGGAACCGTGAAAATCGTCACACTATCAATGACGACAATGATGCTTAATTGAAGTAATCTATGCATATTGAAATAAAAGAAATAATCTATGTACTAGAAAGTGGAAGTAATGGAGTAAAGGAATTTATTTGAATAGAGGAACCGTGAAAATCGTCACACTATCAATGACGGCAATGATGCTTAATTGAAATAATCTATGCATATTGAAATAAAAGAAATAATCTATGTACTAGAAAGTAGAAGTAATGGAGTAAAGGAATTTCTTTGAATAGAGGAACCGTGAAAATCGTCACACTATCAATGACGACAATGATGCTTAATTGAAGTAATCTATGCATATTGAAATAAAAGAAATAAGCTATGTACTAGAAAGTAGAAGTAATGGAGTAAAGGAATTTATTTGAATAGAGGAACCGTGAAAATCGTCATACTATCAATGACGACAATGATGCTTAATTGAAGTAATCTATGCATATTGAAATAAAATAAATAAGCTATGTACTAGAAAGTAGAAGTAATGGAGTAAAGGAATTTATTTGAATAGAGGAACCGTGAAAATCGTCATACTATCAATGACGACATTGATGCTTAATTGAAGTAATCTATGCATATTGAAATAAAAGAAATAAGCTATGTACTAGAAAGTAAAAGTAATGACGACAATGATGCTTAATTAATGTTGGTAATATGCATTAATTGAAATAAAAAAAAAGTAATGTCTGAACTGAAAAGCAAAAATAAGGAGAAAAGAAAAATCTGCATAATGTGTAATTAATATTGATAATGTTTATTAATTAAAATAAAATAAGCTATGTGCTAAAAATCCATGTCCATGGAGGAAAAATTAAGGGATATTTGTTTGTAGCGTAAAAAATTGCCTTTCACAAATGAGGCTTCATTCATATGTATGTATCACGGGCGGTAATATGTACTACTGGTATTATGGGTCTTCCGTACGGTCCTACAACGGGTCTTCCGTACTTTCGGAAATTTTTTCCAGTGGTAGCTAAGATAGTGTATGAATATTTACAATGAATTAGAATTAAATAATTTTTTTTCCACCACTAATTATAAATATTTTAACATTAAATTAGAGGGCAGATAGAGAAATGATCATGCTCTAAAATCCTTATGAAATTTTAATATATTTCTTTTTAAAAAAAATTGGCTGCCACTGACAAATATGCATAAACTCAAATGTTGAAGGTCTATGTAATAAGTACCAAATATACTAATATAGGTATAAAATACTATATTTATATATTTGGTGATTACTAAAACTGCACCAATAAGTTTTAATGCCGATACTTTGGAATTAAGTGTTTTACGGCCCCTCGAAAGGTACCTGAGAAAAATCACTTAACAGTGGTAACTATAATGAATTGGCAGTGAGCAATAGTATCATGCCAAGAGAATACATTATTCCAATGCACAGAAGACCATGATCTTTGGCCAAAAGTCAAAATTAAATTTCCAACTAAAATATGTGTAGTCAGTTTCGCCCAAATTAAGTATTCATAATCATTCCAAACATTATAATTTACTTTTTGGACCAACAAGAGTACAATGTAATGAAAAATATGTTAAAAAAAAATTTTTTTAATGTAACTTTTGCATTTATATTTCAGAAATATATATAGAAATTTCACCTTACTGTTACATTTTTATCAGAGTATTTAGTCTGAAATTATATTACAATTTTTCAATTTGTTGGATTTGTTAATACTCTTGACAAACTTATAGTTTATATCTTATCATTTGACATTTTACAATGTTTGAATCACTTTCAAAATTTATCTCCAAAAAGTTCCACGAAGTAATTAGCTAAACTTTTTTTTTTTGTTGTCTTCTCTGATGTTTCTTCTTTCGAAAAAACCTGCCCCATTTTGCCCATATTGCAAAGGTGGACTAAATATACCGAAAAACAAAAATTATGTTTTTTTTCATGTTTTCGCGTTATTTTGTAATTAATTCGCGTTATTTTGTAATATTACTTCGGAAATATCATTTGTTTTTCATTTTTAATATAAAATTACGAAAATTATTATATTTTCATTGCTATATTTAATTATTTAAACGTACTATATTATTTTTTTTTATTTTTGCTCGCCGTATTTCAGCCGCTATTTTGTTTTTTTCTTGGTATTTTTAGTGTATTTCAAAATTTCAGCTATGAATTAAATTTACCTGCACATAAAAACACCCAAATTTTGAAACAAATTTTATCGAAATATTAATTTTGGCCACGAATCCTTGGATGCTGGCCCACTGTGCAATGGTATGAATTGAAAACAACGAGCTTTTCTTGTTTCAATAACGTAAAGCCACCGAAGATTACAGCATATAACATTAAATAAAAAAAAATATAAACTATTTTAGCTGTATTAATTGAAAAACTTAGTGGAAGAGCCAGGTAAGTGACATTTTCAAAACGAAAAAAAGAAGTTGTGTCCGAATTATTTTATTACCAATTTATTTATTATTTATTACCTATCAATTCTTTGCTACATTTTATGTACCGCTGCCGAAATAAAAATCATGAAAGCATACTAAAAACTAATGTGGATTTTAGTTATGTAAAGATATAAGTGAAAGCACAGTCAGTTCTATTACATTAAACATACCCATATTGACGCAACCACTTTATGTTTTATTTTCTGTAATTCATTAATCCCCTTGTCAATCGCCTGGTTCTTCCATTAATTGTGTCGGTATATAATATGCCTTTGAGCATGATTTGATTGTGTTTCGCAGTACTGATTTATTGACTTTTTATTTATTTAAAAATTTATTTCTTCATTCACCCCGAGCGAAGAACAGGTATTCAGCTAGTTATTAATGTTTTTATTTTCACTTCTGAAAGAAGATCTATCCTAGACATCACCCCGTCAGAAATGGTTGGTTGAAAATTAAAAATGTTACTTTTCTCATTGAATTTTTTTTTTAAAGTTTTTTTCTTCAAAGTTTTCTTCTTCTGTAATTCATTAATCCCCTTGTCAATCGCCTGGTTCTTCCATTAATTGTGTCGGTATATAATATGCCTTTGAGCATGATTTGATTGTGTTTCGCAGTACTGATTTATTGACTTTTTATTTATTTAAAAATTTATTTCTTCATTCACCCCGAGCGAAGAACAGGTATTCAGCTAGTTATTAATGTTTTTATTTTCACTTCTGAAAGAAGATCTATCCTAGACATCACCCCGTCAGAAATGGTTGGTTGAAAATTAAAAATGTTACTTTTCTCATTGAATTTTTTTTTTAAAGTTTTTTTCTTCAAAGTTTTCTTCTTCTGTAATTCATTAATCCCCTTGTCAATCGCCTGGTTCTTCCATTAATTGTGTCGGTATATAATATGCCTTTGAGCATGATTTGATTGTGTTTCGCAGTACTGATTTATTGACTTTTTATTTATTTAAAAATTTATTTCTTCATTCACCCCGAGCGAAGAACAGGTATTCAGCTAGTTATTAATGTTTTTATTTTCACTTCTGAAAGAAGATCTATCCTAGACATCACCCCGTCAGAAATGGTTGGTTGAAAATTAAAAATGTTACTTTTCTCATTGAATTTTTTTTTTAAAGTTTTTTTCTTCAAAGTTTTCTTCTTCTGTAATTCATTAATCCCCTTGTCAATCGCCTGGTTCTTCCATTAATTGTGTCGGTATATAATATGCCTTTGAGCATGATTTGATTGTGTTTCGCAGTACTGATTTATTGACTTTTTATTTATTTAAAAATTTATTTCTTCATTCACCCCGAGCGAAGAACAGGTATTCAGCTAGTTATTAATGTTTTTATTTTCACTTCTGAAAGAAGATCTATCCTAGACATCACCCCGTCAGAAATGGTTGGTTGAAAATTAAAAATGTTACTTTTCTCATTGAATTTTTTTTTTAAAGTTTTTTTCTTCAAAGTTTTCTTCTTCTGTAATTCATTAATCCCCTTGTCAATCGCCTGGTTCTTCCATTAATTGTGTCGGTATATAATATGCCTTTGAGCATGATTTGATTGTGTTTCGCAGTACTGATTTATTGACTTTTTATTTATTTAAAAATTTATTTCTTCATTCACCCCGAGCGAAGAACAGGTATTCAGCTAGTTATTAATGTTTTTATTTTCACTTCTGAAAGAAGATCTATCCTAGACATCACCCCGTCAGAAATGGTTGGTTGAAAATTAAAAATGTTACTTTTCTCATTGAATTTTTTT
This sequence comes from Parasteatoda lunata, assembly GCA_949128135.1. Taxonomy (NCBI): domain Eukaryota; kingdom Metazoa; phylum Arthropoda; class Arachnida; order Araneae; family Theridiidae; genus Parasteatoda; species Parasteatoda lunata. Next base: position 126,091,056 of record OX421970.1, read on the forward strand.
TTTAAAGTTTTTTTCTTCAAAGTTTTCTTCTTCTGTAATTCATTAATCCCCTTGTCAATCGCCTGGTTCTTCCATTAATTGTGTCGGTATATAATATGCCTTTGAGCATGATTTGATTGTGTTTCGCAGTACTGATTTATTGACTTTTTATTTATTTAAAAATTTATTTCTTCATTCACCCCGAGCGAAGAACAGGTATTCAGCTAGTTATTAATGTTTTTATTTTCACTTCTGAAAGAAGATCTATCCTAGACATCACCCCGTCAGAAATGGTTGGTTGAAAATTAAAAATGTTACTTTTCTCATTGAATTTTTTTTTTAAAGTTTTTTTCTTCAAAGTTTTCTTCTTCTGTAATTCATTAATCCCCTTGTCAATCGCCTGGTTCTTCCATTAATTGTGTCGGTATATAATATGCCTTTGAGCATGATTTGATTGTGTTTCGCAGTACTGATTTATTGACTTTTTATTTATTTAAAAATTTATTTCTTCATTCACCCCGAGCGAAGAACAGGTATTCAGCTAGTTATTAATGTTTTTATTTTCACTTCTGAAAGAAGATCTATCCTAGACATCACCCCGTCAGAAATGGTTGGTTGAAAATTAAAAATGTTACTTTTCTCATTGAATTTTTTTTTTAAAGTTTTTTTCTTCAAAGTTTTCTTCTTCTGTAATTCATTAATCCCCTTGTCAATCGCCTGGTTCTTCCATTAATTGTGTCGGTATATAATATGCCTTTGAGCATGATTTGATTGTGTTTCGCAGTACTGATTTATTGACTTTTTATTTATTTAAAAATTTATTTCTTCATTCACCCCGAGCGAAGAACAGGTATTCAGCTAGTTATTAATGTTTTTATTTTCACTTCTGAAAGAAGATCTATCCTAGACATCACCCCGTCAGAAATGGTTGGTTGAAAATTAAAAATGTTACTTTTCTCATTGAATTTTTTTTTTAAAGTTTTTTTCTTCAAAGTTTTCTTCTTCTGTAATTCATTTATCCCCTTGTCAATCGCCTGGTTCTTCCATTAATTGTGTCGGTATATAATATGCCTTTGAGCATGATTTGATTGTGTTTCGCAGTACTGATTTATTGACTTTTTATTTATTTAAAAATTTATTTCTTCATTCACCCCGAGCGAAGAACAGGTATTCAGCTAGTTATTAATGTTTTTATTTTCACTTCTGAAAGAAGATCTATCCTAGACATCACCCCGTCAGAAATGGTTGGTTGAAAATTAAAAATGTTACTTTTCTCATTGAATTTTTTTTTTAAAGTTTTTTTCTTCAAAGTTTTCTTCTTCTGTAATTCATTAATCCCCTTGTCAATCGCCTGGTTCTTCCATTAATTGTGTCGGTATATAATATGCCTTTGAGCATGATTTGATTGTGTTTCGCAGTACTGATTTATTGACTTTTTATTTATTTAAAAATTTATTTCTTCATTCACCCCGAGCGAAGAACAGGTATTCAGCTAGTTATTAATGTTTTTATTTTCACTTCTGAAAGAAGATCTATCCTAGACATCACCCCGTCAGAAATGGTTGGTTGAAAATTAAAAATGTTACTTTTCTCATTGAATTTTTTTTTTAAAGTTTTTTTCTTCAAAGTTTTCTTCTTCTGTAATTCATTAATCCCCTTGTCAATCGCCTGGTTCTTCCATTAATTGTGTCGGTATATAATATGCCTTTGAGCATGATTTGATTGTGTTTCGCAGTACTGATTTATTGACTTTTTATTTATTTAAAAATTTATTTCTTCATTCACCCCGAGCGAAGAACAGGTATTCAGCTAGTTATTAATGTTTTTATTTTCACTTCTGAAAGAAGATCTATCCTAGACATCACCCCGTCAGAAATGGTTGGTTGAAAATTAAAAATGTTACTTTTCTCATTGAATTTTTTTTTTAAAGTTTTTTTCTTCAAAGTTTTCTTCTTCTGTAATTCATTAATCCCCTTGTCAATCGCCTGGTTCTTCCATTAATTGTGTCGGTATATAATATGCCTTTGAGCATGATTTGATTGTGTTTCGCAGTACTGATTTATTGACTTTTTATTTATTTAAAAATTTATTTCTTCATTCACCCCGAGCGAAGAACAGGTATTCAGCTAGTTATTAATGTTTTTATTTTCACTTCTGAAAGAAGATCTATCCTAGACATCACCCCGTCAGAAATGGTTGGTTGAAAATTAAAAATGTTACTTTTCACATTGAATTTTTTTTTTAAAGTTTTTTTCTTCAAAGTTTTCTTCTTCTGTAATTCATTAATCCCCTTGTCAATCGCCTGGTTCTTCCATTAATTGTGTCGGTATATAATATGCCTTTGAGCATGATTTGATTGTGTTTCGCAGTACTGATTTATTGACTTTTTATTTATTTAAAAATTTATTTCTTCATTCACCCCGAGCGAAGAACAGGTATTCAGCTAGTTATTAATGTTTTTATTTTCACTTCTGAAAGAAGATCTATCCTAGACATCACCCCGTCAGAAATGGTTGGTTGAAAATTAAAAATGTTACTTTTCTCATTGAATTTTTTTTTTAAAGTTTTTTTCTTCAAAGTTTTCTTCTTCTGTAATTCATTAATCCCCTTGTCAATCGCCTGGTTCTTCCATTAATTGTGTCGGTATATAATATGCCTTTGAGCATGATTTGATTGTGTTTCGCAGTACTGATTTATTGACTTTTTATTTATTTAAAAATTTATTTCTTCATTCACCCCGAGCGAAGAACAGGTATTCAGCTAGTTATTAATGTTTTTATTTTCACTTCTGAAAGAAGATCTATCCTAGACATCACCCCGTCAGAAATGGTTGGTTGAAAATTAAAAATGTTACTTTTCTCATTGAATTTTTTTTTTAAAGTTTTTTTCTTCAAAGTTTTCTTCTTCTGTAATTCATTAATCCCCTTGTCAATCGCCTGGTTCTTCCATTAATTGTGTCGGTATATAATATGCCTTTGAGCATGATTTGATTGTGTTTCGCAGTACTGATTTATTGACTTTTTATTTATTTAAAAATTTATTTCTTCATTCACCCCGATTGAAGAACAGGTATTCAGCTAGTTATTAATGTTTTTATTTTCACTTCTGAAAGAAGATCTATCCTAGACATCACCCCGTCAGAAATGGTTGGTTGAAAATTAAAAATGTTACTTTTCTCATTGAATTTTTTTTTTTTTCTTCAAAGTTTTCTTCTTCTGTAAAGTTTTTTATTTAGAAAAAATATCTTCTTAAGCGAAATTTTAAAATCCTTTTTTTTAGAAAAATTCGGTCAAAAGTTTTTTTTTTTGTGATAAAAAAAAAATTCTTATTACGAAAGTTTTTCTTAAATATACTTAATATCGTTTCAAGATTTTCTTGTTTAGAAAAATATTTTTTTTAAGAAAAATAAAATAAAGTTGAAAAATAATGGCGAATAAAAATATAGGAAACTGTGGTAAAATGAAACTTAAAGTTGAAAACATTTTGAATATCATCGAAAAATGTGCAGGGAAAAAATTAACAATATTTAAGAAGGTGGACATCATGTTTACAATAAAATGAAAAGTAATTTTATGATTAAAATAAACTTTTTGTTTTTAAAAAAAATTCCCTTAGAATTCTTAGAACCAATGATAAATACATCTTGATAAATACAAGGAAATATGTGAATAATAATTTAGTCAGATAATTTAAAAAATATAGTTTAGAAAATTACAATTTATTTCTCAGGCATTTTTTCAAAACATTAAAAAATAAATTAGAAAAAGAGGAGAGTAAAAGAAGAAAGTCCCGAAATATAAATAATTTAGGGAGCTGTAATTTAATATTTTAGCTTACCAAACAAATTTTAAATAAAATTTTTGCATTCATCACTTTATGCATGAAGCTGAAAGTTAACAAATCTCTTTAACCGTAATTCATAATCTATATTATATAAAACGCTAATATGTACGTATGTATCAATAAAACCGAGCATATTTCTTTTCTCGCGTTGGCAACAATTTTCATTTTTAACTAAGTTCTTAGTACAACTAATCTATCTATATTATATAAAACGCTAATACGTACGTATGTGTCAATAAAACCGAGGATATTTCTTTTCTCGCGTTGGCAACTGTTTTCATTTTTAACTAAGTACTTAGTACAACTAATCTATCTATATTATATAAAACGCTAATACGTACGTATGTGTCAATAAAACCGAGGATATTTCTTTTCTCGCGTTGGCAACTGTTTTCATTTTTAACTAAGTACTTAGTACAACTAATCTATCTATATTATATAAAACGCTAATACGTACGTATGTGTCAATAAAACCGAGGATATTTCTTTTCTCGCGTTGGCAACTGTTTTCATTTTTAACTAAGTACTTAGTACAACTAATCTATCTATATTATATAAAACGCTAATACGTACGTATGTATCAATAAAACCGAGGATATTTCTTTTCTCGCGTTGGCAACAGTTTTCATTTTTAACTAAGTACTTAGTACAACTAATCTATCTATATTATATAAAACGCTAATACGTACGTATGTATCAATAAAACCGAGGATATTTCTTTTCTCGCGTTGGCAACTGTTTTCATTTTTAACTAAGTACTTAGTACAACTAATCTATCTATATTATATAAAACGCTAATACGTATGTATGTATCTATAAAACCGATGATATTTCTTTTCTCGCGTTGGCAACTGTTTTCATTTTTAATTTTAGGCGTTTTGTACTAATCTCTAAACTTTTTTTCGTATTTATTCACATAATTAAGAAGTTGTGAACTCATTACATAAACACAATAGCATTTGTCTTCGATTCTCGCTGAATTCTAACCGAATATGGGTGTGCCACATCTCTGATTATCGCTGAGAAAAAAACGGTTGGTTTTGAGTTCTGAAATAGTTCCTTTTCATTGGCAGAAATGAGAAGTGTTATGCTATTGCTATTTTATTTTGAGTTGAGCGCTTTACTATTCCACGTTTTGTTATTGTCGCCGAGAAGAAAACGGTTGATTGGTTTTGAGTTCTGAAATAGTTCCTTTTCATTGGCAGAAATGAGAAGTGTTATGCTATTGCTATTTTATTTTGAGTTTAGCGCTTTACTATTCCACGTTTTGTTATATTATTAGTTATGAGTTAAAATATGAAAGAATAAAACGGCATCTAAGTTAATATTTTGTTTTATTTTTAGTTAAATTTTATTAGAGTTAAACTAGACGTTAAGAACGTATCCAATGAGCGAGCAAAGCGAGCTGTTCGGCTGTTCAACGACGGTTATAAAATAAAATAAAACAGTTACTTTTCTCAACAACTGAAATTTAGAATAGTGTGATGAAGAAAAATATGTGAACTGTTTGCAATTTCAAATTAATATTGAAATGTACAGGTTTAGAATTTTTTAAAGTTTTCGGAACTTCAGTATTCAAAAAAGTATACAAAAGCTAGACGTTAAGAACGTATTCAATGAGCGAGCAAAGGGAGCATTGGATTGCGAAGCAATCCGAAATGAACTGCGAAAGCAGTTCCGGGGGTGGGCGAGCGCCAGCGAGCAGTGGGCGAAGCCTCCTAGTAGTATATTAATGTAATTTGCACCAAAGAATAATAATAATTGTAAAACGGTTAATAAGATCCGACAGAGCAGCGATGGCTCAGGGGATAGAGCGTTCGCCTTCCAATGAGGCGAACCGGGTTCGAATCCCAGTCGATACGAATTCCGCATCCGGCTTGCACTGACCACAGTGCTGACGTGAAATATCCTCAGTGGTAGACGGATCATGGGTTAGAGTCCCCTTGCCGGAGGCTAACCGTGGGAGGTTCTCGTGGTCTTCCTCTCCATGTAACGCAAATGCGGGTTAGCTCCATCAAAAAAAGTCCTCCACGAAGGCAAATTTCTCCCAATACTTGATCCAGGAGTTCCCTTGTCTTCTGGATTGGGTTCAAAATTACAAGGCTACGGAGTTGAACATTAGTAGCCGTAAACCCATTAAGTTGGGTCGGCTGTTCAACGACGGTTATAAAATAAAATAAGATCCGACAGAGCCGCGATGGCTCAGGGGATAGAGCGTTCGCCTTCCAATGAGGCGAACCGGGTTCGAATCCCAGTCGATACGAATTCCGCATCCGGCTTGCACTGACCACAGTGCTGACGTGAAATATCCTCAGTGGTAGACGGATCATGGGTTAGAGTCCCCTTGCCGTCAGGCTAACCGTGGGAGGTTCTCATGGTCTTCCTCTCCATGTAACGCAAATGGGGGTTAGCTCCATCAAAAAGTCCTCCACGAAGGCAAATTTCTCCCAATACTCGATCCAGGAGTTCCCTTGTCTTCTGGATTGGGTTCAAAATTACAAGGCTACGGAGTTGAACATTAGTAGCCGTAAACCCATTAAGTTGGGTCGGCTGTTCAACGACGGTTATAAAATAAAATAAGATCCGACAAGGGCCGGGATAGCCTGGTCGGTAGGGCGCTGGGCCCATATCCATGAGGTCGTGGGTTCGATCCTCGCCGACTGAAGACTCCCCGGGTAGTAAATGGTGACTGATGCACGTTAAATCTGTCGAGTCTCAAAGTCCTCCATGTTCCCATAACAAATCAATACCTCTGGGGGTACTGATCCAGGAGTTTCCTTGTTTTCTGGATTGGTTCAAAATTACAAGGCTATGGAGTTGAACATTAGTAGTCGTAAACCCATGAAATTGGGTCGACTGTTCAACGACGGTTACAAAATAAAATAAAAATAAAAAAAATAAGATCAGACACCGATTTAAATAACTTTGTCTTAAAATTTAACGTTTATTGCATTATAATAATAATAAAACAATTCCCTTAAACTCTTAATTTAGAAAATAAAAAAATTTAAAAAGAACGTAATAATAACAGTGTAGGTAAATGCCGTTAAATTAGGCATACAAAAATATTTATAGGATAACAATACATTTATAACTTATATCAATTTCATGCTGATGACAACCAAACCAATATGAAAAATAATGTGGGACCTACCATGTGATTTTCCAGCCAATCAAAATGCACCAACTGCGGCACCTTCATTAGATTTTTATATAGAGTAAGATATAATAAAATGTAGCATTTACCACAGCAGCGTTATAAAAAAGCCTTTATATGTTTCTTCAATTTAAAATAATTCATTTGTAATTTTTAAAAAAATAGAATTTAATATATTACAATTGATAACATAAATATAAACAAGGAGTTATTAATTTTCTAATAGAAAATTAATTCAGAATAAATGTATTTTTTAAAGGGTGTCATTAAATCTTATAACAAATAATGAAAATTGCTTACAACTTAGCACCTGCGCATTCACTCCATTTGTGCATCACTTTACTTCAAGAGCCGCCAATTTTTGCGCAGTTTGGATATCATCAGCAGATTGTTTACAATCGAATACGAAATGACGTGAATTTGTCGCTGTGTTACACGCTGTTATGCATCTACAAAACAGAAGCGCGTCGTTAAAAAAATGCAGGAATGTTTTAATGTGTGCATCTGAAACGAATTGTTTTTACTTTTCATAGTTCCATAAAAATAATTTTATTCACTCTGATGTGTAAGTATTGTTACGAAAGGCAACTTCTTTACATAAAATGTAGCGTCAAGAAAAATATTTCAAAATACCAATGTTTTTTTTTCTTTGTTTTGGTGCAAAGCGTATGAGTTTTTTTTTTCTTTCACTGACTGAGATATTAAAGTTCTTCACTTATTTAAAGAGGCTTGTTTTATCTTATCTACCGAAATAAAACATTTAATCTTTCCTTCTCATTATCTTTAATCCCCCCTCCCCTTCTTTTTTTCACTTATTGGCTCAGATGCCAAGTGACATGGTTTTTCTTAAACAAAAAGTTTTTTCTTATGAAGTATTTTTGCATCGATAATTTTATTTGAAATGTTTATTTTTATTCAATTCCCACTATTAGTTTACAATCTCCCTATATCTTGTCAATATAATTTTCAATCGTTCATAAAATACTTTTTATTCATCCACTCAAGTACAAATGCATTTTTTTATAAACTTGTAGTGGATGATACTTGATGTTAATACAGTTTTTTCAAATATTAATTCTTTCATTAAATAGGGATGAGTGAAAAATGAAATATAATTTTCTGATGGGTGAAGCGTTAGTCATTGTTTTAAATTTTACTATAAGCGATTCAGTTTTTCACATATTTTAAAGATAACATCAGTGATCATTTCTAAGTTATAGTCTATTTAAACAAAAAAAATAAATAGTTTATTTCGCACATTTAAATATTTAATTATTTTGTATTCGACGTGTCAGATAAATTCAATAAAGAACATTATGTGGTAGCACGTGTGGTCCACGTCACCCAATTTAAACTTTTATAGTTGTCTGATACCACGCGCCTTTTTTTTTTTTTTTTTTTTTTTTTTTTCAATTCCTACTATTAGTTTGACACTCTCCCTATATCTTGTTCATATTTTCAATCTTAAATAAAATACTTTTTATTCATCCACTCATATTCAAATACATTTTTGCAAACTTGTAGCATTACACTTGGTGTTAATATAGTATTGTTATTGCTGAAAACCTTCTTAGACCGCCGTAAAAAAAAATTTTAAATCGAGAAAATATAAAACACAAAGTGCGTACATTATTTCAAAGAGAAAACCGCAATTAAAAACTTAATATTTTTAACACAGCATTTTCCATTTCTTATTCGACTGTTAATTTCATCAAATTTGTGCAAACTATGCAGATGAGCAAAAGGAGAAAAATAACACAATTTTAATAATCCTGCCAATCAAGTTCAAAGTGCTTAAAAGATCAACAGTAAGTATATTAATTGATTAGTTTTAACTTTCAACTAATCTACAAAACCAGACCGAAAAATGTACTTTCTTTAAAAAAAAATAATAATAATAATAATATTTTTTTTTGTTCAAGGATTTAATATACTCGACCTTCAGTAAAAAGCGGAACTGGAATAATGGTTGCTCATGTTCTTTCAAATATTTGATTTCTAAGAAATTATGATGGAATTTTCTGATGGTTCAACATGAAGAAACCATCAAACCAAGTTGCTATTCTAATGTTGGACCATCATCAATCAGTCCGAATTCCTACATTGGGGTGATGGTTACTTATGTTGTTTACCATCAGAAAATATAATGGTTCATGATGGAATTATGGATGGTTACCATCAATATGTTGGTCCATCAATTGAAAACCATCAAAATTTTAACTTTGGATAAGCTTCCCAGATTTTATTATTTTCAACTCTATCAACGAAAATATGTTAAATAGTGTAATAAGTATAACTATATTTTAATTTTTAAATCTTTGAGAACTGATTTTATGATATATAATTTCTATTCGGTCAGATTCTCTTCGTGCTAAGCGTACGTTTGATTTACAAGCAAATTTTATTTTACGAATTAGTGCATACATGCATTCTAAATTAATAATCCTTACTTTATATGGCATAGTAAAAATAACTTTACTGACTCTTATGTATTTGATTTACAGTATGGCTGTAAAAATTTCGGTATATCAGATTTTTTAGTTTGGTAATATTTTCCTGTAAGAATGAATTTTATGGAAAATCCTATATTCCTTAGATTGTAGTTCGATTTCGTAATTTAAAATATCGTCTGTTGTCTGTAAATATTGCTGTAAAAATTTCGGTATACCAGATTTTTAGTTCCGCAACATTATACGGTAAATATGAATTTTACGGTAAACTCTATATTTCTTAGATTGCAGTTCTATTTCGTAACTTAAAATATCGTCTGTCGTCAGTAAATAATGCTGTAAAAATTTCGGTATATCAGATTTTTTAGTTTGGTAATATTTTCCTGTAAGAATGAATTTTATGGAAAATCCTATATTCCTTAGATTGTAGTTCGATTTCGTAATTTAAAATATCGTCTGTTGTCAGTAAATATTGCTGTAAAAATTTCGGTATACCAGATTTTTAGTTCCGTAACATTATACGGTAAATATGAATTTTACGGTAAACTCTATATTTCTTAGATTGCAGCTCTATTTCGTAACTTAAAATATCGTCTGTCGTCAGTAAATATTGCTGTAAAAATTTCGGTATATCAGATTTTTCAGTTTGGTAACATTTTACGGTTAGAATAAATTTTACGGAAAATCTTATATTTCTTAGATTGTATCTCGATTTCGTAATTTAAAATATCGTCTGTTGTCAGTAAATATTGCTGTAAAAATTTCGGTATACCAGATTTTTAGTTCCGTAACATTATACGGTAAATATAAATTTTACGGTAAACTCTATATTTCTTAGATTGCAGCTCTATTTCGTAACTTAAAATATCGTCTGCACTTCCTCATTACAGTACCTGTCCAAATTATTAGATGCGCTATAAGATTCTATGTAAAATCTTAATTATCAGTTGATATTATACAACTTCATTGCTTTTACATGATTGAAACCGGTTTGCACTTGTTTGCGGTCGTGTATATAATTGGTTAGCATTGTAATTTAATGCAGTAAAAATAAATACAAATAGGAAGTATATAAAAAATCTCCTGAATAAAAGCCCACTACATCCATGTTTAAATACAAAAGTATTGCATACAAACTCGTTCAAAACATGTCATTATTAAAAAACTACAGTGCGCCTAATAATTGGGTCTAATTATTATAATATACTAATATAATACCTGATATAATAAATATTCTATATTTATATAATATGTCGTCTAATGTATCCAATCATCGAATTTATATTATATTTCGTCTAATATTTAACCTATTGATACAGGAACGTAAACAAGTGCAAACAGTCGCGTAAAAACAATAAAGCTGTATGGAATCACCTGATGATTAAGATTTTACATAGAATCTTATAGTGCGTCTAATAATTTGGCCATGGACTGCAGTATGCTTCATTTATCTCCCTCGAACAATTAAGACATCTTCGTTTATATATTTAAATTTTTTAAACGTCTATTCTGTACGGCCTAATTGAAATTTTTGATCGAATTATAGAATCAGGGCTAAATTTGCCCCACCTAGCCTCTGTCCGAATTTCAGGACAAAATCATAAGCGGTTGTAAGAGGCAGACAAACTCTCCATTTTATGATCACGCGGCCTTTTTAGATTTAACTTTTTGAAGAAAAGGTATTTTATTTCTGAGAATATATATATGTAAAAGAATCGCAATATTTACGTTTCCCTAGTTAAAATCAGTGACTCCGTCAAAGGAAATATGTAAAAGAGCTTTGTTTTTCTCGAGTGCCGCCAAAACACTTCGCCGTAATTGGGTGTGTAATGATGTGACGTCGATAACTAGGTCTTTTCTTATTGGATATCTACCTGACGGAACATCGTAAACAAAACGCAACAAATGAAAGAACAAAAACCAATAAGAAGAAATCCCTTTTTTTCCCCTTTTAAGTTGAAATCGATGTTTTCGGTAGGCAAATGTTCGACGGGCAATTTTTCATGTCAAAGACAAAAAAAAGCGAAGGGGGTAAGGGTGGAATATGCGCGACCGCCCTGGGCGGAAAAAAAAAAAAAGTGACATATTCAAGTCATGGAATGAGCGGGACTTTGTAAAGAGGACTTGTTAGCAGAAGCGGTGTATATGCCGCGATTCGATCGGTTTAGCGCTTCGGATATTGTTCTTACCACGATTTCATCGATGTCGTTTTGGGGTGTAGCGGGAGGGTGTGTGTGTGTGCAGTTTTCTCAAAGGAATGGGTCTATTCCCTGCATCAATTACTTGCGAAAAATGGAATGAAAGGCATACAAATATATATCGAACGGTCTGCCAACTAAAGTTCTTTTTATACATGACGTAGTTCTGATTGTTTTAGTCGTAAATAAAGCTCAGCTATGGATTGATTTTTGAGATTTCTTTTTTTATCTTTTTAATTATTTTATTAGTTTTTGTAAACAAATTTTATAATCACCATTTTCCATCTCTATCTAATATCATTTTTTTCTTTAAATGTATACTTTTATTAGGTTTCTCATCATCCTAATTATGTTCGTCTCCTTCACTCTCTTATTCTAATATTATTACACACTTATCTTTCGGAGCTTTCAAATATTATGTAGGCATACCCTTATCAATTTAGGACTGTCAGCAAAAATGAGCAAGCTACAAAAATCCCTTTTATGGTTATGTGAAAGACCCCTCCACACACACACGCACAAACCCGGATTCAGATTTAAGATTTACTATCATTTTGGTCACGATTTAAGAATTTTGTAATTAAACTTAAATAAATAATGTAAATTTGCATAAAACAATTTTTGCATTTAAATTCATTTAAAAAAATTTTAAAAATCTTCGAGCAATTTTTTTTTCCTAATCCCCTCCCCAAAAAAAAAATTTTTTTTAGCAGTTATTTTAAATTCCAAGTTTAATTTCTTACAAATATTTTTGCCTCTATTTAAGAAATTTTATAATACTTTTGCCACTGTTCTTCCTCTTATTTTAGATTTTTTTTTTTTATTGTCATCTTATTTCTATATACATATATCTCTCATTTTTTATCCCAACATTACGCAATCTTTAATCCTTATCCTAATTGTCTTCTTTTGATTACTTTCTTTTATCATTATCCTTTCATACGAATACTTATTTGATAAGACTCTCCTCATAATCTCGTCTTCCCTCTAATTTTGATCATTCGAGTTTTTATCCTCTTTTTATTTCTTTTATCGTAATTTTGCGTGTCTAAATTTCTTCTTATCATCTTCTCTCATAATCAACACCACATCGACCGCTAAAATTATTTTCTTTTTGGAAACGAAATTTTTAATAACCCATTTTGAATTATATTTTCTAATTTAAAGTATTTACAACAGTAACTTTTTTAATAAGCAATTGTTGTTTAGCATATTGAATGTGTTGTTAAAGTCAATCACTTTCAGTCATTTAATATTCAACAATCTTTATAAAACTCTTTACTTATACCTCCATTTTTAGAGAATTATATTTAGAAAATGAATTGATAAATAAATATATAAAAAGAACTATTACTTAATGGAAGCAAAACGTTACCGGGTTAGAAATAATAAGCAAAAAAGGGGTGCTTCAAGTATTTTGCAAGCATGTTTCTGGGCTCTCATATTTTACGCAGTCAACTTTTATCACTTTTGAGACACGTCACTTTAAAGATTGAGGAGGCATACAAAGTTTCAGTATTTGAAAAGTAATTAAGAATATAAAGAAATCAAATCTTTTAAGAAAGAAAATATAGAATTAAATGTCTAAAATCCATATTTTACGCAGTGGTCTTTTAAACTTTTTTGAAATAGATCGTTTAAATGTTGAAATGGACGAAAATCAGCATTAAAATTTGTATTAGTCTATTACAATGTCGGCGAAAAGATGAAATCAAATATTATTTTCTAAATAAAAAACAAATATATAAAAAATATAAAAAATTTAAAATCAATTCCTACTTTGGTCAACAAAGAATAATTTTGTTTTAGTTACTTTTTATTAAATAAATGAAACTTTTTCTCCCATATAAAACTAACATTCATTCATTACATTTCATGAATGAATGAATATTTGAAAAAACTGTATTAACATCGAGTATCATCCACTACAAGTTTAAACAAAAATGTATTTGAACTTGAGTGGATGAATAAAAAGCATTTTATGAACGATTGAAAATTTGAATACGATATAGGGAGAGTGTGAAATAATACAGCCAAAACCCACTATAGTGAACCTTCAAGAGGCCGAAATTTCGGTTCACTATAACCTTCACTCTATCCGTTCCGCAAACAATTTTAACTAATGGTTCCAAACACCCCATTTTATTTCACATTATTTTTTAAATAAATATCCAATAAAATGAAATAAAAAAAATTACTGAAAAATAATATCAAAAAACTTAAATTTTTTATGACTCTTCGTCTTGCGTACGAAAAGAAAATTAGTAATCTTTAGCTGATGAGCAATCCTCAAGATATGGATACAATCTTCTACGATAATATTTCTTGTTATTCCTTTTTATAAACCAGCCATTCCAGCACATAAAAGTATTCTCCCCGAATCGACTTTCACTTGAAGGATATTGGAGCTTCTTTGAATGATGAACCAATTCAATAATGATACATTCCATGGCTATAGATTGTTTTAAAAATCTGTATATGTATTTATTTTGAAGTAGAAATTTCAAAATTATTACCAAAAAAAAAGAAATGAAGAAAATGAGTCGAAGACAGAAAAAAAGTTCATAATATCCAACTTCCTCCCACTTTTTGGTTCACTATATCCACAAAAAATAACATTAGACGTGTGTTGCAAGCAAGGCAAGAGACTAAACATTTTGTTCACTATATCCGGGAGTTCACTATAGCGGGGTTTGGCAGTAGTAATAATCGAAAAAAAAAAAACATTTGAAATTGAAACGAAATTAATAATATTATATTTTTTGAATTATATGTGTAAAAAAAAAAATCAAGATTTTGGGTGTCCCTTAATTAGACTAAAAAGTAAAATTTTTTTGACAATGTATCGCTCATGAATTTAACGAACGGTATTAAAACTAAATCCGCTTTTTCAAGATCACATCTTAGTGTCCGATAACTCATTATTTTGCAACATTACACAGGGATTAATCTATTGAATAGATCCGCGCACTTATGGTTTTTTTTATAAAGGACAACTATTAAGCTTCAAAAGGGGGAAGAACACGCGGCCCTCTCTCCCAATTACCCACGGCTGTTGGGAGAGAAAGACGGGCTACAGCCACTTTGCGTTAATGGGACACGTGCCCCTAGGTAGGCCCCTAATGACTCGGTTCTTATGATAACTAATAATGTTCACCACCCTTTAGCAATATGCTTTTTCCGAATCCCATACTTACACTAAGGCTACTTTTTTTTTTTTTGATTCGCATAAATAATAATATTTATACAACGAAATAATACACTCTCAACTCATCTGTCAAGCCTTTGGGTAGTTTTTGCAATAAATTTTACTTGAATGCAGTTTCTCCAAATATTTTTACTTCAATTTAGTTTCTTCAATTATTTCTATTTAAATCTAGTTTCAACAATTATTTCTGTTTCACCTATAGTTTCTGTAATTATTTCTATTGTAATGTAGTCTCTACAAATATTTCAATTTTATTCTAGTTTCGGCAATTATTTCTATATCAATGCTGTTTCATTAATTATTTTGACTTTAATTTAGTTTCTGCAATTATTTCTACTTCAATTTAGTGTCTTCTATTATTTCTACTTAAATCTAGTTTCTACAACTATTTCTGTTCCCTATAGTTTCTGTAATTATTTCTATTGTAATGTAGTCTCTACAATTATTACTATTTTAATTTAATTTTGCAATTATTTTTATTTTAATACAGTTTAATCAATTATTTCTACTTTAATGCAGTTTCTTCAATTATTTCTAATTTAATCAAGTTTCTACAATTATTTCTGTTTCCTATAGTTTGTGTAATTATTTCTATTGTAATGTAGTCTCTACAATTATTCCAGTTTTAATCTAATTTTGCAATTATTTCTAATTTACTTTAGTTTCTGCAATTATTTCTGTTTTAATATAGTATTTTCTTTTTCAATTTAGTTTCTGCAATTATTTCTATTTTAATGCAGTGTCATCAATTATTTTTTCTTTAATGTCATTTTTGTAATTATTTCTACTTCAATTTAGTTTCTTCAATTATTTCTACTTAAATCTAGTTTCTACAATTATTTCTGTTTCCTATAGTTTCTGTAGTTATTTCTCTTGTAATGTAGTCTTTACAATTGTTCCAATTTTAATCTAATTTTGCAATTATTTCTACCTTAATCTAGTTTCTGCAATTACTGCTGTTTTAATATAGTTTTTGAGATCATTTTTATATACATGTAGTTTTCGTAGTTCTTACTTTTATTTTAATGCAGTTCCTGCAATTATTTCTGTTTCATTGTAGTTCCTTCTATTTCTACTTAAATCTAGTTTCTACAATTATTTCAGTTTCCCATAGTTTCTGTAGTTATTTCCATTGTAATGTAGCCTCTGCAATTATTCCAATTTTAATCTAATTTAGCAATTACTTCTGTTTCGATGTAGTTTCTGCAATTATTTCTATTTAAATGCAGTTTCAGCTATTATTTTTACTTTAATGCCATTTCTGTAATTATTTCAACTACAATTAATTTTTCAATTAATTCTATTTAAATCTAGTTTCTACAATTATTTTTGTTTCCTATAGTATCTGTAGTTATTTCTGTAATGTAGTCTCTACAATTATTCCAATTTTAATCTAATTTCGCAATTATTTCGACTTTACAATCATTTTTGTTTCAATGTAATTTCTACAATTACTTCTGTTTTAATATAGTTTCTGAAATCATTTCTATACATTCTAGCAAATACTTTTGTTTTAATGTAGTTTCTACTATTATTTATGTTTTAATGCAGTTCTGGTAATTATTTATTTCTGTTTCTATGTAGTTTCTGCAAATTATTTATATTTTAATGCACTTTCATCAATTATTTCTGTTTTAATATAGTTCCTGCAATTATTTATGTTTTAATGTAGTTTTTACAATTACTCCAATTTTAATTATTTTGTTCAATTATTTATAATATAATGCATTTTGTGCAATTATTTCTATTTTTTTTATGTTTCATCAGTTATTTTTAACGAAGGTCATTTATAATATGTATAGTTTAAGTAGTATATTGATATGTTTTTTCTTTAATATTTTAATAATGGAAAAAGGGATTCAGAAAGGAAGGGAAAAAAACATATTTATCCAAAATTGCCTAAGCTTCAATTTTTCAAAATTTTCAAACAAAATTTTAAATATAAAAAAAAAATCTAAAACATTGCCAAAACAAATTTTGCATTAAAGCATTTTATTTTTATTGTTGAAAAATGACAAAAACTAAAAAAAATCTCGATATATGCACGTGGTCTCTGGAATATATAGTTGGTTAATTTGTGGTATTAAGATGAAAAAAAGTATTTCAAGACTATGTCTACTAAATTATTTATTGAATGCAATTTTAAAAGATAAGTGTCATTTTTTCTAAGACTTGCACGTATGCGCAACTACTTTCGAGTCTGAATTGAAATTATCTCATTTAAAAAAAATAAACACTGAACAAAAAATACGTTTAACGTTATTTTAGCAAATATCGTAAAAAAGCATTACCATTTTTAAAGATAAACAAAGAATTAAAAGATATCTTTGCAAAACATTGAATATGGGATATAAAAAAAATGAAGCTAACGGAAGAATTTAAAACTTTCCTTTGAAATATTTCAAATGCAATATTTAGTTTACAAATTTTTTGTTTATTTAAAATTAAAAAGAGAAAAGAAAAAAAGAGCCCCTTTTTACATAATATTCGAAAAGAAATATAAATTTTGCTTACAAAATACTTTAGGGCGTATTTTAGTTAATCAAGTAGATCAGGTATTTTAATTAATTACAAACTTTTTGTTTATTTAAAATTAAAAAGAGAAAAGAAAAAAAGAGCCCCTTTTTACATAATATTCGAAAAGAAATATAAATTTTGCTTACAAAATACTTTAGGACGTATTTTAGTTAATCAAGTAGATCAGATATTTTAATTAATTACAAATTCTTTGTTTATTTAAAATTAAAAAGAGAAAAGAAAAAAAGAGCCCCTTTTTACATAATATTCGAAAAGAAATATAAATTTTGCTTACAAAATACTTTAGGACGTATTTTAGTTAATCAAGTAGATCAGATATTTTAATTAATTACAAATTCTTTGTTTATTTAAAATTAAAAAGAGAAAAGAAAAAAAGAGCCCCTTTTTACGTAATATTCGAAAAGAAATATAAATTTTGCTTACAAAATACTTTAAGACGTATTTTAGTTAATCAAGTAGATCAGGTATTTTAATTAATTACAAACTTTTTGTTTATTTAAAATTAAAAAGAGAAAAGAAAAAAAGAGCCCCTTTTTACATAATATTCGAAAAGAAATATAAATTTTGCTTACAAAATACTTTAGGACGTATTTTAGTTAATCAAGTAGATCAGGTATTTTAATTAATTACAAATTTTTTGTTTATTTAAAATTAAAAAGAGAAAAGAAAAAAAGAGCCCCTTTTTACATAATATTCGAAAAGAAATATAAATTTTGCATACAAAATACTTTAGGACGTATTTTAGTTAATCAAGTAGATCAGGTATTTTAATTAATTACAAATTTTTTGTTTATTTAAAATTAAAAAGAGAAAAGAAAAAAAGAGCCCCTTTTTACATAATATTCGAAAAGAAATATAAATTTTGCATACAAAATACTTTAGGACGTATTTTAGTTAATCAAATAGATCAGGTATTTTAATTAATTACAAATTTTTTGTTTATTTAAAATTAAAAAGAGAAAAGAAAAAAAGAGCCCCTTTTTACATAATATTCGAAAAGAAATATAAATTTTGTTTACAAAATACTTTAGGACGTATTTTAGTTAATCAAGTAGATCAGGTATTTTAATTAATTACAAATTTTTTGTTTATTTAAAATTAAAAAGAGAAAAGAAAAAAAGAGCCCCTTTTTACATAATATTCGAAAAGAAATATAAATTTTGTTTACAAAATACTTTAAGACGTATTTTAGTTAATCAAGTAGATCAGGTATTTTAATTAATTACAAATTTTTTGTTTATTTAAAATTAAAAAGAGAAAAGAAAAAAAGAGCCCCTTTTTACATAATATTCGAAAAGAAATATAAATTTTGTTTACAAAATACTTTAAGACGTATTTTAGTTAATCAAGTAGATCAGGTATTTTAATTAATTACAAATTTTTTGTTTATTTAAAATTAAAAAGAGAAAAGAAAAATAGAGCCCCTTTTTACATAATATTCGAAAAGAAATATAAATTTTGCATACAAAATACTTTAGGACGTATTTTAGTTAATCAAGTAGATCAGGTATTTTAATTAATTACAAATTTTTTGTTTATTTAAAATTAAAAAGAGAAAAGAAAAAAAGAGCCCCTTTTTACATAATATTCGAAAAGAAATATAAATTTTGCATACAAAATACTTTAGGACGTATTTTAGTTAATCAAGTAGATCAGGTATTTTAATTAATTACAAATTTTTTGTTTATTTAAAATTAAAAAGAGAAAAGAAAAAAAGAGCCCCTTTTTACACAATATTCGAAAAGAAATATAAATTTTGTTTACAAAATACTTTAGGACGTATTTTAGTTAATCAAGTAGATCAGGTATTTTAATTAATTACAAATTTTTTGTTTATTTAAAATTAAAAAGAGAAAAGAAAAAAAGAGCCCCTTTTTACATAATATTCGAAAAGAAATATAAATTTTGCATACAAAATACTTTAGGACGTATTTTAGTTAATCAAGTAGATCAGGTATTTTAATTAATTACAAATTTTTTGTTTATTTAAAATTAAAAAGAGAAAAGAAAAAAAGAGCCCCTTTTTACATAATATTCGAAAAGAAACATAAATTTTGTTTACAAAATACTTTAGGACGTATTTTAGTTAATCAAGTAGATCAGGTATTTTAATTAATTACAAATTTTTTGTTTATTTAAAATTAAAAAGAGAAAAGAAAAAAAGAGCCCCTTTTTACATAATATTCGAAAAGAAATATAAATTTTGCATACAAAATACTTTAGGACGTATTTTAGTTAATCAAGTAGATCAGGTATTTTAATTAATTACAAATTTTTTGTTTATTTAAAATTAAAAAGAGAAAAGAAACAAAGAGCCCCTTTTTACATAATATTCGAAAAGAAATATAAATTTTGTTTACAAAATACTTTAGGACGTATTTTAGTTAATCAAGTAGATCAGGTATTTTAATTAATTACAAATTTTTTGTTTATTTAAAATTAAAAAGAGAAAAGAAAAAAAGAGCCCCTTTTTACATAATATTCGAAAAGAAATATAAATTTTGTTTACAAAATACTTTAGGACGTATTTTAGTTAATCAAGTAGATCAGGTATTTTAATTAATTACAAATTTTTTGTTTATTTAAAATTAAAAAGAGAAAAGAAAAAAAGAGCCCCTTTTTACATAATATTCGAAAAGAAATATAAATTTTGTTTACAAAATACTTTAGGACGTATTTTAGTTAATCAAGTAGATCAGGTATTTTAATTAATTAAAAATTTTTTGTTTATTTAAAATTAAAAAGAGAAAAGAAAAAAAGAGCCCCTTTTTACATAATATTCGAAAAGAAATATAAATTTTGCTTACAAAATACTTTAGGACGTATTTTAGTTAATCAAGTAGATCAGGTATTTTAATTAATTCATTGTAGTTAATTGTGTAATATTACCTTATTTTACCCTCAATTTATAAATATAAGTTACGAATTATAGCTTTTTTTACATAAATCACGTGTTGAAAATATTTAAGGAATTTATTTTTCATTTTAACGTTATTTTTATTATTTTTTATGGTCTTTTTGT
The DNA here is from genome assembly GCA_949128135.1 of Parasteatoda lunata. NCBI lineage: Eukaryota > Metazoa > Arthropoda > Arachnida > Araneae > Theridiidae > Parasteatoda > Parasteatoda lunata. The sequence continues at coordinate 126,111,451 of OX421970.1, forward strand.
GCATTTTTAAAGGTCATCTCCTAGTGTTGCTTACTATATTCAATTAGAGACAAAACTACTGGGGCAATGAACAAAAGATACTTTTTTCTTTTAGAGGACGCCATACCACGCGAGAAAGTTTTCGTCGCAAATTCTCTTTCTCCTTCATTACTAATTTAAAGTTTAAAAAGAACGAAAAAGTTCAAGAAAATTTCAATCTATACAAATGAAAATAAATTAAAGAGAACTTCTTCGTTGCGTAATCCTAAGTCATAATTTATTTTCATTTCTATACTTTAGAAATTTCTTTTCAGTATTTCAAACTTCATGGCTTACTCAACTCACTTTTTTTTCTACACTTTAAATTTTAAAATACTCACGAAAGAGAATTTGTAACGACAATTTTCTTCTGCGGTATGGCGTCCTTTTTAAGACTCAAGGCGTGTCAAAGTGGGTCAGATAATTTTCATTCAATCTCCTGTTAACTTTATTTTTGTCGCGAAAAATCTCAGGAATAAACCATTAAAAAAATAATAATTTTAGAATATTTAATAATCGAATCATACATAAATATTATCTTTACTTTTTAAATAGTTTATGTGATCATTTTATATTTATAGAGTGTATTGGTGTAGAACCCCAATTCTTTTTAAATGGGTGAGAAAAGAAGAGCATATATTATTCTGCCAGTGGCTGAAGAAGGGAGAGGGCAATTGGAACCTAAATACCAGATAATCGTGTGTGTAAATTGAAGAGGAACCAAAGTGCCGGACCCCTTCGGGCACTTTCTACCCCTCCCCCTTCTCTTTGGCGGGAGGACATTTTGCCGGATAATGAGCGAGGGAGAACGGGACAACATATGTTTTCTGAAAAATAATTTTGATTTTTTTTTTTCCTTCATAAAAATTGAAATTCCTAGTAGCTAAAAATGTACTTTTGACAAAATGTATTTTTTGAAACTAATATTTAATGTAACCGGTACTTTTTTTTAAAAAAAAAGAAGTAACATAAAAAAAGTCAATAATAATTAAAATTAATAATAATTAATAATAATAATTAAAATCATATTTTAAATTATTATTTTAATATTTCGTTTATAAAAAAAACAAGTGATATAAAAAAAAAAAGTTTCAAAGGGAATTCCAACTTAGGTCAATAAATAAAAATTCTATTTTAGTTACTTTTTATTAAATAATTAAAATTTTTTTCTCCCATATGAAACTAAAATTAATTAATTAAGTTAAATTAATGAAATTATATTTGAAAAAAACTGTATTTGAGCTAAAAAAAATTTACTTGAAATGTAAATGTATTTATATTAAAAAACATGTATTTGAGCTTGAGTGGATGAATAAAAAGTATTTTATTAACGATTGAAAATTTGAGCAAGATATATAAATATACATAGGGAGAGTGTGAGCTAATAGTAGGAATAAAAAATAAATAAATTCATAGTAACTAAAAATTTACTTTTGACAAACATATTTTTTAAAACTAACTGGTTTTGGATTATTTTAATCGTGTAAGGGGAACGCTTGAAAAAATAAATAATTGAATGAGAAAATCTTCAACTTCAATCAATAATGGTTTGGGTATTAAGCCGACTACAAAAAGAGTTTAAACGGATATCAAGGAGTTTGAAATCAAGATCTAAAATTACGAATTTTTTTTTAAAAAAATGAAAGAACGACTAAATTAATCTTGGGGGAAAAGTAGGGAAAAACTCCTACAACCCCCCCCCCCTTGAAGAATCTTATCAACGTTTGTAACACACCTGTAACAAGCAGTACTAAGTGCTGCAATACGAGGGCGAAATCCGTTTAGTAGACTTCCAAATAAACGAGTTTCTTTTCTCTACCTCTACAGCAAGCAATCACCAGCAAAAGAAATTCTTTTTTTCTTTTTTCCTTCCTCAGGAATAAAAGAGGGGGAAAAAACAGGAACACCCCATTTTATGCGGTAAGTTCCCTAATAAATCGAGATTTTAAAGTCTTCCTTTTCAGTACAAGAGAGAAGGAGGTAGTAGGAGGGGAAAAAAAAAAAAAAAGAAGGAGAAGAAACTTGCACACGTTTCATTTGTTGGAGCTTAAGAAGACCAACGAGTCCTCCGAGAGAGCAGAAATAAAAAAATAAGAAGAAAAAAAAAACAATAAGAAAAAAAAAAAGTTTAATCAATACACGTTGTCGAGTGATCAGGACGGAAAAGCCCCTAGAAAATTGATGATTTGTTACTAGAAATGAATTGCATCTCTGTAACAAGTCAGGGATAAGAAGGCTGGGGCAAAAAGTTTTCTTCTTTATGTTATATGAGTGTGAGTGCTTATAGCTTGCAATGCTCAATTTATTGTTTCGTCAGTTTATAGGAGCTATTAGTATACCCTGATCGATGACTACCAGGGAATTTTACCCGATCTCTTTAAAAATGAGACTTTTGCTTGGTAATGATGGCTTTACGAGTTTTCCCTTTCTTTATCTTTCGGGGATTGTTCCCCCTTATATTGTTCTTGGCAATGATGATGATGTTGCGCATGTAATGGATCTTCCTCAATTTAGATCGCCGTCAGCTTATTGGAAAAAATTCGCTTATTTTGCAGGCTACTCCTCCCTTATAAGCTATATTTAGCAGTTATTTCTTGCCTCCTGAAAAGTAGAATGTTTCCAAAAAATGTTAGAAAATTATTTTAAATTAGATTTTTTACCCGGCGTGAAAAATATTTAAATTTAATATTTTGGTTGCTTTGGAATTTTAAATTCAACATTTATTCTAATCTTTGTAACCACCATTCAACTCTTTTCAGTTTTTAACATTATTGTCTCACAAAATGGAAACCTTCATATTTTAAATAAGATCCCGTAAGCACTCAATTATTGTCCCCCAATAGAAATGTTTAAATGGGACATAATAATGACATGTTTTGCACGAGTTTGTCTGCAATACTTTTATACTTAAACATGCATGTAATGGATTTTTATTCAGGAGATTTTTTTAAATACTTCCTATTTGTATTTATTTTTAACGTATTGCATTACAATGTTAACCAACATAAGTAACCCCACATTAGGAATTCAGCCTAATTTATGATGGTCCAACATAAGAATAGCAACTTCATTTGATGGTTTGTTCAAGTTAAACCATCAGAAATTTTCATCAAATGTTGGAGGGATCATGAACAACCATCATCCCAATGTAGGAATTCGGACTGATTTATGATGAGCCAACATAAAAACATCAATATTTTTGATGGTTTGTTCATGTTAAACCATCAAAAATTTCCTTCGTAGTTTCTTAAAGATCAAATGTTGGAAAGATCATGAACAACCAATGTGGAAAGTTGGACTGATTTATAATGGGCCAACATAAAAAGAAACTCCAATTGTTTTGAAGGTATATTTCACAGAACCAACAAGAATTCCCTTTAAACCATCATGGAAAAGTATAGTTGGAACCAACACGGACCGTCACGGATTATCAGGGATTCATGAGAATCAAACTTCTCTTGACCATCATAGTATTAAACCATCATAGTATTAAAATAGCATTTTCCATCATGGAATGGTGGAAGTTCGCTGACATATCAAACACTATGAACCCATAATGGAAAATGTTTTCTGATGGTGACCATCATGAATTACACTGAAACCAACATAAACCTTCAAAAATTTGGACTTGGGAAATGATGCATCTTTGGAGCATTTAACTGGTTTCGAGTTCATTTCAAAGACAATCATCGACTGGCTGACTTCACTTTGACAACGGGACATATATATATATATATATATATATATATATATATATATATATATATATATATATATATATATATATATATATATATATATATATATATATTGTGTTAGTAAAACTCATCGATGAAAGTTTTTCCAGTTTTTTCCTTTCCCGAATTCAACTTCCATACTAGAAATTTTTCATCGGGTAATTGTTTTAAAATTTCGTTTTCTACTTTGCTTTTTAAGAAAATATTAAAAATGAGGGAATTTTAATGTCCTACATAAGTGCACTCCCCTCTCTTCTCAGCAAAAATAAGCCAATCATAAACAACTTCCGTAATCTAACGTTCCCGAACCCCCAAAACCAGTGTTCTCCAACCTTTTTATCATCGCGGACCCGTCAACGTTTGATAATTTTACAGCGGTCCGCTGGGGAGGGAGGGTGTTGATTGTTTATATTTAAGATTATTTTGATTTATTAATTTTAATTTAATTGTATTTAAACATGCCTTCAAAAAAAATTCAGTTACACCAAAAAATAAATATAAAGGGATTTAACATTTTAACTTACTAGAACGTTAAATCAACGATAACCCTGAGCTTGTTTCTTTGAAATGAGATGGTTCTATCTGGGGGTAATCGGAGACAATAATACATTACAAACATTAAAAAAATTATGTCACTACCTTCGGGGGCCCCTTTATTTAAATAAATAAAATTTTAATGGAACACAGATATTTTTAATTTGGGGTATAAACCTAGAAATTTAAATTCAGTTTCAATGAAATGGGCTGCCCGGTACCATTTGATCCACGGACCGGTACCGATCCGTGGACCGGGGGTTGGAGAGCACTGGTGAACACAATACGCATCGCAAATTAATATTTAAAATGAGAAGGAAATAAAAACGCTGACAGATCACTGTTTAGGGTTTTGGTAAAAAAAAAAAAAAAAATAAGACGCACGCACGAATGTTTGCCCATTGTTAGAAGCACTCTCAAGTTTTAACCAATCATCAAACATGTTTTGGTGTTCTGTATACAAATACTCTTAATTAGTGGTTTGTCAAATTTTAATAAAAATTTTTGTTTCTTAACTATTTAAATATTAATTTATGACCTCAGCAGAGTTAGATCGAGGAAATAAACTAAAATATAACTTCAAAACTATTGCAAACGTATCATATACTAAATTATATCCATTGCGCATGATGAAATTTCGGGGCCAGGAGAAAAAGACCAATTACAGTTTCTTATACTTAATTCTTAGCAATATCATTTCGTAGTGAGTGTATTTATATAGAGTCCCTGGCCAAATTATTAGACTCACTCTAAGATTCTATGTAAAATCTTAATTATCAGGTGAATCTTATATACAGCATTATTGTTTTTATGCGACTGTTTGCACTTATTTACGTTCGTGTATCAATTGGTTAACATGGTAATGCAAGACGTTAAAAATAAATACAAATAGGAAGTATATAAAAAAATCTCCTGAATAAAAACCGATTACATGTATGTTTAAACATAAATATATTGCCTATAAAGTCGTGCAAATCATGTCATTATTAAAAAAAAACTACAGTGCGTCTAATAATTTGATCAAATTTTTATAATATACTAAAATAATGATTGATATAATAAATATTCTATATTTATATAATATATTCTCTAATTTAACCAATCGCCGAATTTATGTTATCCATCGTCTAATTTCACCAATTGATACACGAACATAAACAAGTCCAAACCAGTTTCAGCCGCGTAAAAACTATAAAGTTGTGTAGTATCACCTGTATAGTAAGATTTTACATAGAATCTTATAATGCGTCTAATAATTTGGCCAGGGACTCTAAGATAACAGAAGCAGGGATAACAAATATACGAGATGGTAAAAAAAAAAAATTTATCAGCGATTCAAACTTTTGCAACAAAATTTTTCATTAAAAATCAAATTAAAAGGTAGATTTCGGCAAATTTTCAACTTAATTTTTATTTAGTAACTAAATAATAAAGAGGGTTTTTTCCCGTTTAGAACAGCGTCGGGCCCAGAGGGAACAATTACGGAATATCGTTCGAATCGGGCCCCGGGCATCCAATTCGTTTCATTATCTCTCTAAAAACCTATATTCAGATTTATCCCTTTTTGCTTCCTTTAAAAAAAATCGGAATAAAAGAAGAGCGAAGAAAAAAATTCTAATTCGAAAACTCCCTGAAGGGCTTAACGTAAGGCAAACGATTCTAACAACCCACTATTATTGATTTAATAACGTTTTTTCTATCAGTCTTTTCGTTTGGGTGCTTTTACTTTCAAAATTTCTGAAGGAGCTCTTTAAAAATATTTGAGACAATATAAATCTATCTCAAGTACTTCATAGAATTGTATTTTTTCCCCTTTTCCATCCTATGAAGAACAATTCCCATTGTAAGTCCCCAAACAGTTTTCAATTTTCCCTCTTTTGGGGGATTTTTTCTTTATTCTTTCTGTTTTCCTGAGAGAACGTTTTTAAAATAATTTTTTCCTCAATCATTCGATGAAGTGGCTACCCGAGGCTGGGTTCTTATTAAATCTTTTTCAACTAATTTTTCAATCTTCACCTTGGGCGATTCAGTTAAAGCTTAATGGAGAATATTAGGATGCAATGAAAAAAAAATATATATATATAATTTAAGAAAAGCAACTTTTACAAATGATTTGATAGGCATTAAGAAGAAAAATAGTTACTCTTCTTAAGAATTATTCCCTTTTTTTTTTCCTTTCCGAATGCACAAACAAAAATTGCATTTTTTATTGATCATTCCTGCGCAGAGAAAGAATAATATTTTATTTTCCTACCGAAATAATGAAAATAGTATTCTATCAATAACTTTAGTGAAGGCACTTTTACATTGCGTTTTTTTATTCATTTATTTTTTTATTTTTTATAACCGTTGTTGAGCCTTCGAACAATATTGAATTCCGTAGCCTTGTGATTTTGAAACCCAATCCAGAAGATAAGTGAACTCCTGGATCAAGTATAGGGAGAAATTTGCCTTCGTGGAGGACTTTTTGATGGAACTAACCCACATTTACGTTATATTGAGAAGAAAACCATGAGAATCTCCCACAGTTAGCCTGACGACAAGAGAACTCTAACACATGATCTGTCTACCACTGAAGATATTTCGCGTCTGCACAGTGGTCGATGCAAGCCGGACATAGAATTCGAATTGACCAGCCATCGATGGGATTCGAACCCGGTCCACCTCAGTGGAAGGCTCTATCTCCTGAGCTCTAAATATTTATTTATCTGATGAGCAAAATAAACATAAATAACTCTAATTATCAGATTTTCTCGAAGTGTGCTGACCATTCAAAGGAGAGACATGAATTATTCTAATTAATTACTATAATAAAGGTTATAAAATCAAACAAAAAACGTACTTTTTGGAATAACAATTTCTTTTCTTAGACGGAATTATTGAAATAGAGGTAGGGTAGTCGTAATTTGGAAAATATCGTTACAATAGTTTCGCAAATCGACATTAGCACATTCGACAATTTAAGCAAACCAAAAATATTTCAGATAAAATATAATATTTTTATTATTTTATTTGAACACGACAGTCAATTATAGGTCCAACAAAATATGGAATTGTAGTGTGAAGCGGGAAATGAGAAGATCTGCAATTTTTTTAACCCCTCTTTCCCCGGAAGGTATGTAAATTTTTCTCAATCAACACTGGTGTAAGAAATGAAGATAATTTTCAGATTTGGTGATTGTCTTTAGAACTACTGGACCGATTTTAATGAAATTTGATATAAATTGATACAACAAATAACCATTCCACAATCGTAATACACACGCATCATCGAGTCGGAAGGTATGAAATTGTCACAAAACAATTCAGGCCACAGGAAATGCCTTATTTCAAGTATGAAGTCACGCTGCAAGGCCTGTATATCTGTAAGATCTTATTATACTGCTCTTACAGATGGTATAACTTCAGAATGGAAAGGAAAGAAAGCAGTTTGGTTTCTTGATAATATCCAACCAACATAACATCATAACAGAAGTTGTATTTTTACTATGTGAAAGATTTTTAATAATACCCAAGTCATATGGTGATCATTATAATCTTGATGATAACCATCATTAATTCCATCATGAACCATTATATTAAACTTGAATATTAGTATTCGTAAACCCAAAAATTGGGTCGGTTGTTCAACGACGGTTATAAAATAAAATAAAATATTAATGTTTCGAAGGGGTGACCAAAAATACGCTGATTAATTAATACAGACGATATTTTAAGGTATCAGAAACAAAAACTTTCTTTCTCTCAATAAACATACCTTTTTGCAACTGATTTGGATTTCTGACCCCAATATATATATATATATAGAGAGAGAGAGCTGTTGTTTCAGTACCACAGTGTGATAGCTGAGAACACTGCATCATCCTTTTTGTCATTGAGAGGCGCCAGCGAGTCCTGACGGGGAAGTCCCGATGGGAAACTCCCGAATCTCTCTGAACTTTATCCATAGAACATTTTAATATCTTATTCACATGCGATTCGGAGACCACTGTGTGAAGGCAGCCCACCCGTATCATGTCACTCACTGTTAAATATTTATTTCTATTAAATGTTAAGTTTCAATGTTATATCACCCTTATTGCTGCACAAACCACTATAAATATTGGGGGCTCGGCCGGGATTTGAATATCGAGCCATAAATTTTTGAACTTTGAAATCCCGAGTAGGGGATGTGGAAAAAATTTCTGAACTGAACCTTGAAATCCCGAGTAGGGGATAAACTTATGATCTAAATAACTTTTGAAATCCCGCGAAGGGGATAATCATCTAATTGTGCAGCTAAGAAAAAAAAGTGAAATTCTACGCTCGTGTAGGAGCCGTAGATTTTGTTCCTGTTATATATCCCGAGAAGGGGAATCACCCAAATTCTACGCTCGTGAAGGAGCAGAAACTGAAATTAACATTCACTCGAATTTTGTTTTAAATCCCGTCTTGAATCTGCCGAGTAGGGCAGTTGGAATCCACGAATTTTCCGAAAAGTGCAGCGAAATATCAGCAAATGGAGAAAAGCAGCAGCAGAAACCTGTGAACATTCCGAAATCACCAAAAACTGAACCTGTCGAGAAGGGCAGTCAACTTTTCCGTGAAGTGCGAGAAAACTTTCCAGAAACTTTCGAATCATCCTGAAAGATCCTGAAACTTTCTGAAATCTTCACCTGGATGCATCACCGAAATAATTGGATTATTCTGTGCAAATCAGAAAGGCAGTAGTGATCAGGAGGAGAGAAGTGCAGTAATCAGTGAAATCCTTGAATGTACCGTAAAGGAAAGCGAGATTAATCATCTGGGCTGAATCATCGAAACGTTGGATTATCATCGGACATTGGGAGTCTCTTCAATCAAGGTAGGAAATTTTCAATTTTAAAAATGTATAAAAATTCAAAGAAAGAAGACCTAGTAAAAGTTTTAGAGGAAATAGGAGGTATCGCAGACAGCAGCGATAATATCGTTAAATTAAAAGAAAAAATTGAATGTACCGAAATATTTAAAAATGATTCAGAATTTGTCAAAAATTTAATAACTAACACCGTGGAAGAAAGAGTACAAACAGCGAACAGGGAACTTAAACAAAGCGAAATTCAAGTAGAGTTAGAAAAATTAAAATTAGAAAGACTCGAGAAAGAAATGCTTTTATTAGAGGCGAAAAACAAAGCATTTGAAACTAATCCTCCCAAAACAATAAATGATACACGCGAAACAAACATTGAGAATCTAATTCATAGTATTAAAACTCTGTCTCTTCCAGTTCCATCGAAACCAGAAAATTTTAATCAATTTTTTTGATCGTTGGAAAGAGCTTTTGCTACGAAAAACACAAATGAGGGGCTTAAAGCCGAAATCTTAATCAATATACTAGGTGAAAAAGCAAACAGTGTCTTGTTATACATTGAAGATAATGATTTAAAAAACTATGAAAAATTAAAAGCTTTAATATTGCGCGATTTTTTAACAAACTCCCCAAGAATGTTTGAATAACTTTAAAAATGCCTTAAAATTTAAAGAAGAAACTTATATTCAATTTGCTACTCGCTTAAATTCACACTTCGAGTATTATTGCAAATTACGTAAAGTTGAAACATTTAAATCATTATGCAACCTAATTATATCCGATAAAATAATTGAGACATTAAATAAAGAGATGGCGAGTCATATCCTAATCCGCCAGGGCGAAAATTGGTTTAGTCCCGTAGAGTTAGCACGAGAATTAGACATTTACATAACGTCGAAAAATATACCACAGAGCGAAGAACATAAAAATGGGGCGAACACTTTTTTTCGAAGCCAGAACACATTTTTTCGGAATGAAAACAGAAATTTCAGAAAAAATCACCCGGATCTTTTTTCTCAAACGATAAATAAACAAAATAGAGAGGAGAGACATTGTTATGTATGCGGAGAAATTAATCACTTTTCGCGCCACTGTCCAAAAAGATCGAATAAAACATATGATTCCAGAAGCGAAAAATCAGAAAGAAAAAATACCTCTCCCAGTGATAACTTAAAAAATAAAAGCTTTAGTGTTAATTCTTGCAAACCATCTGGAGAGAATAATTTTAAACACGAGTTGAAGTATGCTGATATTTATGTGAACGGAAATCCCATTCACGCCGTTATTGATTCTGGGGCTCAAATATCGGTAATTAATTCCAATAAAATAAAATTAAGTGAGCCGCCTTTGTCTAACATAATATTAACTGTGGAAATAAGTAATTTCCAGTTATAAACTTTAGTGTTTTAGTCTTTTACAGATTCGTCTCTAGTATGGAAGTGAGGAAAGTCAAGAAATAGACAATTAATCAATGTGACGTAAGACATCATGTTCTATAAAAGAACGAACAATTCTTTTCATGTGAGATGAACAGCCCACCCTTCTTTTTAGTCTTTGGCCGATGGCCTGATATCCGTCATAGGATTAAGATTGTATTTGTTAATAATGATTCTTTTGTTTAACATTACGAATTTTAGATTTCAGTTAAACATTTAAAGTTGTAATAAATGTTGTGTTCCTGTTTACTTGTGTTTTCATCATTTTTAGCGTACTCTGCTTTACGGGTTAAACCCACATTAACATCATGTTTTGGGGATAAACAAAAAGCAAAACTTGTAGAGATCCAAATGTCTATAAATCCTAATGAGTCATGGTTGAAGGTCAACGTCGCCGTTTCGGATAATCTTGAAGTAGAAGCGATTCTAACCCCAACGATTTACGAGCAATTAATAAAACTAGGTCAGCTTTCTTCAAGTGTAAATTCTCAAATCGTAGTTTCTAAGAGTGAAGATTTTTATGAATGTTCTTGTTTCAATATTAATGACTTTTCCTCCTGTGAATGTTTTTTATTTAATATCAACAATGTGTATAGTAATGATGAACTTGATCTATCACATGTTAATGACTCTCGTATTAGAAATGAATTGTCAGTGTTGATTAATAATTACAAACCAAAAAAAATTAAAGACACTAAGTTAAACATGAAAATTATTTTAAAAGATGAAATACCAGTATGTCAAAGAGCTAGACGTTTATCTTTTTCTGAGAAACAAAAAGTAAATGATCAAATATCAGAATGGTTAAAAACAGATATAATTAGAGAGAGCTGCTCTGATTATTGTTACCCAATAGTTCTTTGCAAAAAGAAAGACAATAGCTTAAGATTATGCATAGATTATCGGAAATAAAATTCAATAACAATTAAGGATAGATACCCCTTACCTCTTATTGAAGATGTCTTAGACCAATTACAGGGTTCTAAAATTTGTAGCAAAATTGATCTCCGAAATGGGTTTTTCCATACAGACGTAGACGAGGATAGTAAAAAATACACCTCATTTGTAACACCTGATGGGCAATATGAGTTTAATAAAGTGCCATTTGGGTTGTGTAATAGCCCTAGTACATTCCAGAGGTACATAAACTATGTGTTCCGTGATCTTCTTAGAGAAGGTGTTGTTGTCATCTTCATGGATGATATTTTTATACCAGCAGAAAATGAAATAGACGCACTAAACAGGTTAACTAGAGTATTACAAACTGCATCCGAATATGGACTAGAACTTAATTTAAAGAAATGCCAATTTTTGATGTCTAAAATTAACTTTTTGGGTTATATTATTGAGAACGGTACCATTAAACCCTCTTTCGAAAAAACATTAGCTGTTCAAAATTTTCCTGTACCTAAATCTACTAAACAGGTGCAGAGTTTTCTTGGATTAACCGGATATTTTAGGAAGTTTATTCTTAACTATGCTTTAATTGCTAAACCATTAAGTGATTTACTTCGGGATAACAGTGTATTTTATTTTGGCCCAGAACAACAAACAGCGTTTCAAACTTTAAAACAAAAACTTTCTGAAAACCCAGTACTACACATTTTTAAACAAGGAGCACAGCTTGAATTGCATACCGATGCAAGTAAATTTGGGTATGGTGCTATTCTTTTTCAGCTATCTGATAATAACTAATTACACCCAATACACTATATGAGTAAAAAAACGACTCCTCAAGAGGAGAATTATTCAAGTTATGAACTTGAAGTATTGGCTATAATTGAGGCTTTGAAAAAATTTCGAAATTATTTGGTGGGAAATAAATTTAAACTTGTAACAGACTGTTCAGCTTTCCAAAAGACTATGAGTAAAAAACAATTAACTCCTAAAATTGCAAGGTGGGCTTTATTTTTGGAAGACTTTGACTATGAAATTGTACATCGCCCAGGTAAACAAATGAAACATGTTGATTGTTTAAGTAGTTATCCTATTATGCATATTACTTGTGACGAACTAACCTCTAAAATTGTTACTAACCAGGTAAATGATGAATACATTAACTCTATTAAACAACTTTTGGAAAATAAATCAATTGACGATTTTGTGTTAAAAAATAATGTTTTATATAAACTTGAGAATGATAATTATTTACTAGTGGTCCCACAACAAATGCAAACTGACATTATCAAATCTACACATGCTAATGGTCATTTTGGTATAGCTAAAACTCTTGATGTACTTAAACAAAACTATTATTTTCCAGATATGAAGAAGTGTGTTGAAAATGTTATAAATAATTGCGTTGAGTGTATATTAGTTAATAGGAAGGCAGGAAAAAAAGAAGGGGTTTTGAACCCGATTCCTAAGAATAATAATCCCTTAGATACTTACCATATTGATTTCATTGGTCCTTGCCTTCAACTAACAAAAATTATAAACATATTTTCACCGTGATAGATGCGTTTATCAAGTTTGTTTGGTTCTACCCAACCAAATCAACGTCAAGCGTTTACTTCAACAGATTTTGGGACTTATTGCCAAGATGAAGGTATCGAACATGTGAAAATAACAACAGGCATTCCTCGTGGTAACGGACAAGTGGAAATAAAGCATAAGATCCTTATACCGATACTAGAAAAACTTGCGATAGAAGATCCTACTAAGTGGTACAAATTTGTTCCAGCAGTACAGCGTACCATAAATTCTACAGTTTCTCGAAGCACTCAGAGAACACCCTTTCAACTTTTAACCGGAGTGAAAATGAAAACAAAAGAGGACTCACAAATTCTGCAAATGTTGGAGGAAGAGCACATAGAATCATTTATCCAAGATAGAGAGAACATTCGAGAAGAAGCCAAAAAGAATATTTTGAAGATACAAGAAGAGAACCGCAGGCAGTACAATAAACGATGGAAGAAAGCCAACGAATATCGAGTAGGAGACTTTGTTGCAATCCAAAGAACTCAGTTTGGATCTGGTCTCAAATTAAGACCCAAGTTCTTCGGTCCATACAAAATCCCAAAAGTGAAGAAGAATGACCGATATGATGTGTTAAAAGTCGGGAATCATGATGGACCGAACAATACTACATCTTCAGTTGACCACATGAAACCGTGGTCAGCAAATTAAAAAAATGTTTTTATATTTTTATACTTTGCTTTCTCGTTCTTTTTCTTTTTTTTCAGGTAACTGTGTCTGAAAGCTGTTGAAAAATGCGGACATTTTACTGCAGGATGGCCGAATTATGTAGAGCTGTTGTTTCAATACCATAGTGTAATAGCTGAGAACATTGCATCATCCTCTTTGTCATTGAGAGGCGCCAGCGAGTCCTGACGGGGAAGTCCCGATAGGAAATTCCCGAATCTCTCTGAACTTAATCCATAGAACATTTTAATTTCTTATTCACATGCGATTCGGAGACCACTGCGTGAAGGCAGCCCTCCCGTATCATGTCACTCACTGTTAAATATCTATTTCCTTTTATTTCTATTAAACGTTAAGTTTCAATGTTATATCATCGTCATTATTTTACCCTTATGCTGCACAAACCACTACATATATATATATATATATATAATGTGACTTTAACGTTATTGCAATTGCTCAAACTCTAACTCTCCCTTGTGAGCAAAATTAAGCAAATCCCACAATGTTTGAAAGATCAACATGCTTAGGTAATGTGTCTAAGACAAGAATTTAACTATAAAACATTTGAGCATACTTATTGGTCCATTAGAAGTGGCATTTTTTAATTAAAAGTTTTTTAATCCCACTGGAGAGAAATATTTATATAGTATAATCAAATTAAATGAAAATAAAATAATTTCTTATACATTAAATATAAAAACAAATAAAAAAAATATTTTCCCCAATCATCAGTCAACTATCTGATAAAAGGGCAAAATGTGAGCAGTTTTATTTACCCGAGTGTGGAAAAGCTTTGAATACAACTCAATATCTGCCCAATTAGGTGGCCCAAAAGCAACTGAATCCACCGCCTGCGGTGGGCGTGTCGGTGCATGCTCAGTATCCTTTTACACATGGACGATTAGACAAGAAATAAACGCTGGGGGAATGGAGAGATGATCTTCTTTGTATTCTCTGCCCTTAACACATACTTTTAACGCTTAAAATTATTTAATAACCAGGACTATAAATTCTTAAATAATGTAACTAAAAACTACAATGAATGACCTTAAAGTGAAAAAAATTCCTTATAAAATTTCGAAAACATATTTTACATAAGCCTTTTTTTCTTTTATCGAAAACGTTATAAGTTGTATCTTGTAATTATAAATTTAGTAAAACAAAAGGTAATAATTAAAATAAACATGTAATTTATAAATAAAATAAAATATACAAAAATACCAGATAAAGATAAATAGGAATTTATTAATTTTTAGTTACAATTTACAGGAATATCAAAACATGCATTGTGTCTTTTGGTTCAAGCTCATAAAATGAAAAATATCACTCAAAATTCATAAAAAAATAATGAAAAAAATAGATGAAAAATAGTAAATAACAAATGAAGTATACTAATATAGTAACTAATAAAGTAAACGGAAATATCTAGCCCTGCCTAATATAAACACCACAACATTATAAATTATGTTTAATAAAATATTTGAAAATCAAAATTAGTCTCAATAAAACATATTTTTAATTTAAAAGAAATACTCAAATAAATGTTAGTTGGATTAATGACACAATTTTAACATGTTCGAAAGATTTCAATAAAATAACATGTGATTTGATTTAGATGGAGTTAAGACAAATTTTATTGAGTTAGAAGCAACGGCAGAAAAAATTAAACAACCGAATCTCCTTCAAATAAAATACTCTTCATTCAAAATGTGTTCTAAATAAACTAGCTTTAAGACTAAATAGTTTCAAAAAAAAATATTCCTTTAATAATTTTATTCTTTTATAATTAGTTTTAGATGGAAAATTTAGTGATTTTTGCTTATTTAGATAGAGATTTATGCAGTGCTAATAAATAAATAAATAAATAAAATAAATAAAATAAAAATATATCACTTTGAATCTAAGCTTATGCGGAAATTTTTTATGCACATCATAAACACATTTTATTAGCAGGGGAAGGTAGGGCAAGATGGACCGCTTAAGGAAACTTGGTTAAAAAAATAGTAAACTAGAGAAATTTTATATATTTTATATTGTAAACATATAGTGGGAACATTGCTCTTTTCCAGATCTCATACAGAAAATAAATAAATAATAAAGTTCAATAATAATAACTTAACATAAACAAAATTAAAACATTGTCCCATCTTGCCCGGGCTACCCGGGCAAGATGGGACACATAATTACATTTCAAAAATCACTGAAATTAATGTCAGAATATAAGAATAATCGACAAATAAAAACGTTCCTAAACATCACAGTTACTACATAAGAAGCGGCCAAAACCGGAATAGCACTGCACGCTTCATGAGCCCATTCTAAGCAATCTGAATATTGTCTGCCAATTAATTAATTGTAAATTTTTTTTTTATTTTTTTTTAAATAATTTGTTAAGTAATATTTGCTAGTTCATATTTTTTGTTTTGTTAATATTACCTTATTTTTTATACTTTTTGCCGAATCCGGAGAGTTTAATTTTTATATTACACTTTTATTCTACTTTGGCTGTCCCATCTTGCCCGGATAGTACAGTTTTTAAAAACAGTATCTGCAAATTTGTTTAAACAAATAAATTTCAATTTTCACTACCCATTATGTTTGTACAATAATAACACTACAGTGCCACAAGTTTTAAAAATTTATTGCAATGTATTAAACAAATAATAACAGCATACAAACCTGGAAAAATATTTTAACACGTTCTAAGAAAAACCAAACAATGCTTGCATTTCGATAACACCTTATGAACTGACGAAAACACTTGTGCGTATTGAGAACAATAATATTTTCTTACCGAAAACGCACTTTAGAAGTCGCTACCGTGATTCGCATAGAAGAAAAAGCGATGTCTTGCTTGCCCGGTGGTCCCATCTTGGCCTACCTTCCCCTAGATATTTTATAAAATTCGCTTATTCAAACATAATATCATAAACAAAATAAATTTTAATTGTTTATTATTATTTTATTTAATAAGGATCGGAAAAATTTTAAATTTTGAGGCATAAAAATTTTTAAATCTGCATAATTTAAAATATAAAATATAAACGATGACTTTTTTGAAATTAGTAGCAGTTCTCCTGCATGGTGAAAAATTCAGAGAAATCACGATTGCATCTGTAACTTGATTAAAAATATCAACTAATTAATTGAGGTTCGCCCTTTTGACCTATTAAGAATGATTCTTAGTTTGGGAAAATTCGATGATTAGAAAAAAAAGTTATTTAAGGTGGTATTTCTTTATTTTTTATTAATATTTTTCCTGCTGATAAGTATGAAGAAAAAAAATTACTTTAAAGAACTTCTGATTTAATGATCGGGTCTTCACGTTCTAGGATTCAATCTTAACGGTTCGTAGGGGTGACCTAAAATATGCTAATTAATAAATCCAAACTATATTTTAAGTTACGAAATCAGACACAAAAACTTACTTTCTCTGAATAATTGTATCTCCATTTCGAGGGACTCATATATTTAATTTAAGAAAAGGGGGAAGGGTAACCGTAATCTGGGAAATATGGTCTAAATAGTTTGGTCAAGAGATCAGTCTCTTTAAAAATAATTATACTTTTTACGTATTTTGTCACATTTCGAGTACTTTTTCAGCGAATCGAAAATTTCTGCACTCAATTATAAAATCTGTTTTTCCAACTAAAAAAATAATTTTTACTAAAAATGTATCATTTTTTATTCATTTATTTTAATTCATTTATTTCATTTATTTAATTCATTTTTTAATTCATTTTTTCAATTTTTAATTCATTTATTTTTATTCATAATAATAGTCGAAATAATTTTGTTATTATCTTTGGATAGGTGAATTTTATAATTACGCGCAAAAAATTTTCCGAATCACTTTAAAGTTCTCAAAATATGGAAAAATATTCAAAATAAATAAGTAAATAAATAAATAAATAAACAAATAAATAAATAAATAAAAATAAATAAATAAATGAAAAAAAGAAGAAGAAAAAAAGAAAAGAAAAGAAAATTAAAATATGGGATCTAAACTTTAGACCGCGCTCTTCTGACCAAAACATAGGGGACCGCATTTCCCAGATTGCTATATATATATATATGTAATGATAAAAGAATTCTATTTTAAATCTAATCCATAAATAGCACTTGTATCTAACGCACAAACGTTTAAAACCTTTCCCACAAGAAAGTAATAATATTGAATCTAATTATCTCAAAAAATGTGATGATATGGCTTTAGTAGCTTGGGAAATTGATCAGTCCCACGCTACTGAGACCTATTAATATTTAAATATATTGTCCAGAAAGATATAAAAACCCTTTTTCCAAGGTCAATTGTGCTATTCTCTATCTATCCACCAGCATGTAAGGTTGGCATTCTGGGGCTCTGGCCCTTACTTTAATAAAATTATATTATGTTTCTTGCATTTTCCTGTATCTTTTTAAGAAGCACCGGCCACACTACGAAATTACAATGTTTATGCTTTCAAAGCGTAACATATATATATATATATATATATATATATATATATATATATATATATATATATATATATATATATATATATATATATATATATATTAAAAAACATTTCGCGAAAAAAAGAACGAATTCTAAAAGAAATGAAAATAAACAACTTAAAAAATAAAAATGCTGTTGCCAGCTATAGAATTTTTTGAAAGTTAACTTAGCAACATAAATCAAAATGACATAGAAGCGCAACTAGATCAAAATTAAGATACCTGAACGCTTGACGTAACAAATCCTTCAATTCTATAAGTGTTGTATCGCCAAATGCCCAAATTAACAATTGTGTTTTTAAGGAAATTCTCTCTCTCTCTCTCTCTCTCTCTCTCTCTCTCTCTACTATTCAGACTACTATTTCATATTGTTTTACAACACATGACTGTAAAACTCTGGTGGGAAAGACTTTAAAACAAAACTTACAACAGTTACTTTTCTCAGCAACTGAAATTTAGAGTAGTGTGATTAAGAAAAATATGTGAACTGTTTGCAATTTCAAATTAATATTGAAATGTACAGGTTTAGAATTTTCTACAGTGAAAAGTTTTCGGAACTTCAGTATTCAAAAAAGTATACAAAAGCTAGACGTTAAAAACGTATCCAATGAGCGAGCAGGGGGCGAAGTCTCCTAGTATATATATATATATATATATATATATGTAGAGGTTTATGCAGCATAAGGGTAAAATAACGACGATGATATAACATATAAACTTAACATTTAATAGAAATAAAAGGAAATAGATATTTAACACTGAGTGACATGATACGGGAGGGCTGCCTTCACGCAGTGGTCTCCGAATCGCATGTGAATAAGATATTAAAATGTTCTATGGATTAAGTTCAGAGAGATTCGGGAGTTTCCCATCGGGACTTCCCCGTCAGGTCTCGCTGGCGCCTCTCAATGACAAAAAGGATGATGCAATGTTCTCAGCTATTGCACTATGGTATTGAAACAACAGCTCTACATAATTCGGCCATCCTGCAGTAAAATGTCCGCATTTTTCAACAGCTTTCAGACACAGTTACCTGAAAAAAAAGAAAAAAAAAACGAGAAAGCAAAGTATAAAAATATAAAAACATTTTTTTAATTTACTGACCACGGTTTCATGTGGTCAGCTGAAGATGAAGTGTTTATTGGTCCATCATGATTCCCCACTTTCAGCACATCGTATCGGTCATTCTTCTTCACTTTTGTGATTTTGTATGGACCGAAGAACTTTGGTCTTAATTTGAGACCAGATCCAAACTGAGTTCTTTGGATTGCAACTAAGTCTCCTTCTCGATATTCGTTGGCTTTCTTTCTTCGTTTATTGTATTGCCTGCGGTTCTCTTCTTGGATTTTCAAAATATTCTTTTTAGCTTCTTCTCGAATGTTCTCTCTATCTTGGATAAATGATTCTATGTGCTCTTCCTCCAACATTTTCAGAATTTGTAAGTCCTCTTTTATTCTCATTTTCACTCCGGTTAAAAGTTGAAAGGGTGTCTTCTGAGTACTCCGAGAAACTGTAGAATTAATGGTACGCTGTACTGCTGGAACAAATTTGTACCACTTAGTAGGATCTTCTATCACAAGTTTTGCTAGTATCGGTATAAGGATCTTATGCATTATTTCCACTTGTCCGTTACCACGAGGAATGCCTGTTGTTATTTTCACATGTTCGATACCTTCATCTTGGCAATAAGTCTCAAAATCTGTTGAAGTAAACGCTGTACCTCTGTCAGTAATTATTCGTGAAGGATTCCCAAAAGTTATTTGTTGAGCTTTTAACCTATCAATTGCATCTTGACTTGACGTTGATTTAGTTGGGTAGAACCAACCAAACTTGGTAAACGCATCTACTACGGTGAAAATATGTTTATAATTCTTATTAGTTGAAGGCATAGGACCAATGAAATCGATGTGGTAAGTATCTAAGGGAATATTATTTTTAGGAATCGGGTTCAAAAACCCTTCTTTTTTTCCTGCCTTCCTATTTACTAATATACATTCTACACAATTATTTACAACATTTTCAACACATTTCTTCATATCTGGAAAATAATAGTTTTGTTTAAGTACATCAAGAGTTTTAGCAATGCCAAAATGACCATTAGCATGTGTAGATTTGATAATGTCAGTTTGCATTTGTTGTGGAACCACTAGTAAATAATTATCATTCTCAAGTTTATATAAAACATTATTTTTTAACACAAAATCGTCAATTGATTTATTTTCCAAAAGTTGTTTAATAGAGTTAATATATTCGTCATTTACCTGGTTAGTAACAATTTTAGAGGTTAATTCGTCATAAGTAATATGCATAATAGGATATCTACTTAAACAATCAACATGTTTCATTTGTTTACCTGGGCGATGTACAATTTCATAGTCAAAATCTTCCAAAAATAAAGCCCACCTTGCAATTTTAGGAGTTAATTGTTTTTTACTCATAGTCTTTTGGAAAGCTGAACAGTCTGTTACAAGTTTAAATTTATTTCCCACCAAATAATTTCGAAATTTTTTCAAAGCCTCAATTATAGCCAATACTTCAAGTTCATAACTTGAATAATTCTCCTCTTGAGGAGTCGTTTTTTAACTCATATAGTGTATTGGGTGTAATTTGTTATCATCAGATTGCTGAAAAAGGATAGCACCATATCCAAATTTACTTGCATCGGTATGCAATTCAAGCTTTGCTCCTTGTTTAAAAATGTGTAGCACTGGATTTTCAGAAAGTTTTTGTTTTAAAGTTTGAAATGCTGTTTTTTGTTCTGGGCCAAAATAAAATACACTGTTATCCCGAAGTAAATCACTTAATGGCTTAGCAATTAAAGCATAGTTAAGAATAAACTTCCTAAAATATCCGGTTAATCCAAGAAAGCTCTGCACCTGTTTAGTAGACTTAGGTACAGGAAAATTTTGAACAGCTAATGTTTTTTCAGAAGAGGGTTTAATGGTACCGTTCTCAATAATGTAACCCAAAAAGTTAATTTTAGACATCAAAAATTGGCATTTCTTTAAATTAAGTTCTAGTCCATATTCGGATGCAGTTTGTAACACTCTCGTTAACCTGTTCAGTGCGTCTATTTCACTTTCTGCGGGTATAAAAATATCATCCATGAAGATGACAACAACACCTTCTCTTAGAAGATCACGGAACACATAATTTATGTACCTCTGGAATGTACTAGGGCTATTACACAACCCAAATGGCACTTTATTAAACTCATACTGCCCATCAGGTGTCACAAATGAGGTGTACTTTTTACTATCCTCGTCTACGTCTATATGGAAAAACCCATTTCAGAGATCAATTTTGCTACAAATTTTAGAACCCTGTAATTGATCTAACACATCTTCAATTAGAGGTAAGGGGTATCTATCTTTAATTGTTTTAGAATTTAACTTTCTGTAATCTATGCATAATCTTAGGCTATTATCTTTCTTTTTGCAAATAACTATTGGGGAACAATAATCAGAGCAACTCTCTCTAATTATATCGGTTTTTAACCATTCTGATATTTGATCATTTACTTTTTGTTTCTCAGAAAAAGATAAACGTCTAGCCCTTTGACATACTGGTATTTCATCTTTTAAAATAATTTTCATTGTTAACTTAGTGTCTTTAATTTTGTTTGGTTTATAATTATTAATCAACACTGACAGTTCATTTCTGATACAAGAGTCATTAACATGTGATAAATCAAGTTCATCATTAGTATACACATTGTTGATATTAAATAAAAAACATTCACAGGAGGAAAAGTCATTAATATTCAAACAAGAACACTTATAAAAATCTTCACTCTCAGAAGCTAAAATTTGATTCTTTACACATGAAGAAAGCTGACCTAGATTTATTAATTGCTCGTAAATCGTTGGGTTTAGAATCGCTTCTACTTCAAGATTATCCGAAACGGCGGCGCTGACCTTCAACCCTGACTCATTAGGATTTATAGCCATTTTCATTTCAACAATTTTCGCTTTTTTCCTATCCCCAAAACATGATGTTAATGTGGGTTTAACCCGTAAAGCAGAGTACGCTAAAAATGATGAAAACACAAGTAAACAGGAACACAACATTTATTACAACTTTAAATGTTTAACTGAAATCTAAAATTCGTAATGTTAAACAAAATAATCATTATTAACAAATACAATCTTAATCCTATGACATGATGTCAGCATTATATTAGAAAACGGCAGATTTCTTATTTTTATTTTATTTGAATTAATTACCGATATTTGAGCTCCAGAATCTATAACGGCATTCAACGGGTGATGATTTCCATTCACATAAATCTGAGCATACTTCAACTCGTGCTTAAAATTATTTTCTCCAGATGGTTTGCAGGAATTTACACTAAAGTTTTTATTTTTTAAGTTATCACTGGGTTGGGTACTTTTTCTTCCTGAATTATTGCTTCTGGAATCATATGTTTTATTCGATCTTTTTGGACAGTGGCGCGCAAAATGATTAATTTCTCCGCATATATAACATTGTCTTTCCCCTCTATTTTGTTTATCTATCGCTTGAGAAAAACGATCCGGGTGATTTTTTCTGAAATTTCTGTTTTCATTTCGAAAAAATGTGTTCTGGCTTCGAAAAAGAGTGTTCGCCCCATTTTTATGTGCTTCGCTCTGTGGTATATTTTTCGACGTAATGTAAATGTCTAATTCTCGAGCTAGCTCGACGGGATTAAACCAATTTTCTCCTTGACGGATTAGGATATGACTCGCCATCTCTTTATTTAATGTCTCAATTATTTTATCGGATATAATTAAGTTGCATAATGATTTAAATGTTTCGACTTTACGTAATTTGCAATAATACTCGAAATGTGAATTTAAGCGAGTAGCAAATTGAATATATGTTTCTTCTTTAAATTTTGAGGCATTTTTAAAGTTATTCAAACATTCTTGGGGAGTTTGTTGAAAATCGCGCAATATTAAAGCTTTTAATTTTTCATAGTTTTTTAAATCATTATCTTCAATATATAACAAGACACTGTTTGCTTTTTCACCAAGTATATTGATTAAGATTTCGGCTTTAAGCCCCTCATTTACGTTTTTCGTAGCAAAAGCTCTTTCCAACGATGAAAAAAATTGATTAAAATTTTCTGGTTTCGATGGAACTGGAAGAGACAGAGTTTTGATACTATGAATTAGATTCTCAATGTTTGTTTCGGGCGTATCATTTATTGTTTTGGGAGGGTTAATTTCAAATGCTTTGTTTTTCGCCTCTAATAAAAGCATTTCTTTCTCGAGTCTTTCTAATTTTAATTTTTCTAACTCTACTTGAATTTCGCTTTGTTTAAGTTCCCTGTCCGCTGTTTGTACTCTTTCTTCCACGGTGTTAGTTATTAAATTTTTGACAAATTCTGAATCATTTTTAAATATTTCGGTACATTCAATTTTTTCTTTTAATTTAACGATATTATCGCTGCTGTCTGCGATGCCTCCTATTTCCTCTAATACTTTTACTAGGTCTTCTTTCTTTGAATTTTTATACATTTTTAAAATTGAAAATTTCCTACCTTGATTGAAGAAACTCCGTGTCCAATGGTAATCCAATGTTTCGTTGATTCAAACCAGATTCGTATCCCTTTCGTATCCAATGATTTCACAACTGCACTTCTCCGCTCTTGATCACTTCTGCCCTTCTGATTTGCAGAGGATAATCCAATTATTTCGGTGATGTATCCAGGTGATTCAGATTTCAGAAAGTTTCAGGATCTTTCAGGATGATTCGTAAGTTTCAGGAAAGTTTTCTCGCACTTCACGGAAAAGTTGACTGCCCTTCTCGACAGGTTCAGTTTTTGGTGATTTCGGAATGTTCACAGGTTTCTGCTGCTGCTTTTCTCCATTCGCTGATATTTCGCTGCACTTTTCGGAAAATGTATGGATTCCAACTGCCCTACTCGGCAGATTCAAGACGGAATTTAAAACGAAATTCGAGTGAATGTTAATTTCAGTTTCTGCTCCTTCACGAGCGTAGAATTTGGGTGATTCCCCTTCTCGGGATATTAAACAGAAACAAAATCTACGGTTCCTACACGAGCGTAGAATTTCACTTTTTTTTTTTCTTAGCTGCACAATTCGATGATTATCCCCTTCGCGGGATTTCAAAAGTTATTTGGCTGATTAATCCCCTGCTCGGGATTTCAAAGTTCAGTTCAGAAATTTTTTCCACATCCCCTACTCGGGATTTCAAAGTTCAAAAATTTATGGCTCGATATTCAAATCTCGGACGAAAGCCCCCAATATTTGTAGAGGTTTATGCAGCATAAGGGTAAAATAACGACGATGATATAACATATAAACTTAACATTTAATAGAAATAAAAGGAAATAGATATTTAACACTGAGTGACATGATACGGGAGGGCTGCCTTCACGCAGTGGTCTCCGAATCGCATGTGAATAAGATATTAAAATGTTCTATGGATTAAGTTCAGAGAGATTCGGGAGTTTCCCATCGGGACTTCCCCGTCAGGTCTCGCTGGCGCCTCTCAATGACAAAAAGGATGATGCAATGTTCTCAGCTATTGCACTATGGTATTGAAACAACAGCTCTACATATATATATATATATATATATATATATATATATATATATATATATATATATATATATACTGTTTTAAACATCATTAAAATTGAAATGTAGCTCTAAATTATTCTATAACCTAAGCATTATAACATAATAAATTAAGCAAGCCTTATTAAAAACAAAAATACTGTGTCTGTTGTAACGTACGGTTCGATTTGATTCATTTCTACTTACTGTTTCAAGAAACTACTTAAAGAAACTGCAAGTTTTTGGGATCACATACGTGCATAAACACGCATGAGCGTCTATGGATATTTATATTATTTTTATCACTATCAAGTTCGTCCAATTAAATTTTTTTTTTTTTTTGTAACTAATGTGTCCTCTAAGATTTAGCGAAAGATATTTTGATTCGAGTTTTTAAGATTTAAAAGAATTTACGAAATCAACACGCAAAGAGATCATTAAAATTCTGCTGTTTCGTCGAAATTATGTTATTGAATGGTTCTAAAAATAAAACATTTTCCCAATCAATCAAGTATTAACTTTATTAAAAAAATTTTATTTATATCAAATTGAATTATTTTATTTCTACAGAGGCTCTCAAATTTTTAAAAAAAGTGTCACTTGATTCATTGTTGCCAAATTTTCGAGTTTATTTTAATTTTTTTATATTTTATTTCTCTTTTCATTAAATGTTTAATCAATTGTTGCAAATTAATTTATCTCGGAACGCAATTACTCAAAAATTTAATTCATTATTCGTCTATCAATTGGTTGGCACTGTAATGCAATACTCTAAAAATAAATACAAATAGGAAGTATATAAAAAATCTCCCGAATAAAAACCCATTCCATGTATGTTTAAATACAAAAGTAAGGCATATAAACTCGTGCAAAACAAGTAATTATTAAAGCACTGCAGTGCGTCTAATGATTTTATCTAATTATTATAATATAATACGTGATAATATAAGTATTCTATATTTATGTAATACAGTGGGACCTTTATTTAACGAACTTCTAAAAAGCGAAGTGAGTTTTCTATTTAACGAACTTTTCTTTGCAATCCACTTTCCTTATTTCCCAAAATATTTCAGAACATTTCAAACTTGTTAACGCATTATACGGAGGAAATGATTTTGAATTGATTTTTGCAGTCACTTAACTTTTAGAGAAAGCAGCAAAAAACATTTTCCTTTTTGTTTGCATTTCAAACGAAATTAAAGAATTTTGTCAGTAGTAATTAAACTTAAGAACGCATGTGGTAATGTATGATTAAAATACTTTTATAATAAATGCAGCTCTAATTTTATGTATAAATTTATATTTTTTTTTTTTTTTTTTTTTTTAGTTGAAAACGTATGTAGCATCATAGTGTAACCAGGGCCGTCTTAATAGCATGCAGGGCCCCGGGCACAAAAATATTTTAGACTCCTATAACATACATTTAATGTTTAAAAACGAACTAAAAAACTTCACATATATAAAATAAATCATTTTTAAAATAGGATTTTAACGAATTTAAACACATTTTGATTACCCCGAAAACTCAACAAAAAAAGGCATTTTTAAACTATGTATCATTTAAAAAAAAAAAAAAAAATGGAGATGCTACCCAGTTGTAATCTTCAAGTAATAAAATAATTTTCAAAATCATGGAAGTTAATTAAAATAATTACATTAAATTAAATAAGCATAAAGGTATAACAAATTAATATAAATTCAAAAGGTATGAATTATTTTATCAAACTGAACAGTTATTAAAACATCTTTCAATGCCCAAGTACCTAAAATTTTGATTGGAACGTAGAAAAATAGATTTCGGTTGCCTTTTTTAAGTTTTCTTGTTAATAAACTATTCAAATTATTGGTGATTACATGATAATCAATCACAATTTGTAGGGGGGCGGGGAAATGCACACTTTATATAATTGAATATATTTATTTTAAAAAATATATAAGGCAATGTCATTTATTCTTTAAAAACAATTTATAAAAAGTAAGATTCTCAAGGGCCCCTTGAAATCTTGGGGCCCCCGGGCACTGCCCAGGTGTGCCCATGCGTAAAGACGGTACTGAGTGTAACACTGGATAATGTTTTGCTCTATTCTTGCTTTCCATGCAAGATTTCTTTTATGGTTAAGATTTATAAAATAAATAGTAGATACTAGTTTACAAGATAAAGGCGTATCAATTGCTAATTTAATTATGTCTAGGGTTTATGAATTTAAAACCTGTTTTGTGTTGTTTAAGTATTACAAAAGTTGATTTTATACTTAACGAATTTTCCACATAACGAACTTATTATGGGGATTTAGCGACTTTGTTAAATAGAGGTCCGATTGTATATCATCTAATTTATCCAATCGCAGAATTTATATTATATATCGTCTAATTTAACCAATAAATAAAAAAAAATAAAAAAATGTAATTTGATTTTTTGTTGCCGAATTTTCGAGTTAATTTTTTATTTCTCTTTTCATTAAATGTTTAATGAATTATTTCGCTTCGTTTGTTGTAAATTAATTTATCTTCGGAAAGGCAATTACTCAAAAATTTAATTCATTTCTATCTGTGTAAAGTTTAATGATATCTCCAAACAATAAACTTTCATGAGAAAGCTGACCACCCCTAAATAATAAATGCTTATTATAATTGCAATTTCTTCTTCTCCTGACATCAGACCTTTCTCTCCTTAATTATCCGCCAATTACAGCCAAATTCCTTTTGACCACGGCCAACAAAGAGCAATTCTCTGGGAGGAGGATAGTGACAGGACATATTAACATGGGTGCCTCTTGACCCCTCCCCGGTCACCATGGTTACCGCATGGCATCTTTAAAAGATGGCCCGCTTCTCTAATTGGACGCCACTTTACAAGGAGTCCAACGCAGACGATTTGTCGAACTCCTTGTAGTAGGGAAAAGGAACATGCCTTTTAGTTAGAACGACAAACGATGTTTTAAACGAACGATCTCTCTCCCCCCCCCTTCCCTCTCACGAGGGGGGGGGGGTTAAGAATCTCCGTCGAATGTCTCTGAAAGTAGGATGCCGATCATTAATTTGCGAGTTTATTTCGACACAATAGAAGGGAGGGGGAGATTGGAATTCTAGATTCCGGAATTTGTGTTCTCTGATGGAAAACGAGAAATTGACATTTTGTTCCTTTGAAATTCGGAAGATCATCTCGTGTCTTAACGCTTCGATAATTAACCTTATCGTTCTATGGTTAAAGAAAAACTGGATTACATTTCGAAAATAGAATATTTAATTAAAAAATATAAAACAAGTAATAAAAAAAAATTAAAGTCAAATTCCTACGTGTAACAAATAAAAACTTCATTTCTGTTACTTTTTATTAAATAATTAAAAAGTTTTCTCACATATAAAATTAAAATTAATTAATTAAATTCAATTAAGGAATTAATATTTGAATAAACTGTGCTAACATTAAGTGCCATCCACTACAAGTACAAAAATAAAAATTAAAATGTATTTGAACTTGAATGTGTGAATAAAAAGTATTTTATTAACGATTGAAAATTTAAACAAGATATAGGGAGAGTGTGAATTAATAATAGGAATTGGGAAAGAAAAAAAAAAAAAAAAAAAGAAAAAAAAAAAAAAAACTGCAATATGAAAGTAGAAATTTGCGTGAAAACTCATCTATATCTTTAAATATGCTCACTAAGTTGTACCATTATGCTATTTTGGTAATTTTTTTAATTGTGTAATATTTTAGTTACATAGTTATTTCCTCTATAGTTATTTACTGGTTATATAGTTATAAAATTTGAACAAGATATATAAATGTATGGGCGAATCTCAGGAATCATTAACCTATATGTCTTCAAACTTTTCTTATAAATATATAACATAATATACGAAAATTAATTCTAATAAAATTACAAGAATGACTATGCATTAAGATACTTCCCGTTTTGATCACGAACATTTCATTTCTTACTTCATTTGACAACTTCTCATGAGTGTTTAACATACTTTTTATTTATTTTTTTTTTTCAATGTGTATTCTGTTTTTAAAAAAAAACTGAAAATCACTAAAAATATAATTTAGTAGCTCAGCTGTACTATCATATTTTCTTGAAAGATATTTTTCGTGAATATTGACGTTTGCAAACACTTAAAGTTTGTCGAGTTAAACTAACGATACAAGTTTGTTCTACTTTAAATAAGCTTTTGGAATATCACTAACATATGGATTGTACTACACTATGGATTGTATTTTATTTTATTTTATAACCGTCGTTGAACAGCCGACCCAACTTAATGGGTTTACGGCTACTAATGTTCAACTCCGTAGCCTTGTAATTTTGAACCCAATCCAGAAGACAAGGGAACTCCTGGATCGAGTATTGGGAGAAATTTGCCTTCGTGGAGGACTTTTTGATGGAGCTAACCCGCATTTGCGTTACATGAAGAGGAAGACCACGAGAACCTCCCACGGTTAGCCTGACGGCAAGGGGACTCTAACCCATGATCCGTCTACCACTGAGGATATTTCACGTCAGCACTGTGGTCAGTGCAAGCCGGATGCGGAATTCGTATCGACTGGGATTCGAACCCGGTTCGCCTCATTGGAAGGCGAACGCTCTATCCCCTGAGCCATCGCGGCTCTATGGATTGTATAACTTTTTTTTTTCAATAATCGATGGTTACGGTTTGACGTTTATTAGAAAAGTTTGAAGACATATAAGTTAATGATTCCTGAGATTCGCCCATATAAGGGAGAGTGAGAAACTAGAAAGTGAAAAAAAAAAAAAAAAAAAAAAAAAAAACGCGTGGTA
The DNA here is from genome assembly GCA_949128135.1 of Parasteatoda lunata. Taxonomy (NCBI): domain Eukaryota; kingdom Metazoa; phylum Arthropoda; class Arachnida; order Araneae; family Theridiidae; genus Parasteatoda; species Parasteatoda lunata. The sequence goes on from OX421970.1 coordinate 126,140,998, forward strand.
TCAGATAACTATAAAAGTATAAATTGGGTGACGTTGACCACACGTGCTACCACGTCATGTTCTTTCTTGAATCAACTAATATAAAATAATTCTGACGCAGCTAATATAAAATAATTAAATATTTAAATGTGCGCAATAAACTATGTTTTTTGTTTAAATAGAGCTATAAGTTAGATATGATCACTGAGGTTATTTTTAAAATTTGTGAAAAACTGAATCGCTTATAGTAAAATTTAAAACAATGACTGACCCTTAACCAACAGAAAATTCCATTTCGTTTTTATCTCATCCCTATTTCATGAATGAATAAATGTTTAAAAAAAAAAAAAAAAAACTATATTAGTATCAAGTGTCATACACTACAAGTTCAAAAAAAAAAATGTATTTGAACTTGAATGGATGAATAAAAAAGTAATTTATTAACGATTGAAAATTTGAACAAGATATATAGAGAGAGTGTGAACTAATAGTAGGAATTGAAAAATAAATTATAAAAATTAAATTTGTTTAGAAGACAATACCATCATTTATGAATGCTGTACTTGCTAATTTTAATAGCATATAACTTAGTTAAAAAATTCAAAAAATTCAAATAATTTTTTGTGAAAATAAGTCCTGATGTCATTTTCACCTATCCCAACTTTTAAAAGGTCTTTTTTTTTCTTTTTTTTTTAAATGAAATAAAAACTAGTTTTTGCATAATGTGCTAATACCGAGTTTTTAAGAATATATAGAATTAATGAAAGTTATTAAAAATTCGAGCAAACGTAAATATTTTCGCAAAAATTAATGTTAAATTAAGTTAGATGTAAATCGAGGAATTGCCACAAAATAAGATTTTGTAGTTGTTATTTTGTTGTAAATTCATCGATTTAAGTAATTCGATATTGTTTAAATGAATTCTTTAATTACCACGAATTTTTTTCTAATTCAAACGTGAATAATTTAAATTATTAGACAATTCGAATGATTCCTCTAAGGTTAACTGAAATGTTAATTTCATTAATAATTAGAATTTTTTTCAGAGAGAGAGAGAAGGAGTAAAGAAAGGTTAATTGGGAACTATATTTTTTTAATAATAATTTAATAATAAATATAATAATGAGTTTTTAGCTGCGAAAGGTGGATCTAAATTTTAAATCTGTAAAACAATTAGCTTGAATTCATTTAAAAAAGTTTAAAGAAAATTTGTGCAGTAAAACCTCTTTTTGTGCGGTCCTTTTTTATGCGATTTTGTTTTTGTGCGATTGGTTTTGTGCGGTTTTATTTTCGTGCGATTTTATTTATTTATTTTTTTTTTTGTGCGATTTTTTTTTTTATGCGGTTAATGAATCTTAAGCGGCGTGAGCACCAGTTTATGTTTACTATCAAAGTACATATACATGTTGGCAACGATGTATCTGGACTTCGCGATGCTCATTTATAAGGATTCATTTTATAGTGATATTAAAGATAAATAAATTAGTTGTTTCTATTAAGTTATAATAATTTTTATTTTAAGTTTTAATAATTTTTATTTTATTTTTAGACATAAGTACTCCCTTAAAATGAATAATTATAGGCAAAAGAAAGTAAAAAGACAGACAATTCCACTATTTAATGTATAATTTGAAAACTTCTCCAGGTATATGTACAATGAAGAATTAAATATTTTTACAATTTCTTTAGGTCTAATTTAATTATTTCATTCAATTGAAAGCATTCTCTCATCTATTTCATAAATCATTGATGTATTTTCTAAGTCCGACTTTTTTTATGCGGTCCCTATCAACCGCATATAAAAAATTTTAGGTAGTATATCGTACAAACTTGTTTCTTACATGTAAGAATTTATAAAATTTTCGAATTTTTTTTTTTTTTTTTTTTTTTTTTTTTTGTGCGATTTCTTTTATGCGGTCCTTATCCACCGCACAAAAAAAGGTTTTACTGTATTTATATCTATTGATGGGAATTAACATGCATTATTGGAAAAGTTTTTACACACAAGTATTTTAAAAGATTATTATTTTTTAACCAAAAGGACCGAATGCGGGTATTCTTGATGAGCCAATGTAACATCTTAAAAATATTTATATTTATTATTTTTATAAACAGTTTCCGGGTGTTTAAAAAAATAATAATAATGAATTTACTATTTAACGATAACATCCTTAACGAAAGGTAGACATAGATTAATTTTATATGATTATATAAAAGTAATCAAGTATTATGAAAGTAATTTAGTGTTTCTAAAAATCTGTAACGAACGAAATAGCATGATTATTTAAACGGAGAAAAAAGAAAAGTTTTTATCTATCCTTAAATTTATTTTTAAAGTATTGCGCATTAGTTCTTCAATTCCTACTATTAGTTCACACTCTCTCTATATCTTGTTCAAATTTTCAATATTTAATAAAATACTTTTTATTCATCCACTCATGTTCAAATACATTTTTTTAAAACTTGTAGTGCATGACACTTGATCTTAATAAAGTATTTTCAAATATTAATGCATTAATTAAAAGAGAAAAACGAAATAGAATTTTCCGTTTGGTTAAACGTTAGTCATTGTTTTAAATTTCACTATAAGCGATTCAGTTTTTCACTTATTTTAAAAATAACATCAGTGATCATTTCGAACTTATAGCTCTATTTAAACAAAAGAATAGTTTATCGCGTACATTTAAATATTTAATTATTTTATAGTCGCTGTATCAGATAAATTCAATGAAGAACATGACGTGGTAGCACGTGTGGTCCACGTCACCAAATGTATACTTTTATAGTTGTCTGATACCACGCGCCTTTTTTTGTTCAATTCCTACAATTAGTTCACACTCTCCCTATATCTTGTTCAAGTTTTCATTCGTTAATAAAATACTTTTTATGCATCCACTCAAGTTCACTTGTAGTGGATGACACTCGATGTTAATAAAGTTTTTTAAAATATTAATTCATTAATTAAATGTAATTAATTTTAGTTTCATATGGGAGAAATTTTTTTAATTATTTACTAAAAAGTAACTGAAATAAAAAATTTCTTTGTTGACCTAAATGAGAATTGACTTTAATTTTTTTTTTTATATTACTTGTTTTATTTTTTTTAAATTTTTTTTTTTTTTAAAACTAAAACTGTATTTTTTTTTTTAAAATATCATCTGTCTAATTTAGAATACACTATTTAATGTAAAACAATGTACATATCACCAAAAGTCCGGAAAATAATGTTGAACGCAAATATACAACCTGATTATCAAAAGCCTTTATTAAATTGTTTTTCACATTAAGAAATACTTCATTCAAGTTATCCATATTCGTTTTGTACATGATATTTTTGTAATGGAGAAGTGCACAGCCGTACTGGCTCAGGGGGTAGAGCGTACGCCTTCCGATAAACTGAACCGGGTTCAAATCCTGACGATGGCCGGTCGATACGAATTCCGCATCCTGCTTGCACCAACCAGAGTGCTGACGTGAAATATCCTCAGTGATAGCCGGATCACGGGTTAGAGTCCCCTTGCCGTCATACTAACCAAGGCGTCATGCTTCCTCTCCGCGTAAAGCAAATGTGGGTTAGTTTCATCAAAAAGTCCACCACTAAGGTAAAATTTTCTCCCAATACTGTTTGTTTGTAAATTTTCTCCCAATTTTTGTTAAGTTTGAGTGAAATTTTGTCACTCAAATTTGAGTGATTTCCATATTACTCTTTCACTTGAGTGATTCTCACTCAAGATGAGAAGGCTCCTTTTTTTCTAGATGAAAGAGTGAAATAGCACTCAAGTTGAATGATTTTCACTCGTTCATTTTAAGTGAGTAGTTTTTTAATAATGACATGTTTTGCACAAGTTTATATGCAATACTTTTATATTTAGTATACACGTAATGGGTTTTTATTCAGGAGATTTTTTATATACTTCCAATTTGAATTTATTTTTAACGTCTTGCATTACAATGTTAACTAATTGATGCATGAACTTAAATAAGTGCAAACCGGTTTCAATCGCGTAAAAGCAATAAAGCTGTATAGTATCACCTGATAATTAATATTTTACATAGAATCTAATAGTGCATCTAATTATTTTGCCAACAACTGCAAATTTGCATTTTTTTTTTGTTTTTTTTTTTTTGTTAAAAACTGTCATACAATTTATCATGTTTAGTTCCTAGAATAAAACCATTTTTTCATTGATAAATATTTCTGCTATAATCTTTAATACGTTTCATTATTTGTTTTAAATATTTTTAACATATACAACTCTTAAAATAATGCACATATTTTAATGAAGTAAAATGCTAAGTTTTGCGCCTGAGATTACTAATGATACTAGATTTTAAATCATAACTAATTAACTGAAAGAAATCAAATTTTCTCGGATGAAAAATTAACATTTAGCTATTGGTCTCTTGGAAACTTATTATTTTAATTTTAAAATAATTCATTAGTTATCCTTATAAATATTTTTCAAAACCTTTTTATTCTAATTACTTTTCCACACTATTCTTCTTTGCATCTTATATCCTAAATAAATCGTTTACTTAATAATACATTCCTGTAACAAATTCTTTTAAATGTGCTGCCATCTATGTATGGTATAAAGAACCATCGTTCGGAATGAAGCTAAATATTGTTGAATTGTTGTCCTTAAAAGAAAATTTTTTTTTCTTAAAAAAAAAAATAAGAAAAGAAATTATTCAAAAGAGGTACAGAGCAAGTAAAATATCCCGTAACATAGAAATAGTAACAATTATCATATAATGAGGAATGAGGAAATAATTATATTTAGTTTACTGTAATTCATAGTTAACTGTAAAAGTATTTTTTCGTTCACACATACTAATGAAACAAAATACTTTTATTTAATGAACTTCCATTTTGCGAATTTCTCTATTTGCTACTTTTTTCGAGGAATCAAGAACATTTTGAAAATTTCTTCGTAAAATAACTTCCAGATAGCAAAGTGAATTTTCTATTTAACGGAACATTACTTTGAGATCCACTTTCCCTATTTCCCAAAATATTTCAGAACATATCAAACTTGTTAACGCCCTTTAGGGGAAAATGACCTTGAATTGATTTTTGCAGCAATTTTTTGCTAAAGCTGGATTCTTAGTCAGCGCGGAGGACGAGGATGAATTTTTTTTTTTTTTTTTTTTTTTATTTATTTTTTTTTTTTTTATCGCGCTTAAATGCATTAAGATAGAATTCAAATCCACGTAACATTATTCAAATATGTCATCCACAAAAAAACTGAAAATTTCAACTTTGGATCTTATTTTTATCATGCTAAGCAGGATTTGTATGTATTCATGGTTTTTCATCTGAAAAAATCCTCAGCCATAACCGGATTTGAATAAAATAAGATGTATATTGATAACATACTGTTTTACGATCTATTTTAAGGTATAAATACCGTTGATCTAAATGAGAATTCTTTTGTCAATAATATTTTTGTCGGTTCTTAGACTTTTAACGTAAGTTCATCCAGCCTTTTTTTTTTTTGCTCCAATATATTAAAAGTTGGATTTGTATTTAACGTACTTCCATTTCGCGAATTTCTCCATTTTGCAGTTTTTTTCCGAGGAACCAAGAGCATTTTGGAAATTTTTTCATAAAAACGAACTTTTTATTTCACGAACTTTACTTTAAAATCCACTTTCACTATTTTCCAAAATATTTCGGAACATTTCAAACTTGTTACCGCATTTTATGAGGGAAATGACCTTGATTTGATTTTCGCACCCGCTTAATTTTTAGAAAAAGCTGTAGAATTCATTTTCCCTTTTTATTTTGCATTTCATACAGGAATCCATGCCAAAAATTAATTTAAGAGAAAGCATAGCAGAAATTTCTAAAGCATGGAACTATAATGTTACAGATCGTACAATTCGTATCAGTTTTGTTAAAGCTGGATTCTTAGTCAGTGCGGAGGACGAGGATGACATTCCTTCAGAAGAACTTAAAAAAATATTTGTGCAGCTTAGAGCGAAATTAACGATTAATGATTTTCTTTTCAATAATTCTGAAGCTGCAACCTCAGAAATAATTAATGAATCGGATATTTTGGAAAGTGTGAAAAATAAAAACAATACAGCAATAAATTGTGACGAAGAAGACGGAAATGATGAAGAAATCACCAAACCTTCATATGATAAAATGTTAAAATAATTTAAAACAATTCGATAGTAGATATAACAAGATAAAGGTGTATCCATTGCTATTTTAATTTTGTCTATTGTTTATGAATTTGAAACCTGTTTTGTGTTTACGTATTTCAAATGGTGATTTTCTATTTAAACGAATTTTCCATATAACGAACTTTTTATCGGGATTTAGCGAGTTCGTTAAATAGAGGTCCGACTGTATTTGTCCTTTAATTATCGTCTTGAAAATTGCTCGAAATTGAATTCTTTTGGAAATTTTGTTATCTTCTCTTATGTAAACGAAAAAAAAATTAAGCAATTCATCGACGAAATATAGTATTTAGTTCTCAAATATCATCATTCCATCCAATAATAAGGATGGATGAAGTTGTAGTTCTTTCCAAGAGACAGTTTCCATAATGCGAGATTCCAGCTTTACGTGACCGTATGGAACTTCCCATGGGGAATTTACACTGATTCCTAGAGGGGGAATGAGGTCAGTTTCATTACCTTAGCTTACTACTCGCGACATCTCTAGAAAATGAAATTTACGGAAAATTCTTTTTAAATGATGAGATCGAAATTCCATTAGAAACTTTTTTTCTGTTGTTTTTGAAAATAAATTTCTTGAACTTGATTTTTGTTTAAATCAAGCAATATATATATATATACAATATATAAAACGAAGAAAAAAAATTAAGCAATTCATCGACGAAATATAGTATTTAGTTCTCAAATATCATCATTCCATCCAATAATAAGGATGGATGAAGTTGTAGTTCTTTCCAAGAGACAGTTTCCATAATGCGAGATTCCAGCTTTACGTGACCGTATGGAACTTCCCATGGGGAATTTACACTGATTCCTAGAGGGGGAATGAGGTCAGTTTCATTACCTTAGCTTACTACTCGCGACATCTCTAGAAAATGAAATTTACGGAAAATTCTTTTTAAATGATGAGATCGAAATTCCATTAGAAACTTTTTTTCTGTTGTTTTTGAAAATAAATTTCTTGAACTTGATTTTTGTTTAAATCAAGCAATATATATATATATATATACAATATATAAAACGAAGAAAAAAAATTAAGCAATTCATCGACGAAATATAGTATTTAGTTCTCAAATATCATCATTCCATCCAATAATAAGGATGGATGAAGTTGTAGTTCTTTCCAAGAGACAGTTTCCATAATGCGAGATTCCAGCTTTACGTGACCGTATGGAACTTCCCATGGGGAATTTACACTGATTCCTAGAGGGGGAATGAGGTCAGTTTCATTACCTTAGCTTACTACTCGCGACATCTCTAGAAAATGAAATTTACGGAAAATTCTTTTTAAATGATGAGATCGAAATTCCATTAGAAACTTTTTTTCTGTTGTTTTTGAAAATAAATTTCTTGAACTTGATTTTTGTTTAAATCAAGCAATATATATATATATATATACAATATATAAAACGAAGAAAAAAAATTAAGCAATTCATCGACGAAATATAGTATTTAGTTCTCAAATATCATCATTCCATCCAATAATAAGGATGGATGAAGTTGTAGTTCTTTCCAAGAGACAGTTTCCATAATGCGAGATTCCAGCTTTACGTGACCGTATGGAACTTCCCATGGGGAATTTACACTGATTCCTAGAGGGGGAATGAGGTCAGTTTCGTTACCTTAGCTTACTACTCGCGACATCTCTAGAAAATGAAATTTACGGAAAATTCTTTTTAAATGATGAGATCGAAATTCCATTAGAAACTTTTTTTCTGTTGTTTTTGAAAATAAATTTCTTGAACTTGATTTTTGTTTAAATCAAGCAATATATATATATATATATACAATATATATATATACAATATATAAAACGAAGAAAAAAAAATTAAAGTCAATTCCTAATTAAGTCAACAAAGAAAAGTTTTGTTTTAGTTATTCTTTATTAAATTGTTTTCTGTTCCATACAAAACTAAAATTAATTTATTAAATTTAATGAATGCATTATTATTTAAAAAAAACTAATTTTTTTTTTTGTTCAAATAGAACAAACTATCAGTTAGAAATTATCACTGATGTTATTTTTAAAATATGTGGAAAACAGAATCACTTTTAGTAAAATTTAAAACAATGACTAACGCTTAACCCATCAGAAAAATTCCATTTCGTTTTTCGCGCATCCCTATTTAATTAATGAATTAATATTTGAAAAAACTGTATTATCATTGAGTATCATCCCCTACAAGTTTTAAAAAAATGTATTTTAAACTTGAGTGAATGAATAAAGAGTATTTTATTAACGATTGAAAATTTGAACAAGATGTAGGGAGAGTGTGAACTAATAGTTGAAATTGGAAAAAAAAAGTCTAAGAAAAAGATTTAATTTTGGTTACATGATTTAAGATTTGAAATAATTGCGTTTCAGCAATAATATACTAGTTTGTCTATAAGTAAGAAATCCCCTCGACCCGAAGTGTAAGGCTGCCTCCTGCTATGGAAACAAGGATAGCGCATTTCAGAGAAGGGGATCTTCGATGACAGATTTGATAGGAAGTTTACCACATTGGCTGACTCAGCTGCCAGTAGGAGATTTATTTAATAATAATTACGCTCGCCTCCCTATGAGGTGACCCGGGTTCGATCCCCAATTCGATTTCCGCCCAAGGCTTGCGCCGACCACAGTGCTGACATGAAAATATCCAATCCTCAGTGGATCATGGTTTAGAGTCTCCTTGCCGTCAGGCTAACCGTGGAAGGTTTTTGTGGCTTTTCTCCTTATATAACGCAAATGAGGGTTAGTTCCTTCAAAATGTCCTCCACGAGGGCGAATTTCTCCCAATCCATAATCTAGTCTTATGGATCGGGATAATTTACGCATTTTTTATCTTATTTTTTAAAACAGTTCATTTTTTCTATTGGCTGAATTTTTTGGTAAAAGCGAAACCCTTAAACCTATTAACTTAAATTTTAAAAAGTGATAAAATTTTAGCTCTAAATAGAAAGGTCTATCTATACCGGAGAAATTTTTACAATTTAACTGAGCCATTAAATTTTTTTATAATAACTCTTTGTTCATGTTGATGTAGTGTTTTCTTATATGTAGATAATTTTAATAAATAATATTTAGTTTAAATAACTTATTTAGCTAAACATAATTGGTTAAATTAGAAGATATATAATATAAATTCGATGATTGGATACATTAGACGATATATTATATAAATATAGAATATTTATTATATCAGGTATTATATTAGTATATTGTAATAATTAGACCAAATTATTAGACGTACTGTAGTGTCTTAATAATGACGTGTTTTGCACGAGTTTATATGCTATACTTTAAAGTTTAAACATACATGTAATGGGCTTTTATTCTGGTGATTTTTTATAGACTTCCTATTTGTATTTATTCTTAACGTATTGCTTTACAATGTTAACCAATTGATACACGAACGTAAACAAGTGTAAACCGGTTTCAGTCGTGTAAAGAGAATAAAGCTGTATAGTATCACCTGATAATTAAGATTTTACATAGAATCTTATAGTGCGTCGAATAATTTGGCCAGGGACTGTATAGGATGGCTATAGTTATTGAATACGCACTCAGTAACGTAACATAAAAAATAGATAATCGCGATATATTGTTTAATTCTAATATTTTTTTGACAACGTATTGCGATGTAAAGTTTTTCACTTATTGGTTACAGTGACCAATGTTGGCGACAACTCGGAAAAGCAAGCGCCAACTAATAGTCCCTTTAACCGGTAAGTACCGAAATTTCAGTGACACGTACGTACTCGGACAATTTTTTTTTTTATCCCTTTTTTAAAACGCAAAATCGAAATTTAAAGGGAGCCAATCACGTAACTTAAGATTCAACCAGTGAGTTCTTCAAATAAGACAGAAAATAGAATGAGAAAGGGGTTGAGCATCTCTCTAAGAAATTTTTTTTATTTTAAAAAATGTTGTTTTTCGTAAACACAACAGAAGAAAAGCAGACGATAAAAAACTGGAATCCAAAATGTTATACTTGGAACGAGAGGCAATATTTCGTTAGCGGCAAAATGCAGCACGCTTTCCTCGGCATTTTTATTTATTTATTTATTTTATTATTATTATTTTTCTTTAAAAAAAATGGCATCTCCAAGAAGCATTCTTTTTCATAGAAAACTTTTTGAAAGTCGGTATAAAGCAATTGGTAGGGGGGAAAGTGGAATTCAACTAGGTAAAAGAACGGTACAAAATATATTAGAAGTTCCTTTCCATAACAATATGCGGGTGGTGTGGGGAGGGGTGGAAACGAAGTTTTTGTACCGGGACTGAAGTGAAGTGAAGTCAATCCAACAAGTAAAAATCGTAAGAGTAAAAGGTCCTCTTGTGCGCTGCAGTAAAAACGTTCTAAACCATTTTTAACTGGCAATTTAGGAACCGGGATGATATAATGGAAGGCCCCCCTAAAAGGTTTCGACGTCACTGGCGCAGACGATAAATTCGGAGTGACGGGACCCAATGAGGAGTACTAAAAGCCACTGATTAGGTTCGACGGATAAAGGGGAGTTGGTTCCGATTTTTCGAAGAACGTTGGAACATTTGCAGGGAATGTCAAAGCAGAAATCGGTTGGTAATATGCTTTCTGTGGACGTTATAGAATCTTTCCTTTTCCAAAAAGAATCTTATTTTTCTGTAACCCCTTTCACCCCCTCCTGCCCGCATATCTTGCCGTGAAAAAGCTATTAAGGAATAAATGAATTCTACTATCTCAAAATGCTTCCTTAATTAAGTTTACTGTTGCTTGTTTATTATCAGATAAGAATCGCCATTTTTTTTTTCCTCTCGTTCTTACGGGTGCAATTGTTTCTTTCAATGATTTCGAAATATTTTATCTCTTAATTAAATACGAATTCATTCTGTTACGAGACTAAGAGGGTAAGACAGTTTGAAATAAAGTAATTTTTAAGTTGCTAGCGAATATTAAGAGTTATTTTTGACATATTTTCGAATGAAATTAAACGGAAAGTAATTTAAATTTAACATGGCTTTAGGGTATGAATTTTCTTCCTCTATTTTAAATATTCTCATCCTTTAAAGCAATCTATGATGATTTTTCTCTTTAAAATATTTAAAAAATAATAATAATAATAATAAGTATACATATATAACAGAGTTTTCAACTAAATTTAAATTATGTTTAAGTATCAAGATTATGCCATTAGTACAGTATAATTCGCGATCGCAATGAACTATAGGGGGCGTTGTTGTATGTGCCGAATCCCTGCGATTTCCACATGAACAGTCATTCAGTTACACTGGAGACGTCTTTAATGTAGCATGTAGCATTGTAACGTTCCATCTTTATTGTGGCTGATTAAATTTAAAAAAGAAAAATGCTTGTTTTCTTTCTTATGCAAACGAAAACAAAATGGTATCTCCTTTTTTTTTAGAGAAGGAACATCCAGAACACATCGGAAAAATATTTGTAAATAAAGAGAAAAAATAGGTATATTCTTATAAAAGTTCAAACCTAATGCCTGAGAAATAGTTTTACTAAATTTAATGGTATAACATGAAAGGCCCATTTAAATTTTAACGTAAAATAAAGAATGCTTACGAAACAAAAACAAAACAAAAAAAGAACTATTCTTTTTTTGTCGCCATTTTTAGTGTTACGAAAATGCGTCTTTGGGACTTGCCAAAAACAAAACAAGATGCAATTTTATTTTTTTATGAGTGAAATATAACGAAAATGTACCAATGTCCATAACATGAAACTTTATTTCAGTAAAAGTCCGTTTTGGAAATGTTATTTCATTTTGAATCTTATTTATTAGAGTTCATAATGGCTATAGAATCAGGTGAGAGAAAAGTTTGTTTTGAATCTATGCTAAACTCTATATCGGCCCATTTTCCACCTAAATCCGATTGACTACTTTGATTTTAAACAAAGTGTTTCATTTTAAGATTTTTTCCAAAAATTTTAAGTGTAGATTAGCGGCACTTAAAAATCTGCCAAATCTGTAGCTGTGGTTAATACGTAAGTACCGAATTTTTCTTCCATACTTTTCTGAATCATATTACTTCAAATATTAGAATATGCAAGAAGTATACATAAACACATAATTTAATACCATTTAATTTTTCAAAAAAAGTATTTTGACAACAATTTTATCAAAAAATTATAAACTAAAAAACGTAAAATAAAGAATTCCTAGGATAAAAACGATTTTAAAAATTCCTCATTTTTCAATAAAAACTTTCGTTTTGTTTCTTTTTTTTAATTCTTATAGTATTTAATCAGACGTACAAAAACCATTTTGTAGAGAACGATCATCAAGTAAGAAAAAAAATTATTTACAAGCAAATTTTTTATTATAAAAATCATAACACTTACCTGATTTATAAGTCCGGAGAATTCCAAAATGATATGTTCTTTGTTTGAAAACTTTATTCTCAAATAATATATACATAGTTTATCCCTTCATTACTTTTTGGTAACATACCACACATCAAAATTTTATAATTGTAAGATCTCGATATGGATTTTAATATGTAGCTTAAAAACAGAATAGCTGAATTCTAGTTGAAATTCTATCAAAACTAAAAAAACACTTACCAAGAAAACGATAAAAAATTTATTTATTATCAGCACAAAAGATACTTTTTCAAGTAATTCGGATTATTCTTTATTGTTGTTTTCTGAATTATGTAGATACAGAAATATATACTATTCTATGAAGAAGAAGAATATTCTATAACTATTACAGTTATGTATGGAATTCATTGGAACACGTTTATTTATTGGAATGACGAAAGCAATGTTGATTTCATTTTAACTTGTAATGAATTGAAGACAAAAAAATTATTTTATCGCAATACACACATCTGTAACAGCAAGTGATCATGAAATCATGTTATGTTGTTGGTAATAGAAAGGTAAAAAATATTGAGAAGTTGTTCTTCAAATGCTTGGCGTGTTCTGCTTCAATGTTTGGCATGTTCTGATTAGTTTTTTCAAGAAGTTTTACCTTTTCTTTAGGGAAATTTTGCTTCTTTTTTTATGCTAAGAAAATGGCGTCCGTCATTGCCAATGGTTATGTGGGAACTAATGCACGATATTTACAGTCTCCCGCTAGATGGCGTATCGAGTGTTGCGATCGCGAATACTCCCTTAAAGTATAAAAATTGTCAAAATTATTTTCAAAGTGAGCAACCAATATTTTCTTAATCAACATTAGGTAACATTAAAAGCAAAAATATGATGAAAAAAATTGGGATCGCTTTATTACGATCACTGGTGACCCATTGGTCAAGTGCTTTTTTTTCTGGTTTCACTCCGATAAACGACGCATTTCAAATCATCTCAATTGATGTTTGTCACCGGATCGGTTTTCAAATCCTGCCTATGTACGTGTTTTAAGACGTCTCAAACTACTTTTTTGTGACGTATCCTTCTTCAGTGTTCATATTTATATTGAAATCACCGCCAAGACATTAATTATAAGTTAATAATAAAAGGAATATAAAAATACTTTAAATGTGATAAATTAATCCAATCCACTTCTGATATAAATTAGAACAATTCAGATGATGAAAGCGATTATTTTGGCGCAATATTTACAGTGTAATTGACGCTAGCATTTATTTATTAAAGATTTCCTCCCTTTTTTTTTACTTAAAAAAAATCTTTTTGAAGAGATCTGCTTTCGCAATGCCTTGCCAACCTTTTTTGCATACTGTTTGCCCCGGGGGCCGTCTTTTCAAGTTAAGTGAGAGTGAAAGTTAAAGTAAAGTAGCTGCTCCAGGCAAGGCAATAAAAAAAGAACTTTTTTTTTTTAGCTGGATTGATGATCCCAAGAATATTGTGAAATATTCCTTTACTCGAATCTTAAAAGTTGAATCACTTAACGGCTCTTTTACTGTCAGATACGTATTTCTTGATAACGCCAAATTGGCGTGGAAATTTAAAATAGATGTTGCCATTCGGGGAAGAGAAATCTGATTCAATAATTTTTTCTTCCATTCTGTTAAGAACTTTGGAGAATGTTGAGAGCAGATATTACTTAACTACGTTCCTTTTTCATTTTTGCCGTAAATTATTATGGAAAAGAAATTTACATAATTCGTAGAGAGAAAGAAAAAAAAAAACGTATTACGCAATAATCAGCTATAGGGACTAATTCGTCAACACGCAGAAACAATTCCGAATTCTAATTTACACATGTTTCAAGCTACCAATAATAGACTTAGGTATATAATAATTCAATGCTGGCAATATCACGATCATTAATGAAAACAAAACAAATCTAATGCGAAAAATATCGCGATCATTATTGATAACTCTGATAATCGAACATTATAATGTTGCGATAATTATCGATAATGTTCGTAACGTAGTAAAATTAAATAATGTTGCTAATATTATACACAATGTTTAATTAAATATGATGTTGTGAGTGTTGTATTGAAGAAAAACCCATTTTAAAAAATATAAAAATTATGTTTCCAGTATGGAGGAAAAAATTAAATTCTTCAGGCATTTTTCGCTCACATAACTCACTCAAGAGCGATTTGTGTCAATAATAGTTCGGCAAAATTTTTACGATCCCCCATAAACGGAGTATTACGATGATTAATAAACGAACTAATATGCAGATTATTATTCCATAAAACTAATATCACGTTGCTATAATTATTTATAATATTCCACTGCAAATTATTTTGCTGACATACTTAACACAAACATTCTATTTTTCTGTTATTTGTTGCCTTATATTAATTCCTTTCCATTTAATAACAGTGTTTAATAAGTTAGAAAATAATAATAATGATATAAGAGTATAACTCATTTATATACTTCACGTATTTTTTAACCATGATCGTTAAAATTCATCACAAATTTCCAATGGATCGATTTTTTGCAAACTATTTATATTTTATTTATTTATTTTTTTTTTTAACAAGTTTTAGAAACATGTTTAGAAAGCAACAGCATAAAAATAGCTGTGGCATAAAAATAAATAATTATTTCATAGATTAATCAAAATTCTACGAACTGCCAACGAAAATAGCGGTAAAAGAAATTTTCAAAATTAAAGACATCAATTCTCATCCGGACATTTTCATCACCAAGGATGGGCAGACTGTTATTTTCAACAAATCTGATTACTATGGTCATGTTGAGAATATGTTAGCCTCTGTCCCTTTCACAATCTTAAAGTCTGATTCTTCTCATTCTACTGCAATTAAGAATAAAAAATAAAAAAAGTACTTTCGGGCTCCATTAAGTGTCATTCATTTTATTTCAAATTGTGCTAGTTTCTATACTCCTCCTAAAGTTCACAAGCCTCAACTTTTTTTAAACTTATTGTCTCAAACCTTGATCCAATAATATACATACTGAAAAATATTCCCATGATTTTTGTATCTAGCATATCTTTCCCCCTCCAACAAAATTATGCTCTCGCTTTCTCACTTTGAGAGTTTAGTTATGAAAGGTAACTTTCACTTGATGTTGTTTCTCTTTTCATTTCTTATGCTGTTTAAAACTACGTTTTCAGAACTCTTTTATTGAACCCCTTTAAATTCCCGTGTTCTGCTTTTCAATGGTAATTTCTATAAACAAATTGAGAGTTTAGTTATGAGAGGTAACTTTCACTTGATGTTGTTTCTCTTTTCATTTCTTATGCTGTTTAAAACTACGTTTTCAGAACTCTTTTATTGAACCCCTTTAAATTCCCGTGTTCTGCTTTTCAATGGTAATTTCTATAAACAAATTGAGAGTTCCTCTTTCCCGTTTTCACTCACACATTATTTCGAAAAAACAAGTTTTAAAATGTTCAAATGCTGGATGTTTCTCTTAGTATGCAGTGATTTTCATGAGTTACTTTCTGTTATTAACTCACGGGAACCTCAACATTCAATTTTTCTTTGGAAGCAAAACTTCTTTAGTCTGGTAAGTCTTGAAAATATGTTTCAAAACAGGTCGATTGTTATTTTAAAGCGAATCAAGTTTTTAATCAAGTACCTCTTCAGCTTCTAGGGATGACTTATTTGAAAAGCATAGGTAGTTGAAATTTAAATTTTTACTCAAGATAATTTTTTCTGTAGTTTTACATATGAGATTTTATTTATATACTTTATTTTTTCTTTGAATTTTATTAATATTAGATTTAGAAAGCGTTCGACATTCATTGTTTTTAGATGTTGTGAGAATTCAAGCACTGTCACATATGCTTCTTTTTTTTTAATTACTAGCGTTGTAACCCATTTTTTTGATAGAGCAATTTTTAAATCTAAGCCTTCTAATTTTGAACCCGCCAAAGATGTCAAGGAAACTCATGAATCAAGTATTGGGAAAAACTTGATTTCATGTCAAATTTTTCGATTAAACTAACTCGAATTTCACGATACATGGGTTTAAAAAAACATGAAAACCTTCTATGGTTAATAGTTCCAATTATCAAGGGTTAATACAAAAATTATATGTTAAAGTTTAGAACACAGCATTAGCATTATCCAATTCCTACTGCTAGTTCACACTCTCCCTATATCTTGTTCAAATTTCCTATCGTTAATAAAATACTTTTTATTCATCCACTCAAGTTCAAATACATTTTTTTAAGCTTGTAGACACTTGATGTTAATACAGTTTTTTCAAATATTAATTCATTCATTAAATTTAATTCATTAATTTTAGTCTTATATGGGAGAAAAAAATTATAAGAATTATAGAATTTACTTTAATTTTTTTTTATATTGTTTGTTTTATTACTAGCTGAATGTCCGTTATTTGTTCTGGATAAAATCAACATCGCGCAATCATGAACAAAGCTAAAAGGCCATTACAATTTTTAAAAAAAAGGTTAAAGAAATTTTTTTATAGGTATTTGTCGTTGCGACTTTAGGCTATGGACTGTACTCAGTATTATTCAATGATTGATTGTTGAAAAATGATGCTATTTATTATTGATTACGGCCAGCACGTGATAGTTTACTTTTATCACAATCAATTATCCTTATGAATAAGAAAACAATTTAATTTTTGTTAAATTTAATTATTATAGATTTCTCACCTTTTGAAATACTTAAACAACACAAAACATGTTTTAAAAGGCATAAACACTAGGCATAATGAAAATTGCAATGGATACACCTTTATCTTGTGAACTAGTATCAACTATTTATTTCATAAATCTTAACCATAAAAGAAATTCGCAGGGAAAGCAAGAATAGAGCATAACATTATCCAGTACATGCTACACACATTTTTAACTAAAAAAAAAAAAAGCAAATTAATGTAATAAAATTATAGCTGCATTTATTAAAAAAATAATTTCAAACATACATTACCACATGCGTTCTTTAATATATTCTGCTTTTAAAATATTCACGAAATTAACCCCGAAAGCTTTAGTTTTTGATTGTTTACCACCCTAAGCAGCTAATTATTAAGCAGTTTTTGATCAAATAAAGCTGTATGCTAGAAAACTGTATGCTGATGTAATCTTTCAAAAAATAACCAGTTTAATTTATAACGATGTCTAATATTTTTTTTTCTTCCAATGCCCACCTGCAGAATGGCCTAGGTCATACAGGTATCTGAGGGCAGATTTGTTGACCACTCTTTCAGGAGCACCATATTAGGTGGGTCAACGCTGCTCCCACAGTAAGGACAGATAGTACAGAGAAGGAAAGAACATCCATGCTTTGCCTGGGATTCGAACCCAGAACCTTTCTGATGCGATGTCTAATATTAAACCAATGAAAAAAAAGCTTTCAATAGTCCCTTCCAAACCAATTCATTAAAACTTTTGGTCGAGTTTAAGGATCAGGACTAGAATTACCCTTTACTGTTCAAGTTTCAAAACCCTAATAGTGCAAACAGTTCTAGAGTTAAAATAAGGACACCCACATTTGTATAGTTTGTCTAAACTAAGAATTTATAAATTACAGAAAACTCTTATGAATTGTAAAATTACGCTTAAATTGAAATACAAATCACAATAATGAAACTTCCCAGAATATAAAGCCAGTTCACGCATCGCCTCGTAAGCATAACATAAGCGGAGGGATACACCGGAAGTTTTCTAAATTTCTTCCACTTATAGGAAGTTTGGTATTGTTTACAACCATCCAAAGACTAACAGTTATAGTTTAAAAGTCTGCCAAGTTGAGATCTAAGAAATTGAATAATTCGTGTTCTTGAATGTCACTGATGGGTCGGGAGAAAAACATATTCAACATTATAAAATCATACTTACATGAGTTCAAAGTTACTATACAAATTCAAACCACAAATTGACCATAACAGATTAATTTATTTGGACTAAAATGTATGAAAACAGACAACAAAATGGTATAATCTGATGCCTGCTTGTTGACGTCACAAATCTTAAGAAGCTAATTGGTTAAGGGAGGGAGGACATGGATGGAAAGTAGAACATGCTCTACTATCGTCCAAGGACTTGGACCAAGTATTGTGCGCTTTCAGGAGAACTCCTCCAGACACCTGTCTCGCATCGTGGCTGGTACTATGGTTACGAGGAAAGGTCACTTCTAATAGGGGTGTGGGGCTGAATAGTGTTGTCTTAATCTTAGCGTAGGTCGTCGTGAGTAAACTAGTCGAAACCTTCTTTCCTCCATTTCACTCCCATTAGATATGAACTTTCGCTTGTTACCTACCATAGTAGCAGACCGTCCCAGACTTTCAGTCTGGAGATCTCAAAGATGCACTGTATTTGGATGATCGTTTACACGATCCAAGCTCAAAGCAAAACAAGTTTCTATCAATTTCAATCAAACTTCGTCCAAGAACTTGGACAATTTCATTGGCTAATAGTCGGGAAAAAGATTAGCCTCAATTCTAAGCATAAAATAGACTATAGTTTGCCTATGTAAAGAACTACCCTAGCCATTCGTCTGGACTCGTGGTGGTGGTGATTATGGTAACGAGGTATAACAGTTTCACGTAGAGGTCATTGTTTAGTGAGAGAAAGAGCCCTAGATTGAAGCCTGAAGTGCTCTGCTTTTGTTTCCTTTGTGGCGGGGGGAGTTTCTAACGTAGACAAATTAAACTGTTGCTCCCGGCCACAACGCGAATAAATATAACAATTTAAAAATTGTTCGACTCTTTTAGTGTTGAAAGGCACCCCCAAATGAATTTTATGATTATAATAAATATTTTATTCTTATAACTAATGTTGAACAGCCGACCCCATCCTAATTTACGACTATCAAATATTCAATTCCGTAGTCTTGCAATTTTGAACCCGTCCTAGAGGACAAGGGAACTCCCATGAAGCGTTAGGATAAACTAGTTATCTTGGAGGACTTCTTGATAGAACTAACCAGCATTTGCGTTACAAGGACAGCCATGAAAGAAAACCTATCACGGTTAACCCGACGGCTTCTTTTTTGTTTTTAAATTTGCTTTTTGTAAGAATGTCTTATTGCACAAACTGCGTGAATAAAGTTTTTAGTATTTTTTTTGTTGTTGTTGTATTTTCCATGTTTTCTCTACATTTTAAATTTATTTTATAAGTTCTATATACTTGCAGCTTATGCGCAGTAAATAAAACTTATTTCATAATACTTTTCTTCATTTCCGAAAAATCCCCTAGTAATGTTTACCATATTTTGTGAAATGCTTCAAAAGAGCCGCGATGGCTCAGGGAATAGAGCGTTCGCCTTCCAATGAGGTGAACCGGGGTTCGATCCCGGCAATGTCTGGTCGATAAGAATTCCGCATCCGGCTTGCACCGACTACAGTGCTGATGTAAAATATTCTCAGTAGTAGACGGATCATGGGTTAGAGTCTCTTTGCCGTCAGGCTAACCGTGGGAGGTTCTCGTGGTCTTCCTCTCCATGTAACGCAAATTAGAGTTAATTCCATCAAAAGAGTCCTCCACGAAGGCAAATTTCTCCCAATACTTGAGCCAGGAGTTCTCTTGTCTTCTGAATTGGGTACAAAATGACAAGACTACGTAGTTGAACATTAATAGTCGTAAACCCAAATTGGTTCGGCTGTTCAACGACGGTTATAAAAATATAAGAAAATGCTTCACTATAGATATGCCTTTATTAACATTTTTTTTTAGTCGTTTAAAATTTTCCAGTTTTGAAAAACTGTTTTAAAAAGTGACCATTGTTAAAAATATTCTAACAAACCAGTAGCAAAACTTCCTAATTTCGCCTTACATCTAAATTTCTCTTTTTATTATTATAGATTATTAATCATTGGAACGTCATATTCCTAAAATGTCCTTACTATGCAATGAGGAGCATTGAAGAAGACTGGCTACCAAAGGAGGTTACGTATCGAAGAATAATATATTGAAGAAACAAAAAGAGGTATGGATATTTTTATTCGAAATTACTTTTTTCACATTAATGATTTTTATCGATGTATTTTTTTTTTTTTTTTTCATACATACAAAAAAAAAAAAAAAAAAAAAAAAAGTCAGAGTCTGGTTATGTGCCACTTGTAATTTTCAAACGCAAAAAGTCTTAAAAAACGAAATTCCAAAATATATAAATTTTTGAATTACTATTTCGATCTCAGTGAAAAAATGAACCTTGTATAAAATACTGATAGCTCCAATATACATACTGATGATACATTCCAATTGTAACAACAGGGTGCATAGCGAAATCTTCCAACAAAAAATAAGCACCTTTTTAGTACTTTTCAAGCACTCAAAAAATATTTTTAAGAAACTATATACATTAACAAAATAATTTTCAAAGACTTTATATGATCATGATAAAATAACTAGTTTCTGACAAAGAACTATTTCTTGATAATATTAGCCATTATAAGAAGATCGATAGATTTTTCAGTTCGATTTCAGAGGGTGGAAAATGTAATCTAAAATGAAGAATATCTTGCAAGCAAAATGCAGCAGAGTTGCACATGAGAGTGCAATAATCTCACTGAACCCAGATCAGTAGGTGCACATGCAGACTCGCAAGTATTTCATCAAATATGTAAAATAATTGGCGCTTTCATACGCTAAGGACCGCTGGTATACCTAAATAGATTGTGATTGAATTGTGAAAACGTTAAATAGAACAATGTGAAAAGCATGCTTTTGTATAATTCGTGGCGAAAATCGACATGGTAAAGAAAAAAGAAAATCTCACTTTCGAAAAGGGAATTCAATTTTTAAAAACACCCAAAGAAAAAAGCACCTTTAGAACGAAAATAGAAAATAAGCACCTTTATGCACAAGCACTTTTTAAAAACGCTACGCATCTGGAATAATCATGTAAAATGAAAGATCATTAAAGCAATTGATGAATCAGACAAATAATGTTTTACAAAGTATGCACATCCAGTATTGATTAAGAGAGAATAAAACAAATACTCTTAAAAATAAATATTCTCACATTTAGTGCTTCTTCATATATTGCACTATAATAACACTTGAATTCTATTGTATAATAATATAGCAATTCGCACAAAATTTAGAAATTTACTTCCAAAATACAAGAAAAAAACTGTTCCATTCATTTTTTTAGAGCATTTTCGAACCTTTCTTTGTAAGTAGGCGCTATCAAAGGAAAATGAACGCTTAATATTGTCGCCAAACACTTCGAATCGCCAACTTACCACCAGTTTTCTAAGAGCAGGGCACTAATGGTAATTTTTATCAATTCACCGTTAACGAAATCATCTTTTTTACCATTAATAGCATTTCTATCCTCTTCTGTTCGAAAGAAAAAAGGGTAAATGGGTGGTAGAAAGGAGAGCCACTATCGTACAAACATTGCCGGCCATTATGAGCGATTTGATTTCATTATGGGGGCAATTTCATCATTTTTCATGCTTGCTCTTAGGCCTAATGGATGCTCAGAGTGTCGTTTTTTTTTCTTCTTCCATGCCGTGCTGCAGATTTCTTGCCCGGGAGGGATGTACGTCCTCAAATTCGATTAATATATGCGATGGAGTTTTGTTTCGGAAAAAGACTTCCCCGTTTAGTGGTTCTATTGATTCACAAAAATAGGTTAAATTTTCGTCTCTTTTATGATGTTTTTATTAAATCCTGTCGTGTCCATGGAATCTCTCACTAGAATCCTTAATGATAGATCTACTTCAAGTAGAACCCAGATTTTTTTTTATTTTATAAAAAATTTATTAGTGATTAAAATATCGACACATAATTTCTTAAACAAGTAATATAAGATTTTTTTTTTTTTTTTTTTTTTTGAAGTCAATTCCTACTTAGGAAAATAAAGAAAAAATTTATTTTAGTACCTTTTTATTAAATAATTAAAAATTTTCTCCTATAAACTGCTACATTTCAGATTTTCAAATTCATGACTAATTCCAAGAATTTTTCATGACTTAACGAAGTTACTATTTTCTCCGACAAAACACAACAATAAACTTAAAAAAGCATTATAATAACATTCATTGAAATGATAGGTATAATCAAAACTGTTATACTCTGCATCTTCATATTTACAGATTTTAAATTTATAAAACAGAGTAAAGAAAGAGTTAAAGCAATAAAATAGCTAAAAAAAAAATAAAAAAAAATAAAAAAAAAAAATCAAGCAATTTTTTTTTTTGTAGAATTATATTCTAAAGATACTTTTCTTGCTCATCGGAAAGGAAAGAAATATTCCTGATTTTTCTGTTCTCATTTCGGAATAATAAAAAAATCGCCAATGACTGTCTTGCTCCAGCTAAAATTTGAAATTGATAAAAATAAAAGCAAAAATTCTGAAATCACGATTGTTTAAAAAATAATTTGCACTAGAAATGTTTTTTCTTTCAGTTTTTGAAAGAACACCATAATTTTTAGAGATTTTATATAATATAAAGAAGATGATTTTATATTTTAATGAAATGTGAGTGGGGATTCATTCATGAAATTGAGGTGTGGTGTCAATTTTATTTTAAAATTTAGATTTTTCGGCAATCCATGACATTCCATGATATTTTTAAAAAAATAGTTAACATCATGAAATTTCATGACAAATTTTGCTTATTACCGAAATTCATGACTTTCCATGATTTCTCATGACTTTCCTGGTGCGCATATAAAACTAATTAAATGAATATTTGAAAAAACTGCATTAACATCAAGTGTCATCCACTAGAAGTTTAAAAATAATGTATTTGAACTTATGAATGGATGAATAAAAAAGTATTTTATTAACGATTGAAAATTTGAACAAGATAGAGGGAGAGTGTGAACTAATAGTAGGAATTGGAGAAAGAAAAAGGGCACGTCGTATCAGACAACTTAGAAAAATATAATTTTGGTTACGTGGATTTCTGTGGTTTCTTATTTATAGACGTCGTTGAACAACCGACCCAATTTTCGGGTTAACGACTACTAATGTTCAACCCTGTAGCCTTGTCATTTTGAATCCAATCCAGAAGACAAGGGAACTCCAGGATCAAGTATCGGGAGAAATTTTGCCTCAGTGGAGGACTTTTTGATGGTACTAACCCGTATTTGCGTTACATGGAGAGAAAACCTCCCACGGTTAGCCTGACGAGAATCTAACCCATGATCCGTCAACCACTGAGGGTATTTTGCGTCAGCACTGCTGTTGGTCCAAGCTGGGTGTAAAATTCGTATCGACTAGCCATCACTGGGATTCAAATCCAGTTTATTTCATTGGACCACCTGTGGTTTGTTATCATCTATTCTAAAGGCACCCATAGAAAGAAATAAGAAATTTGGGCTTGAAATTCGGAAAAAGAACCATGTAGGCATACCTTGCCAAGGGAAAGAAAATTAGTAACTCAAAAAGTACACTTTCCTGTAGCAATAGCAGGCCGCGTACAAATAATAAACATCTTTTAAGTATTTTTTAAGCACTCAAAAAATATTTTAATCACTTTCTTTTTTAAAAAAAAAAAAAAAAAAAAAAAAAAAAAATAATTAGGATCTGTGCAGTAGTAATTTTTTTTTTTCTCCATCGTTTAAAATTCTTAATTTATAACATAAAATCAATAAAATTCAAAAACATTTTTGAAAACTTTACATAATCATGATAAAAATAACTAGTTTCTGATAAATATTGCAGAGAAAATAGGTCACGCAGCGGACTGATTGTTAAGACACGGTTCCCAGCAGATCGCCGAAGTCAAGTATCACTGGCTGCGGTCAGTGTGCGGGTGGTGGACCACTTGGATTAGTCTGCGTGGGGACCGAGGGTTGAATTGACAATTTCAGTCATCTTTTAGGTATTTAAAACTGCAGCATATCACATAAAAGTATTAAATATATCATTTTTACAATAAAGTAAAATAAAAAAGAATTCTCATTCTTAGGAACAGATATTAAATAGTCTCATGATCGAGCATAATTACCTTTTAAACAAATAAAAAATTTTTTACCTTTTTTAATCTAAAAATTTGCTTATTTTTAAATAATTTATTAATACTCAAATTGTTTAAAAGATGGTATGACAACGAAAATGTTTATTTTATTTAGTCATTTATTTATATTTTTTAAATTTTTTTTATTTTATTAAATTAAATGCACACGTTTAAAATAATAACAAAGCTGTCAAAACTTCATATATAGTTTCGATTCACAAGTTTAAGAATTTGTTCCGACTTTGATTTGAAAATTTAAAAGCCTTATTAATTAAAAAATTGAGAAGCCTTATTAACTTTAAACACATAATAACAACAAAAATCAAGGAGTTAAAAATAGAAACAAATATGATCAATGAACAATAAAATCATAAGCTAACTAAATAAATTAATTTTGTGTACGAAATATAATATCACAAATTAAACATATTTAATATTTAGGGGAAACATAGAAAATTTGGTCATACAGGAGTTTTAAAAATTTTTTTTCTCATGTTTAAACATTTGTTTAGCTGATGATCATTTGATTTCAATGCTCTATTAAACAAAATCATATGTTGTTTCTGTCTATTAGCAGTAAGTAAAATTAAAATAAAATTACATTTGATATCTGGATTTCATCCAGAACAGACCAAATCAAGAGTTTTGGCAGACAGGCCAGTCAAAGAGGGAATTGAATAGAGGCCCGCCATTTAAATAAACAAAAAAATCACAATGTATATATTAAAAACTGCGCAAACCTTTCACGTTTTCCCTAACCACAACCAAAATTGATTTAATAAAAACATTTGCTTACCTCCAACGTGAAAGATTTATGTCTTCTTAATATCTTACGAAAATTTGATATGGAAATTCCTAATTCACGGATTCTCTTACGATTAATTTGAAAAATAACAAAATAAAATCAAGTACAATAATTAAGTAAATTAAACAATTAGGCTAGTTGAAACATTTAGGATGATTAAAGGAAAAATAGCTTTTATAATAAATTAGTAAAAATACCTAAATTTTGTTAGAAAAAGAATTTAGAATTGAACGAGGCCCAATTTAAAGGCACTATGGAAATCTCAAGACAGAGTGACCCAAAGAAATTCTAAGAAGACCCTCCCTCCTCCTATTTACAGCCCTAGAAATGTTTTCTTCCTAGAAATTTATGACCAGAAATGAGACAAAAGGGTGTTTCTGTGGATATCTAAAAATTCCGAAGTTAGGAAAAAAGAGCCCCAAGGCAATATAAAGAAGCTAAAAACATTTTCTCCTAGTGTAAAATGAGGAGGCTATTTGACAACTCTGTGGTAGCTACGAAAGTGGGGATATTTTCATGAGTGAAAAGAGCGTTTTATTGCTCTTTTGGTTAGAAAAATGAAGAGTAATAATTATTTGATATTTGTAAACACTTCGATTAGATTTTGAAAAGCATCTGACAATGTAAGAAAAAAAAAAAAATATATATATATATATATATATTATGGGCTTCAGAGGGCCCCAGCTCTGAATAAAACTTTAAAAAAAAAAAAGTGGGATCTGGGGGCCCTCTTTAGTTATAAATAATAAATGAGTTAGAATTAAAAAAAAAAAAAACAATTAATGCAATGAGATTTTAGACTTTTTGGGGGCCCCATCAGAACTCGGGGCCAGGGCCCATCCTTAAAAACGGCTCTGGATGGTCCACATTGAACAGTTGACCTGCCACTTCTGACAAGGACATATTCCTCCTCACGCTGTTGCTTCTCAGTCTCGATCACACGCAACGTAGTAACTCGATTGCTAAAGGTAACAAAGGAGCGACCACGATTGTGAACTTAATACAGCTCTCCCGGCTTCTCACAAAACTTCAATGAATCAACTAGTGGTATTCGTTTATCGAATTCTATCGCAGATATAATCCTGGTGGGGGAGTACTGTAGTGTGACTACCACTACAAAAATACAATACCAATTCACTAGTATATAACGCATGTTAACTCAATTCTATGTACTTTTTAATAGATGAAGGTTGACATTGCCGATATCTACTCTTCCCACAAATTATTATTTTATATGGGTGAAAAAATTGTAATTATTGAATAAAAAGTAACTAAAATAAAATTTTTCTTTGTTGACATAAGTAAGAATTGACTTTAATTTTTTTATATTAATTGTTTTAGTTTCAGATTCAAAACAAAATATCACTTTAAATCTTTAAAAAAAAAATTTATTGCAACAGAAAGTAATCACGTTGAAAGGCACGTCGAAAACGACAATTAGAGATGGAGTACAGAAAGGGCCCCGAAATGCATAGGTTGTGTGTGCTCGTATAGAAATCTTCCGTTCGTAATTTATCTTAAACACGCATCAATCACTTAAATACAATTAAATACTCATTATCAACCACAGGCCTAACTCCATAATCATAAAAAAAAATTGTCACATACACATTTGAATTTTTTTTATTTTGCACTTAGTTTTAGAATATAGGGATAATACAATCAAGTGTTTTTCATTTTTAATACACTATTTCCTTTGGTTTAGAACAGAAAACAGAACTTTATTATCTTGAAAATTGACGATTTTAGGCAGGACTGAACTGTCCATAGAATAACATAGGGGTTGCTTTTCTCCCGATCGAGCGGCCTTAACTTGGGATACCTGGTGCTGCCATCTGTAGAATGCTATGGAAAACTAACCTTAGAAGTTGAAAAGGATATCACTGTAGTGGGAAATGAACAAGATAATCCAAATAATTTATTTGAAATGCGTGTGAAAGATTTTATATACATAATTCTAGTCAGTGCGCGGGAATTTTTCAAAGTGGGGTTACAAGCAATTAACGATATATATATGTGTGTGTCATCATATCAGACTACATTCTTTGGGTTTACAACTACTATGTTCATCTTCGTAGCCTTGTAATTTTGAACCTAATCCAGAAGACAAGGAAACTCCTGGATCAAGTATTAGAGTACTACAAGACGAATTTATCGTTACTTAAAATTTCCACAATTTTCTAACAAGATGGAATACCCGAATTTCATCTAGAACTCTGTGACCGGTGACAGTAACAATCGTAATTTCTTTCGTTTTTTTTTTCCTTCATGTAAAACTAAAAAAGGAAAAACTAATTGACTGAAACTTTTTTAAAAAAAAAATAAAATCTACGTTTTTTAAGCGCTTTGTTTTAAGTGAGACAAAAACGAAATTATTATTTTTTTGTTCACTTGCGAAACGTTATTTTTATTTTATTCAACTGCTTCTATTACTTCACACTCTCCCAATATTTTGTTCAAATACATTTTTTTAAAACTTGTAGTGATTGACGCTTGATGTTAATACAGTTTTTCCATATATTAATTTATTAATTAGATAATTTTAGTTTTAAATGGGATAAAAAATTTTAATTATTTAATAAAAAGTAACTAAAATAAAAATTTCCTTTGTTGACCTAAATAGGAATTGACTTAAAGAAATTTTATCTTGGTTTATTTATTATGTTAATTGTTGTCGTATAGGACTTTTTTGTATGCCGTACATAATAAATGTTTTGCTCTACGGATCATACGAAATGAGATAGATTATATGAATTTTTTTTTTATTATCATTATTAGAGTCAAATTTAAATATTAAGTTTAAAAGTATTAGTAACTGCTGCGCTGCATATTTAACATTTGTGAAATGAAGGCATCAAATTTAAAATAAATAATTTCCATTTAAACATGATAAAAAATAATCCTAAAAAACCACACAATATTAAAACATCGATAGAATTACCTTGAAAACAAATAATTTCATTTCAAAGAACTTTACTTTTTATCCATTGAAGAAGAAAAAAAAAAAAAGAAATTTTGAAAGATTTATTAACACTAAAGTAGTTTAAATGAGTACATATTCCCATCCCTTGAGAGCAAAAATTTGTTTATAACTTTTAATTGAATGAAACGTAATATAAATGTTTTATTTTTGAAAAAAAAAAAACCCTGTTGATTATGTTTTCTAAACAGTTGCAAAATTTTGCTCTAAAAAGTGTTATTAATGTTATAAATATAAAATATCAATATGCGAGTTAAAAATAAAATAATAATATAAAAATTAACATGACAATATAATCAAAATTGTGAAATAAATCACTTTAATGTACAAAATACAACGATAGTACAATTCAAGAACCGATATTTCTTAACCGTCGTTTATGGGTTTACGACTACCGATGTTCAACTCCGTAGCCTAGTAATTTTGAACCGAATCCAGAAGACAAGGAAACTCCTGGATCAAATATTGGGGGGAATTTACCTTTGTGTAGGACTTTAAATGGAACTAGACCTCATTTGCGTTACATGAAGAAGACCACGAGAACCTCCTACGGTTAGCCTGACGGCAAGGGGACTCTAACTCATGATCCGTCTACCACAGAGGATATTTTTACGTCAGCAATGTGGTCGGTGCAAGCCGGATGTGGAATTCGCATCGACCAGCCATCACCGGGTTCACCTATTTAGAAGGCGAACGCTCTATCCCCTAAGCCATCACGGCTCCAGCACTTCTTTTTTTTATTTTTATAACCGTCGTTGAACAGCCGATCCAATTTCATGGGTTTACGACTAATGTTCAACTCCGTAGTCTTGTAATTTTGAACCAATCCAGAAGACAAGGAAACTCCTGGATCAGTACCCCCAGAGGTATTGATTTGTTATGGGAACATGGAGGACTTTGAGACTCGACAGATTTAACGTGCATCAGTCACCATTTACTACCCGGGGAGTTTTCGGACGGCGAGGATCGAACCCACGACCTCTTGGACATGGGCCCAGGCTATCCCGGCCAAGTACTTCTTTTGTCACATACTTATACACTGCTACCTAAGTATTATCTGCACATGTAAGGTACATATTTATAAGTAACTTTTTATGCTTAATTGTTTGAGATGAATCGTAATTTCTCTCATTTACGCATTCTATACAGACAGTTGCATAGGAAACAATACCTCACTTGTTTGTATACTGTACTTATGACATCTAAACTATTAGTTCAAGGATTGATTTATTTCAGTTTGGCATATAAAGTTACATGTTGTTCAGACAGATAGCAATATAAATTGTACCTGACAAAAGTAGTACTTTTTAGACATAAAAACTTTTGAATTATTTGTTCCATTGACTCATATAATTAAACGATATTTTACTTTTTTGTTTTTAATGTCTAATGCGTAAATACCATTTTTATTGTTGAATTTCATAATTTAATGTGGGTAAAAGAAAAGAAGAAATTTTTGATTCGAACTTTCATTCATTACGAATATGAGCCGTTTTTAATTTTATACATACAGTGTTGTAAGTTTAATGGAGAAAAAGGTACTTACTCAATTAGAGGAGGCCTAAAACACAACATTGGCGGAAAAAAATAGAGATTTTTACTAATGAATTTTTTTTTAGGCCAAGTTGTGATGCGTAATCATGCAGGTCAAAAAGAGACATTCAAAATTGGAATTAATATGAGCACTTATATTTAGTGAGGTAAAAATGTGTACATAAATCTTAATATAAAGAAGTATTTTTTAAACCATTATTTATAGATACATAAACTATTTTATTTTATAACCATCGTTGAACAGCTGACCCAAATTTGAGTGTACGACTGCTAATGTTCAACTCTGTAGCCTTATCATTTTAAACCAGGAGAAATTTGCCTTCGTGGAGGACTTTACCACTGGAGAAAATCGTCTTCGGAAAGATTAGAAGTTGGAAGGTAATATATATTGCTATAACTATATATTTTATTTTATAACCGTTGTTGAATAACCGACCCAATTTTTGGGTTTACAACGACTGATGTTCAACTCCATAGCCTCGTAATTTCGAGCCCAGTCCAGAAGACAAGGAAACACCTGGATCGAGTATTGGGAGAAATTTGCCTTCGTCGTCGACTTTTTGATTGAACTTACCTGCATTTGAGTTACATGGAGAGGAAAATCACGAAAACCTCCTGCAGTAAGACTCTAACCAGAGATCCTGCTAGAATTGAGGATATTTTACGTCAGCACTGTGGTCGGTGCAAGCTGGATTCGGAATTCTTATAGACCAGCCATCGCTGGGATTCGAACCTGGTTCACCTCATTGGAAGGCAAATGTTCAATTCCCTGAGCCATCACGGCTCAGCTTAAACTATTAGCACTCAACATAATGACCATAGCACCATCTGTTGAGGAATAAGAGAAGTATTTTTGCCATCAGTGGATATTTTGTCATCTAAAATTTCTTCAACAAATACGGAGAAATTTGTGAATATACAGGTAAACAGGAGATAGTCGTAAAATACAGGAGTCTTCGTTAAAAAACAGGAGACCTGGCTGGTATGCTAAAATATCACTTAACTATTACTGGTGGAAGTAATGTTCAAATAATTATGGTAATCAGTACTACTGGTATTAAGGTAGTAATTGCTATTTTAATAAATATCAAAAATACAAATATAGATATTTAGGTACTTTATTTAGGTCGCACTACAGCTGCACAACAAGCTATCGGTGACGGTCTAGGGACATCTACAGGGATCATTCCTAAAGCCACCTCCTAAATTTAGGATATTTAATATGGTGATTTATAAAATATATTTTCCTAAAGGGATTAATTAATTGATTGATGTCAATTTTGACTTCTGATTGAATACTTCTGACAGTAACTTAAAAAAATTATCTAAAAAAAATATATGCATGCAAACTTTATATAACTGCAGGTTTAGAAACCCCAATCAGGGTTATCACTCAATTTCAGGAGAAAAAAAAATTTTTCCAGGTCAAATTATTGTTATAATTTAATAAATAATAAAGGTATATACTAAATGAGGAAACAAAAACTGCAGTTCACCAAACAATGTGGCAGTAACAAAGTTTATGAAGATGGTGATTTTTAAAATTTTTTTCTATCAGAACTATTTTTTATTCACAGAATAAATCTTTCCTTTTTTTTTTCTAAAATACCATCTTTCATTCATCTGCTTTCCTGTTCCTGAAATGAAAAATATTCAGATTACATGATTTAAAATAATAATAATAATCACATCAGTACATAGTTTATAGTTCATTAAATATTTTCTATAGGCAAATTTTAAAAAAATTAATGACGATGAGCATTTTTATAATGTATAAAAAGCAAGGTTAAAAAATATCACCCCTGTTAACTTTTGATCAGAATTTTACAAATTAAAAGGGAATCGCAATGTGCTAGGAGAGCTACTTCAAATGAACTTTATGTTATGAAATCACAATTACAGCATAAATGATCTTCTCTGCAATTATTATAATGAATACGCACAGAAAAATTGCATTGTTAATTTGAATAATATATTCAAAATGCTTTTTTAAAAAATTTTTTAACCTATAGTAAAATTTAATGAAACACTGCTTCAACTCAGAGTCAAATGTTTTTAATTTCTTTTAAATATATTTAAGTTATCATATTTACTAACACTAAAGAGACTGAAACTTAGTATATACCTATATTGCCCAAAAGCAGTCAAAATGACTGGATTGTGAAAGAATGACTACCAATGTGTAAAGAAATTTGCTTAAAATTAATTTTTTATATTATTTACAGTTATATAACAAGTTATTAGTAAATATTAACAATAAAAAAAATGTACTTCACTTGGAAAAAAAAACTTATGCATTTATTATTTGTACATTTTTTGCAAATGAAAAAGCAGTCAAAATGACTTCCTTGGGCAATCTAGTGTTAAGTACGCTTAAAAGTGAAAAAATATGATATACACTTTTTATTTTTCTACCTCCAATTAGAGAATTTTATTGAAGAAATGTTAATTAGAATGGTTTATTTTCTAGCCAGATAATTTATCTGAAGTTGCTCTTCCATTATTCTGTAACTTATTTTCTCAAACATTTATAAGTAATGGTGTTGTTAAATAAAAATTACTAATTTATAATTATTTATTATAAATAATACTATTGCTGGATAAGATTGGTTATATAAAACAGTTTTGATGCCTGAGAAGTGAGTGAAACAACACTGGCTGTGTTTGATCATTATATTGATATTCCACTAACAATTTTCTGATTTGATTGTGAAGAGAGTGTTTCTCTGATAATTTTTCTCTAGTTTTTTTCTGCTGGGCAAATTTTAAAATAAGCCCTTATAATAAAATATTTGAAAATGTTATTACAGTCTAACTTGCTTATTGTGAGACCTTATTTATAACAGCTTAAGGGGGTTAACTCAAATATGCTTATTAAAAAGTGCAGATGAAATCAGCCACAAAAGCACGCTTTTTCTGAATAAACATATCTTTTTTTCGGCAGATTTGGTTTTTTGGTCTTCAAAATATAGAGGGTAGATGCAATTCTAGAAGTATGGTCCCCATAGTTTGGTCAGGAGAGTGCTCTAAACTTTGGATTCCCTAATGTTAATTTTATTTTTTGCGTGTTTCACCATATCTCGAGAATTTTTTAAGTGGATTGAAAAATCTTTGCACACAAATATAAAATTCGTTTATCTGAAAATGATTCGATGTAAAAAATAAATTTTAGTAAATATTAGTTATTATTTTAATAACAGTCGTACAAATTTTGAATTGCAAGGTACATTGTAATTGTGAGGTATTTTAACATTATTTTAAAGTATTTAATTTTACATGGTAAAATACAAAATTTGAGCAAAATCGGTTAAATAGTTCCTGGAGTTTTAAATATTTGACTTTTAGAAATTCGATGACTCAGGAACTATTCAACCAAATTCGCTCTAATTTTGTATTTTTCCAAGTAAAATTAAATACTTTAAAATAATGTAAGAAATTGTATACCTTTTAATTAAATTTTTTTTAGAATATTACTAAATAAAATAATAAAAAATATTTACTAAAATTTATTTTTCGCATGCATTTATCTTTGGATGAACGAATTTTAAAATTGTGTGCAAAGATTTTTCAATTCACTTAAAAAGCTCTCAAAATAATAGTGACATACGCAAAAAAAAAAAAAAAAAATTCATCAGGGGTCCTAGCTTTGGATTGCTCTTCTGACCAAAGTATGGGAACCATATTTCCCAGATTGCAGTTACTTCCTATATTTTGGAGACCAAAAAACCAAATCTGTTGAAAATAAGATATGTTCATTCAGAGAAAGTATGCTTTTGTGTCTGATTTCGTAACTTAAAATGTTGTCTGCACCAATTAATTAGCATATTTGATGCCATCCCCTCAAACCATTGAGATCGAGTCCTAGAACCTGAAGATCCAATCATTAGATCATAAGTTATTCAGGGTGGCGTTTTCTTGACGGGGGCGCACGCACTGCACATCAATTTCTCTTCAACACAGCCTGTGTAAATTCGGTCCAACGCAGCAATCCACAGGATTGTTACTTGGTTCCTAGGTATTAAGTGAGCATTTTACTAGTTTCTCATTTACTCTAATACCAGGCAACAGACTTCTAAATCTTATGCAATATATAATATTTGGTAGTGTGTCTACCACTACAAAAATGCAATTTAATTCACTAGTATATAAGACATATTAACTCAATTCTATGAAGGGGGTACCTTTTCATAGATGAAGGTTGAAATTGTCGATAACAACTCTCCCCACAGTAATTATGTTTAATTTTTTTAAACGTGTATTAGAAAATTTTTTCAGCAAACCTCAAAACTATTCATAGTAAAAAGGCTTTTTTCTCTGGCATGTCCAAAACCCTTCTGTGAATACAAAACTCATAAAAATATTATTTTGTAGAAATTTTATATAAGCAGTGCAAAAAAAGTAGAGAAACTTTCATTTAAGGACATAGATCCATATTTAATTAATAACTAAAAATAAATGTAATTAGATATAATCTCTCTCTCTCTCTTCCTCTCTGGAATAGGTCTCTTCAAGTTTTGGCCTACGTTGATGACATTGTTATAATTGGAAGGTCAGAAAAGGATGTCAAAGAGGCTTGTCGAGCTCTCGAAGCTGCTGTTACAAATAGGGACGTTTCTATTATCGAGGATAAGACGAAATTCATGGAATTTTCGTCTTCAACTGTACACTACAGTGCCCTTTATGTATTAACGGTTATACCTTTGTAAGGGTTGACGGATTCATATACTTTGGCACTGTTGTTAACGACCAAAACATACTTAGTGCAATAATCAACAGTAGAGTCAAAATGGCTAATAAGTGTTTCTTTGGACTGAGGAGACAACTAAGATCAAATCTTCTCAGCCAAAAAACAAAGTTAAAACTCTATAAGACACTCATACTTCCTGTGTTACTTTATGGAAGAAAAAAGAAATAAGACTAAGCAAGAAAAGACACGATTATTAATTCCATATCAGGATACTTTTGCCTACACATTGTATACTGCACTGGGAATTTTTGCAAGATAAGCAAAAATAAATGCAGTGCAACAGCATTTGAATATTAATTTCAATAGTAAACTATCAAAAACGTAAGTAACGGGAGATATAGATACATGCTAAGCAAAAAGTACATTGTATGGGAGTGTGCTGCAGGATTTTTTTAAAAAAGCACGATCACTTTTTTTTGTCAGGAGGAAGATGACTAGATTAATGCTTACCTACACATTCTTAATGAACATATGAGGGTAAGATTGTAAGAGGGAAATAAGGTGAAATGATGCTTATTTTTGATTTTTCTGTGTTGCCAGCAAAATAAGTAAAGAATGTCTTCACTTTTGGCTTCTTTCGTACAATATTGCTCTTTTAAACGAAAAAAAAATATACATTTCTTTCAAAAAAATTTGTCATAATAGCATAAGGCAAAAAAATTTCATTATAAACATATAATTTTTGTATATTTAATATTATGATGATTTCTCGTCTTATGCCATAATAATTACGTCACTTTAAATATAGATAATAATTCAACTCTTATTTTTATATGAGGACCTCATCTTTGACATACATTATTTTTGAAAGAATAAAAAAAAAAAAAAAAAAAAAAAAGAAATACCAGCAATTACTTAATTGTTTTAATTAAGCAAAACTATTATTAACTTTAAGCAAAAGGTTTCATCAATGTTATTTGAGTCAACAGAATTATGCAATATACCACATCTTCTGAAAACTTTAAAAATTTATTAGCATAATCTCAAAAACGTATTAAAATTATATATTAGTAAAAGTTCAATTTAACAAATACACATTTTCAAGCCATCCTCAAAATGACCTTATGACTTTAGTCACCCTGAAATTAAGACACAAAAATTGTATATTTTTTAACAAGTTAAAAATTACCGGCCTTCTAGCAAAAAATTGTCTTTTGGGGGGAATACATTTTATGCAGCTTAAGAGAGATATTATTAAAAGAAAAAAAGATTTTAATGGAAGAGATGTTTATTTATTTCTATTTTCAATACAGAAAAGGAAAAAAAAAAAAAACTCATTTTCTTTTTATAATCCTACCCTCTTATTTTTATGAAGACACTGATTATATTATATACTGGTTATATAGACAACCACTGGTAATATTATATTCTGCCTAACAAAAAAGAAAGTATTTTTCCAAATCCTGCCAAACAATTCAAAATAATGGGCCTTTTTTTTTAAACCACAAATCTATCATGCTCTCTTATTTTCCTTTTTGACAACTTACTACTAAAATCAACATTCACTATTATCTATAACATATCTATGAGACTGTAATGATGACGTCAAAAGATCCTTTGATTTTACTTCTTGTAATACTAACATTCTTCTCAAAAAAATTTCTGTCATTCATAATAGCAATAGTTATTGACTTTCAAAGAAAAAGAACATAAATATGTTTATAAAACACTAAAAAAAGTCCCTCTAAAAGTGAAAATAAACATAAATTGTGGAACTTACAGAACTTGTGTGTAATACTGTTCATGATGCCAGTATTGAAAATCTTCATAATCTGTCCCAGTTAACCATGTATTTAAGAGGATGAGACAACCACCAACAGATCTACAGAGAATAAATTACTTTTTTTTTCATTCATTTTTTAAAATTAATTTTTTCTCTCATTTTATTAAAGTTAATTAAAAAAAAAAGCTTTATGCGCATAGTTTTAAATATTGATAATTTTGAATATATTGGTAGAGTTAGGTACAGTAAACACTTGAATTTAAGCCGATAGTTTTTAAATTAGGCTTTTAATCATAACCAAAAGAATGAATTTATTAACTACTGGATAAAATATGTTTTGTAATTTAGTGAAAAAAATTCAGTTATTTTAAATTAATAGATTTTTTAAAGAAATCACATGATATAAATAAATTATTTTTTCTTTTTCTTTCGAAAAAAATTTATTTATATCATAATTTCAATCATAGTTTAAATCATGATAACCCTAGCTACCTGTGCTTATATAGTTTTCCATCTCTAACAACCATGCAAAAATAAAACTATTGATCCTAAGTTTCCCATCTTTTAAGCTTTATATAGTTTCCACGTTATAACTATATAAAGCTAATAACTATATAAACTATATAAAGCTAAAACTATATATAACTATTGATATTAGCATGAAACACTCAGATAGGACAACTGACTAAAGTTTGATTGGTACAACATAACATTATGATAGTTAATCAGTGAATGGATCCTTTAAATCACATTGAAAAATTTCATTTATCAGCACCTAACTTCAGTCTCAAACCAATCCATGGTTTAGCTTTATCTGATAAGCTTTTATACATTTTTCCAAATTTTATGATTCGAAATTTACGGGAAATATAAAAAAAAGGAAAGGAAAAGAAGAAGGTGAAACATGAAATGGCAGAAAAAAAAATATTAAAAAGAGGAGCAGAAAATGTATGAAATTTCATAACATTTTATACACTCTCTAAAGTATATGACACAAAATTTACAGAAAATATAAAAATCTAGGGTAAAAAATAAGGAAAAATTTGAAAATAGAAAGATTAGTAAAGAGAAAAACTCAGTACATGTGTTGAAATCTAATAAATGTCATGATATTTTATACATTCTCTAAAGTATATGATATAAAATTTACAGAAAATATAAAAATCAAGGGTAAAATTTGAAAATAAGAGAAAGAATAGTAAAGAGAGAAACTTAGAGCATGTGTTGAAATCTGATAAATGATGTAACATTTTATACATTCTTTAAAGTACATGATACAAAATTTACAGGAAATATTAAAATCAAGGGTAAAAAAAGATAAAATTTGAAAATAGCAGAAAGAATACTGAAAAGAGAAACGTAACATTTTATACATTCTTTAAAGTATAGCTGCCAACATGGATAGGAAAAAAAAAATCCAGTAGATTTCACAAAATAGTATAAATTTCATGATAACTGTTGCATAATGTACTAAATATTTAACACATAGGGAATTTTATAGTCATAAAAATAGAAAAACTGCAATATTTTCCAGTTAAAATTGACATTAAACATACTAGAAATGTTAAGTGTTATGTTTACTCATAATTTCATACATTAAAAAGCATTTAATTTATCAAAAATAATCAAAAGATTTTTTTAATTAATTTAAAAAGATAGTTCTGAAAAAAATAAACTGAGCATGAGTATGAGAAAAAAGCTTTGAACTGATTTCTATAATTCAGGTTCGCTTCATTATGTATTAGTAATACTTATTTAAATATTCAAGCAATAATCTGTACACAAATTCTATTTCAATAGGGACTTTTTTTTAAGGAAACTTACTCACTTTTAGGGAATTTTCTAAAAGGTTCAAAAACCAGGAGAATTTTAATGAAACCAGTAATAAAAAACCTGAAAAAATACAGAAGTCTACTGGAAAATCCAGTGGAGCTGGCAGATATGAGTATATGATACAAAATTACAGGAAATATAAAAATCAAGGGTAAAATAAAAAGTAAAATTTGAAAATAGCAGAAAGAATAGAAAAAAGTGCATGCGCTGAAATCTGACAAATTAATTTTATAGGTATTTTCATTACGATAAAAGTGCATTATAAGTTTGGTAATTGAATAAGGCTTACAGTAGAGATCGGAAATACGCATTCATCTAATGCACATGATAATTTTTTTTTTTTTAAATGAGAACATGTTCAAAACCCTAACATTTCAAAATAAATACATAAATAAAAGATTGCTCTACTCTGTTTAATACATTATCTATCAATTAGGAGAGATTTTTCAGAATTTAATGAATATTATTCAAGGCTTATATTATTAAATGTTTGAAATTACAGATATCACAGGCTTTATCCAAGGAAATAATGAAAGGGTATGTAAGTATAATCAGTAAAGTATTATTTGATTCAAAATTTCAAAATGCGGAAATTTCGTCGTATTATAAGATTTGATTTGCGGAATCAAAGGTCTTGAGATAAGCGGAATTACATTTGTGGAAAAATCAAATGCCCTGCTCCTGGTTTTTAGACCTGGAAGAATGATACAAAATACCTGAAATTCCAGGGTACACCGGAATACAATAACCTTGGCAGTTAGAGATATGCGAAAACTTAAAAAATTAAGACAGACAAAATAATATAACATGATTTTATAATAATAATAATTTTAAGCATAATATAAGAGCATATATGTATATATTTTCTTTTATGGAGCTTTTCATTTAATTTTGCATTTTGAAATTTCCCTAAACTGTTATTGCGACTGTATTAGATAAAAATAATTATAAGGCATATAAAAAATACATAAAATGTATTTTGATTGAAATAAATAGAAACCTGTAATAAAAACAGATTGGGAGCTACATTTGCAAATTGTGAATATATGATTAAAGGCTGTTGAATCAAACTATAAATAAATTTTAATTTAAATAATTGGTCATTTACTCGCAAATATGGAAGAATAAAGCTTTCAAGTATACAGAACCACAATAATAAAACTATATTTACATAAGCAGGCATTTAAAAAAAATTTAATTCCAGCATTTTATATACAGGGTATCTGCTACATTTTAGATTTTCAAATTCATGACTTTTCATGAATAATTCAAAGAATTTTTCACGACTTACCAAAGTTACTATTTTCTCCACAAAAATACAACAATAAATTTAAAAAAGCATTACAATAGCACTGATTGAAATGATAGGTATAACCCAAACTGTTATAATCTGCATCTTCATATTTATTGATTTTAAACTAAAGCAAATAACTAAATACTGTCAGATAGATGTAGTTATTTAAAGCTGTTTTTTTCTTTTTTAAAGCAAGTGTAATATGAAAAGCCTAAACTAGAATTTTAAATTGATAAAAAAAATTAAATTCGGAAATCAAAGAAATTCAAAAGATAATTCGCTCTAAAAATGATGTTCTTTTTTTCATTTTTTGAAAGAACACCATAATTTTTAAAGAACAGGATAAAAACATTTTATATTTTAATAGAATATGACTATGAGTGGGGATTTTGCTACAAATTTAGATATTTGGAATATCCGAACACTGTGAAATTGGGAGCGGATAAATTCCATTTTAATAATCAGATTTTTCGATGACCTATACCCATGACTTTCATGACAAATTTTGTTCAATAGCGAAATCAATGATTTTCCTAGTGCGCAGATGCCCTGAATATAAAATAATAGAATTAAAAAAAAAGTTCAAAGGCAAAAATTACCCTAAAACACCACCAAGAGCAGTAGCAGCCAACATGCCTTTTGCACCAAATTTCCATCGAGAAATTCCCCCTAAAAGAGCTGTAATAAATCAAAAAATAAATAAATAAAATATTTCTTAAAAATAATGAATATTAGCATTAAAAAGTACCTTATTGTTTATAAAATAATTAACAAATAAGAAAATATTTATTTGATTAAATATAAGTTTTGTCTAATATCAGAATTATTTGAGGAGACAAAATTGCCCTCTTCTAACAAAATCTACTTATTAGAATAAGTAGATTCTGTATTATATACTTATTAGAATAGTAGATTTTATTAGAATAAATAGATTAGTAGATTTTGTAAGGTAAGTAGACTTTTCGTTATTTAGATGTATACTGTTATTAGCTGTTATTGGGTGTATAAATAAGTTCCCGCCCTTTGTCACAAGAGGGCACTACAGGCACATCGATTGCTTCGAGAAGCATATGGTGAGGCTACTGCTTTAAGTGAGAGAATGGTTTCAGAACTTTAAAAACGGTGAGTTTGATGTGGCAGGTTGAAATTGTACAAAGACAGGATCCCAGACGTCGAACAAAAGGAAAAGTAAAAATAGGAAAAGCAAAAAAATTTAGCACATTGAGCCCCATTTGTAAATTACACAGTCTATTATACAGTTTATTATTTTAAAAGTTATTGGGTGTATAAATAAGTTCCCGCCCTTTGTCACAAGAGGGCACTACTGGCACATCGATTGCTTCGAGAAGCATATGGTGGTGAGTTTGATGTGGAAGGTTGAAATTGTACAAAGACAAGGAATTGGAAAAAGATTCATCCCAAACGCAAAAAGAACTCGCTCTCACATTACAAGGGACTCAGCAAGCAATTTCACATTGTTCCAAATCGTTGTGAATAATCCAAAATCAAGAAAGTTGGGTTCCTTACAAACTGAAGTAAAGACACATTGAACGTCAAATATGCTATTTGGAAACACTTCAATGGGAAATCCTACCCCAGCCGCCGTATTCGCCAGACTATGCCCCTTCAGATTATGACCTATTTTGGTTGATGGCACATGGGTCGATTAGAGGATATACTCAAAAGATGAAGAGTGTGTGTGTGGGGGGGGGGGGGGGGAGCGTAGATATCGACAATGTCAACCTTCACCTATGAAAAGGTACCCCATCATAGAATCGAGTTAACACGTCTTATATACTAGTGAATTGTAGATGTAATTATGTAGTGGTAGATACACTACAGTACCCCCCCCACCAGAATTATATCCGTGATAGAATTCGATGAATGGATGCCACTAGTTGATTCATTGCTGTTTTTGTGCGAAGCCGGGAGAGCTGTATTAAGATCACCGTGTTGCATTTAGCAGTCGAGTGTGTGCAAATCGACGTTGTGTATGATCGAGACGAGACTGAGCAGCAACAGTGTGAGGAGTGAGTTAATGTTGCAGTCACAAGTAGCAAGTCAACTATTCAATGTGGACCATCCATCGAAGTAGGCGTTTCCAGATCGAAGTGGGCGTTACTGTCAAGGTAGGCATGTCCACATCACGTAAGGTACCCCATCATAGAATTAAGTTAACACGTCTTATATACTAGTGAATTGTGGATGTAATTATGTAGTGGTAGATACGCTACAAGTGGTATCCAAATGCTCCCAGAAAGATGGGAAAAAGTAGTGTCTAGTAATGGAGAATACTTTGAATTAAGAATAATGTACCGTTTTCTCACAACAAACTGCTAAATTTTGATAAAAAACGAAGGAAACCAAATTTTTCTCCCAATATTTACTGCTGCATTTGACAAATATGCATTTATTAACTACACGGATTATATTGGAAACACAAAATTTCTCCCCACAGGCAAATTTTTGGATTTTTTAAAAAAGAAATTGAAGCCATATTTTTTGAGTATTGTGAGTAAATTTTCTTATATTCTGATCAGTACATCACATGTTACTGAGCTCTTAACACCTCATATTATTTTATGTGCACCTTACCCACACATCAATAACCTATTTGAACAAAACCTTTCAAATCCATAAATAAGACTTTAAAAAAATCACAACTATAAGAGCATATTTATAAATCCTTTTAAATAAAAAATATTTCTGACTTCAAGCAAATTTCTTTTTCTTATAGAAAAAGAA
The DNA here is from genome assembly GCA_949128135.1 of Parasteatoda lunata. Lineage (NCBI taxonomy): Eukaryota > Metazoa > Arthropoda > Arachnida > Araneae > Theridiidae > Parasteatoda > Parasteatoda lunata. The sequence continues at coordinate 126,183,131 of OX421970.1, forward strand.
ATCATGCCACCTTTGCTTGGAGATTTTCTATGTTTCCAGTTTATTTGAATTTTTTTATTTATCGACAGGATGTGTAATCAAAGTTTTGAACAAAAAATAACCACCTCTTAAGCACTTATCAAGCACTCAAAAAATATTCTTAAATTCTTTATTTTAAAATAATATGTAAGGGGATAGTTCCGGATTGTGATATGTCACGTTAACTACAATCGCCAAGGTGCCAAACAGATTTTACACTTGCAAATTTAAAAAACAAACAAACAGGTATATGTTTGCCTGGGGTGGCTACAAGTTATACCTTTTGATTCGGTCACTTTCTACGTTTTCTTTAATTTCTAGTAGGCCGCTGCTCAGAAGTTGCCAGGACTTGGCGAATATTCTGCCACGGAACACAATACGGAAATTTACCCAAATATGATTAGGATATGCCCGGCAATAATTTTTTTTTTTTTTTTTTTTACAATTATTGAAAGTTCATACATATATATATATATATAGAAACTTTCAATAATAGGAAGAAAAACTTGAATTAGTGCCCATATCCTAATACTATTATTGTAGTTGAATGAATTGTAAAAACATTGAATAGAATAGTGTGAAAACAACACTTTTTGTATAATTCGTGACAAAAACAAACATGATAACAACAATCTCATTTTGGAAAAGGGAACATTAAGGACTTTTTAAAAACACTGTTACATTTATATAATAATATTTTATAATGTATTATGGCGCTAATAAAGTAATTTTATTTACATATCAAAATAGATAGGGTTGAAATATGTAAAAGTACTTGTATTTGGATATAGTCATTGAGTAAAAAAAAAACAGGCAATTAAGGAATTTCATAGTAAACAAATTAAGGCCGAAAATAGGATCAATAATAATTAAATTAAGGGGAATGTGAAAAGTGGTAGTACAACGCTATCGTGGGATAACAATAACCCAACAGGTTCAAAAGGTCACAAAGTGTGAAGTTTAAACAAATTGGATAAATTGGTATCACCAAATTTTGAATAAGAGAGAAAACTAAAATGAATCAAAATCAAAGATTAAAAGATAAATAAGACAATGACATGCTATATCCTGATACAAGCTAGGCATTTGACATATTGACATGTCTCCAATAAAAATAAACAAACGTATGCCCAAACAAGAAATTGAAAATGTACTCACCACATAACGGAGAAAGAAAGAAAATACCAAAATCACCAAAAGGTGACAAATAAAATTCACACAATTCTTTCAATTCAGCACAACATTTAATTTTGAATAAACTAGCAATTTATTTAGTAACATATCTTCTGCCATATTTAGTAACACAAAAAAAAACAACAACAACTTAGGATTAGAAATGGGTGAGAAGAGAATTTAAAATAAAGTGTTATGCATAAAAAAAATAAGAGAAAGAAAAATTTAACTGGCGAAAATGATAAATATAGAAGGAAAGCTTAAATTTAATAGGAGATTATAAGTAGTCACTTTAATGTCAAAGGAGATTATAAGTATAAATGTAGATATTCAAATTCACAGAAAATGACAGTTTGGAGATTTAATTTAAAATTAAAGGCTAAGAAAAAAATAAATCCTTTCATTACGGACGAAGTCGGTATCTTGAGGAGAGAGGTATGCACCAGAGCAAGCACGCACCAGAGAGAATGTAAAAGTGTCTTAGATATTCATTAACTGGTGCAGAACCAGAAAAGTGATAGCCAATTAAATTTAAACAGAAGGAGAGTTTAAAAAATCAAGAGAAAGAGATTGGTTAAGTTAACCCCCTTACAAAAAAAAAATGAAGGGGAAAAAAAAAAAAAAAGAAAAGCGGGATTAGAGGGGTATCTCCCCCAACAGGAAGTGCAATGATTGCGTTGACCATCGTAGAAAGTCGAACAGAAAGTTAAAATAAATTTCAACTGCTATATAAAAAAAATGAAATAAAGATTTAAGGAAATTAAAAGATTAGATTTAAATAAAAGATTAAATTGCTACATTACACAAAGTGTAAATGCGACAATACACCCAATGAAAAAAGCACCTTACTTTAAAAAAAAAAAAATTTATTTTGAATGAGGTAATAAAATCTTGACAGTCTTCCTCAATGAGCCTGAAATTAAAAACTTGAACTGCATGATACTTACCACCTGTACCCATATGCTCCCATATGGAAATTTTATTTCTATAATTTTCAACTGTCATCGTGGTTAATCTAAAAATGAAAAACAAAAATTTACTTCCATAAACACAAAATTACAGATATTCTGAAGAGTTTAAAGAAAAGGAAAAGTGTACAAAGATTATATTCCTTAATTATCAACCATTTGAAATAAATAAATTAAAAAAAGATAACTAAAAACTGAACTAAATGACAACGAAGCTGCCATAAATGATTTCTGTGAAAATATTAACACCATAATCAAAAATAGGCGTCTTTAAACAACATCATAATCAAATTGATGAATAAAAAATAGGGTATGCAAATATAATTACTTACAAATAGACAGGGAGCATAGCCAGATATTTCAATAAAAAATAAGCACCTTTTAAGTACTTTTTAAGCAATCAAAAAATATTTTTAATCACTTTCCAAAAAAAAAAAAAAAATTATAATAAGGATCTGTGCAGTAGTAAAAATTATTTCCTTCTATCGTGTAAAATTCTTAATTTAAAAGCATAAAATCAATAAAATTCAAAAATATTTTTAAAAACTTTACATAATCATGATAAAATAACTAGTTTCTGATAAATAGTGCAGATAAAATTGTAAAAATCATGCATTGTGCAAAAATTATTACTTACAAATAGCCAAAGCTAAACATCCCACATTGCATTAAAAATAGCGTATGCAAACATTATTACTTACAAATAGACAGAGCTAAACATCCCATATTGCATAGCATATTTATACGCCCCTCTTGCTCCAGCTAGAGACATAGTATCAACAAGAGCCCTCTACGAAAGACAAAAGAATGTAAAAAATATTATGAAATGATATTTAAAAGAGAGATTTTGCATGTAAAATCCTATATACATGAATAAGCTATATGCAGAAATACTACACAACAATGTCAATACTACAGAACAATGTCAGCTTGTGCAGTACCTATGTATTAGAGATGGGTTTCTATCAATGTATTTTGATATTTTGTACTTAGCACTTTGTTAAATAATAAATAAAATTCACGATTCAAAGCAATATCAATAGATGGCGCTGCGCCAATGATCTTTCTCATACTTATGTTATATTTTTATTCTATCTTGTGCTGTCTCTACTAAAAAAAACGATGTGTTCATTTCTCCATAGTTAACTTATTTTGGGGTATCTTTATAGTACAATTTAATACACTTAAACATATCTAGAACTATAAATAACAATGGAAACATAGATGTTGTTACAAGAAAATGAATTATTAAAATTGCAAAATAATTTTTTTTTAAATATTTAATTTTAATTATTAAATTAATCATCTAAATATATTTAATATATTACTAATTCAACTGATAAAAAGAATTTAGTACCCAGAACAATGATGTTTCTATAACAATTAATATACCTATAATTGAGGCCAACAGGTTTGTCTAAATACATGGGCACACGGCTTCTGCTATGCATGCAGCCCTTCACTCAAGAAAGTTGTGCACTCCTAATTTAGCTAATCGAAAAAATTCAAAAAAGGTATGTTTTTTCGTCAAGTTTTTATTAATTTTGAATACGGTGTGAGAACGGAAGATACTACTAACTAATTTTAATATTTTTATGCCCATTTGATTCTTATTACAATAGCAAACTTTTCTGTACTAAACAGGGTGCACAGCCAGATTTTTCAACAAGAAATAACCACTCTTTAAGCTCTCAAAAAATATTTTTAAGCACTTTCCAAAAAAATATAGGATTAGCACAGCAAAAAATGTTTTTTTTTTCTTTCTTTCTAGCATTTAAAGTTCTTAATTTACAGCTAATGAATGAACATAATGCAAAAACATTTCCATAATTTTTTTAATAATCATGATAAAATAACTCAAATTTTTAATAAATATTGTAGAGTAAATTGTGAAAATCAGGCTTTTTTTTGTAATTTGTGACGACAATCGACAAGACAAAGAAAAAAAAAATCTTTTTAAAAGATAGAAAATTAAGATCTTTTTATAAACCCCAAATAAAAAAAAGCACTTTTTAAAAACGCTACATACTCTGACTAGAGTATTCCGAAATTCTAAAATTCCTTTTTTCGACACATTCCAATACACAGGGTTGCAAACTTACCCTAGCAAAATGTTGGCTTTCAAAAGTCGATGCAACATTTCGACGCATAAAGTCTTCTTTGGCTTGTTTCATACTGAACATGGCACCATACATGCCTGCAAGAGCAAGGCAGAATGTTCCACTCCTTATTACATATCTTAATTCAGGACTCAAGAAGCCAATGTCACTAAAATAATGATAAACAATCATGAAAAATAAAAACAATAGATAAAAATTATTATTTCTTTTTTAAAGTGTTATAATAAAAGAATCTCCTAGTTTCCCCAGAAAATTCAAACTCAGATTTCAGCGAATTGCCCACTACAAATTTTTATTAAAAAAAAGTTTACTTCTTCATTTATTGTCAAATAATATATTTTGCTCAGAAAATATAGCTAAATAAAGATATAAATTTCAAAATTCACCACAACTGTAGTACAAAAATAAATGAAATAATGAAGACTAATTTGATAACTAGTGAGACTTATAAACTAATCATGTAAAATGGTCGTTTTAAGAGAAATTTGGGTCCTTTAACGATACCATTAATTACTAATCAATAATTATCATCGTTAGGAAGATCTTTGCTAAAATGTAAGTAAAAAATTTAGCAGGCACTGAATAATAGTCACCAAAACTCAAGAGAATGATTGGTGAAATTACTGATGAAGAAATTTTTTCATGGAATTTATAGAACAGTTTTAAACTTTATGAAATTGGGTACTTCAAAAAATATTTTATCATAAAAACAGATCTTTAACAAAATATTCGACTATCAAAATTTTTACAAACTTCTTTTAAATTTTATATATACAGTGAAACCTCCTGTTATGGACACTCCTGCAAAGCGGACACATTTTCAATTCCCCGGAAATCTTCTATGAATAAACCATTATGTACAGTCTCCGCAAAGCGGACACTCCCGTAACCGGACGCGAACAGTCATTTTTGCCCTGAAACGTTATTTTCTATCTCTTCAAACCGGACACTACTTTTTCGAAATTTGATAAAAATAAAACTATTTCTGCTTTAAATTGCAAGGGAAAAAATGCAACTTTTCACCATTTTTAAAACATAATTTTTTTTACCTCATCCATAACTAAAAATATATTGTTAAGCTATTTCACTACTGAAGAATCAATCACCTGTCACCTCGCCTTATCTTATTAAAGAAAGGGGAGAAAATGATACTGCTCTTCTGAAATAATTCTACAGTGGCATCTTTTCATCTGGACCACACACGTTATGAGACCCCTCAAATTGAAATGACATCTTAAATGATCTCAATGCTTCTTCCCCATTGAAAATTTCTTTATTCTTATCAATTTGAAGTCTATATTTAACACAGCTGGAGTAAAAGAGAGAACAGAAGTATAATCTTAGAGGTGTTCATATAAATAAAACATTTATTCAGACACTTGGTAGCTGATCAATTATGAATAATCAACTCCACCATAGGTCCTCATGACTTACTGGTAGGCATTGCTTTTTTTTCTCCTGAGAATCGTGGGAGGTTTACTTTCAAAAAGGTATTAACCACATTCCCTATCAAATAATAGGTAGGTGTAAGGGGATGTAAACCTAATAATTGAAACTGACTGAGGACTGACAGCTCCTATTTGGTATCATATGACTAATTTAAATATTTGTGTTAATAGGAAAATCATATTTATTTATCTGTAGCTACATCTGGAATTATGTATTTTTTTCAAACTTTTTTATCTTTCCTAAAGTTTAAATAAATATCCTTGTAAACAGTTATTGTAGACAATTTAATTATTTCTACATCTTTGAAAATATTTTGAAAACAATTTACCGTGTTAAACGTCATTATTAGGGTACCCTTCCCGTAAACCGACAACTCTCATAAACGGACAAATTTATGGTCCCAAGAATGTCCGCTCAACGGAGGTTTTACTGTATGTATATATATATACAAAAAGAAGAACAATATTTTCATTCAATATTTAATTTATTTAAAAACAAAAGTAAACTCAAAATTTAAATTACTTAAAATAATATTCAAATTAATTTTAAATCATTTAAAAAAAATTATAATCAAATTTTAAATCACTTAAAAATAAAATTAAATACAAATTATAAATTGCTGTTCAATTTAATTGTCCAATTGCTTAAAAACAAAGCAAAATAATTTAACAAAAATGTTATATTTTAGTTTTCAACTTCTAAGTATTTCAAAAATTGGATTAGAACCTAAAGTTAAATTAATTAAAAATAAAACCAAATAAAAATAATTTACTTGAAAGAAAAAACAGGGTTTCTCAGTTAACCCTAAGATTGGACGAAATAAACAAACATAATTATCTTTGACCATTAAACAGGTTTTCAGTGGTTAAGTAATAAATTTAGAAGTGAACGAAATTTTTCTAGGAGAAATATCAAATAAAATGGGCTAATTGAAAAGCAATAATAAATCACTAATAATTAAAAAAAAAAAAAAAAAAATAGTTGATAGGTTTTATTTTTCATTTTGTAATGTACGTGTAATTAATATGTGGTAGATGTAAGTGCAATTAATGTAACATGCTTTCATTTTATTAAAATATTACTTATCTTTATTAGATTGAAGTATGCTTAAATAATTTTTATTTTAAATTAAGTAAATAAAATAAGTAACAACAACCTGATGAAATAGTAGACATAGAATATTTCCTCGTGATAATGAGGTCAAAATATTTAATGCATTAGAAAATATTAAAAATGTTTGTAATTGTATAATAATTAAGGAAATAAATTTCTTGAAAGTTTATTTGAGCTCTTAAATAATTTTAAGAAATCTCAATTTCATACCTGCCAACATAGGAAAAATAAAATAACAGAGATTTTACTATCAACATTTTTTAGGCTACAAGTAAAGTTTTGATACATCAAGCATAATCATGTAAGTCAAAAAGAGAAATTCAAAATTGGAAATAATATAAGCACTTATAGTTAGGGTAGTAAAAAATATTCATATAAATCTTAATCTCTAAATAAAAATTTTTTAAACCACATAGTTTTCATTACAGCGCGTCGCTTATTTTTTTCTTTTCTCGCATTAAAAAATTATTGACACGAGAAGATCGTACACTATAGTAATCAATTTCAAAATGCGCAAATCTCGCGAATTTTGGAAAAAATTTCATCTTCTGCCATTTTGAATAAAATCCGTTTCTTCCTTGATCTTTCATTATTTTGTTATTTAGCTTCTCTATTTACCAGTATTGTTCAGAACCGGTGCGAACAGCAGAACACAATGCCCGAATGACGGAACACGTAAGACGTTTAAATTTTTTTCAATGTTACAAATTTACTAAGTGATTCCAAATTGTTTAGCATCTGTTGCAAGGTCATTTAGCACTCAAAACCAAATTAAGGCAAAATATCGTAGACAAATGATTAATAAACATTTGAGCTACCTAATGAGAAAAGCTGATGAAAAAGTAGATATATAGAACATTTTCCATATGATGATGCAACAAAAATATTCAATGCTTTAAAAATTAGAAGATTTTAAAAATGTATTATAATTAAAGGATTATTTTTTTACAAGTCTATTCGTGTTTCTTTAATTTTTAGAAATCTCACTTAATTTTTTGAAATCTCACCCTGTTTTTGAGAAAGGGTGAGAAATTCTCTCTCATTTTTTTCTGCAATGAAAAGACTGAACCAGTATTTATAATTACTTAAAATATACTAAACACTCAACCTACTGGATAAACTGGTAATAGCACCATCTGTTGAGGAATAAGAGAAGTATTTTTGCCACTATAAATTATTTTATCAGCAAATATTCTTTTTTTAAATTTCTTCAACAAATAAGGAGAAATTTGACAATATACAGAGGAGATAGTCGTAAAATACAGGAGTCTTCATTAAAAAACAGGAGACTTGGTAGGTATGCACTTTGTTTTTGGGAAAGTGTGAAAAATTCTTCCCCCATTTCTTTTCTGTGATGAAAACTTTACAATTCATTAAGTTTTTAAATTTGATAAAAAAAAGTTAACTCTCTTAATTTATTTAAATATTAGTTTGTAATAATTAAATAAGGATATAAACCTCATTATTATTAGAGGTATGAAGAATTTTAATTGCAGTGTATCTTAAAATAATATTGAGTATTATTTACACATTTTATCAGAGTTTTCACTGTTAAACACAAAAATCTAATTAACACAAAACAATAAAAATCTGATTGAAATGAAAAAACCAACGTTTGATGTATATTTTTTTAAACAAAATATAGTTAATTTTTATCAACCTTGATAAAATACCTTAATGTTTCGCCCAGGGTCGCTAAAATCCTCAGCACACCCCTGAGCAAGCATTTCAATGAAGTAACTGAGCTTCGTGACAGAACTGCGGCGACACAGTGACATTGTCACAGAATGTTTCATAGTATTTGCAGAAAGATTTTTCATTTGGGAAGGGAAACATTTTCGTTTCTGCATAATATTTCGCAAAATGTTTCTTTTTTTCCCTTGCAGAATTTATTTTCAAAGATGTTTTTCCTGCACATCAAGGAGGAAAGAAATAAGCATGAATTTTCTATTCTCATTTGAGATTTTTTTTTTTTTAAATCGATAATAACTGGCTTCAGCTAGAATTTCAAATGTAATGTAAAATAAAAAACTGAGAAATCGCGAAAGTTTAAAAGATAGTTTGGTCTAGAAACGTTCTTTCTTTCAGTTTTCCTTAAAGAGCACGATATTTCACATTCACCTATTTGAGTATTGCTTTTTTAAGGGTCCTATTCGATTGATTCGTGATCTTTATTTTGGGAATTCTGCATGGATTTTACAATTTTTAATTTATGTACTAATTTTAATTTATTATCGTTTAATTTATTTACGAATTTTAATTTGAGTAATGATTTACACAATTCGAAATTGCCTTTTTGTTCGCCGACAAAATGAGAGAAAATCGCCTATAATATTAGAATTAAAAAAATATTTCTTTTACAATTTAAAATTTTTATACATCTTTATTCTGTAATTTCTTCTGTAAACACAACGTTTAAATTAGTAATGGTTTTAATTAAAAGCATCTTAAAGAAAAACTTTAGTGCCAGGGAAGTTAGTCTCAGAAAGCCAGAAAAAATTCTACTACAGGGTAACTGAGGTTCGAATCTCTGCGATCAATACGGCTGGTCCATACGAATTCTGATCAAATAGGACCTTTTCTAACTAACGGCACATTAATATTAGATTAGTATAATTATAAAATACGATATATTTTTTGCTCTTAAAAGGGGTTCATGAAAATTTAATGTTTGCATAATCATATTCAATCAGGAAAGCGAAACATAATATACTTGCCTTTTCGAAAACATTCTTTTCACTCTCTCTTTTCCTGTTTCGTTGGACAAAGCATATTTGACACCACTTTGTTCGATATATGTTGATTTCCCATCGGAACATTGTACAAATTTAATAAGAAGACCCATGCTATAATGGATCCGGATGTTGATATGGAATATCGGAATCATACGCTTCCGTGTAACTATTTTTTCATCTTCATTCTCGATCCACTAGCAACTAAAACAGCATTCTCACCGAATGAGATCACCGTTTGCCAAACCTCCGATCACCATTTAGAAAACCGGTTTTTGCATAAATGCTTATATTTTTAAATGCATATAATAGCATTAAATTAAAGGAGGCGGTACGCAATGTGACCCCACAATTTATTATGTTTGTATACCTAAAATTGTGATGCGAAAAACTTTATTTTGAGGAAATTCGCCTTCTAAAAAGCGTTAGATACGGAGAAATTCGAATATGTATAACATATTCGAATATGTTATACGGAGAAATTCGAAGTCATATATCAATATTAACAAAAGGCCTCATAATAGACCTTAATATTAACCCATAATATTTTATTTGGACAAGGTATCATATTACCGGGTACTACAGTCACTCGAAAAAATAGCTGAGCACCGTGACCCTTGCAAAATAATTTTAAAAACGCAAAACGACAAAATGAAATGCATTAGTCTCGATTCTCACTGCTCTGTCGCGACGCTGTTTTTTGAAATGTTCCCACTGCTTTGTCGTGACGCATAGTTTAGTTTTGTGTGACAATGAAATGACCAATTTTGGCCAGTAAACATGACAAAAAAAACTGGTAAGCCTCCGCAGAAGCCATTTCAAAACAAAAAATGAATTTCAATGCGTGTGTACCCAACGTTGGCGAGCCAAAAAACCAGAGAGCCTCCGCAGAAGCCATTTCAAGCAAAAATGAATTTCAATGTGTGTGTCCTCAATGTTGGCGAGCAAAAAAACCACCGAGCCTCCGCAGAAGCCATTTCAAGCAAAAAAATGAATTTCAATGTGTGTGTTCTCAAGTGTTTTACGCCACAACGCCCAACGTTGGCATCGTGTGTATTTGCGCTTTCAGGATATCACCGGATGCATTTCCAAGAAATGGTTTGACAAACACATCCCCCAAATACACTTTCAGGATATCACGTGACAGGACATTTGTTTGAAACAACGTCATCACCGGATCCAGAGGATGTGGCCATATCACCCCACCCAGGATATTTTGAAATCTTTGTGAGGGTTGCGTCACGTGGATCATTTGAAATGACCTGGTTCTCAAATCCTGGGGATGGGGGATTGTGAGTTGAATTGAATTCCAAGGTCATTGGCCCAATTACATTCTGGCGATGCGTTGAGAGTGTGTCGAGACTCGAGGCTTGGCTCCAACACTCAGCTTAAAAAAACTGGACCGGAAGTGGGTGTGGCCAAACGTCAATGACTGCTTATAATAACGACCACCCAAAAAGTTGCGTTTCCAAAATTTCAAATTTCGTCTCGAGAAAATTTTTTGCTCGACTCAAAATCTCAGGACAAGTGAAAAAAATTTTTTTAACCGGAAGTGGGCAAAGGTCAAACGTCAACAACTGCTTATGATGACGACCACCCAAAAGTTGCGTTTCGAAAATTTCAAATTCTGTCTCGACAAAATTTTGCTCGACTCAAAATCTCAGGACGAGTGAAAAAAAAATTTTTCTATATAAAAACTCTCGTATAGCAATCCGTGGTTTTCCGCGCTCCCATTCCGCGCTTTTATCATTATCACTCTTTTATAAAAATCATCCTTTTTCTATCAAATACAGACGACATCATAGAGGGGTTCATACCATTCCCGCGAAATATCGCTGCTAAAAGATAAAGCATAAATGATGATAAAAATCCCGATCCCCCAACCCAAAACCCCAGTCCCAACCCAATCTGCAAGCCCCCCAGGCTGTCAGATCCAACTCGATGGATTCCAAAGCCAGCGCCATGGATTTCAAGACTCCCACTCCAAGACTATCCATGCATGTCAATCTCTCTCGCCATGTGTCAAAGCCAGATAGATTCAACAAAATGTCACGCATCCCAGTGCCCGTATCCATAATTCACAACCGCATTTTTCCGATGAATGTGGCAACAGCTCCATGGATCCAGAGCACCGGTGTGTTTCCGAAGCCATACGACGCCATTCCAAACGGGATTCGACACGCATCTCCAAAACCTTGTCAATCGTCAAACCCACCCAGCTGTGATCCCACTCCATGGATTTCAGATCCAACTCTATGGATTTCAGATCCAACTCCATGGACTCCAGATCCAACTCCATGGATTTCAGATCCGACTCCAAGGACTTCAGATCCGACTCCAAGGATTTCAGATCCGACTCCAAGGATTTCAGATCCGACTCCAAGGATTTCAGATCCAACTCCAAGGATTTCAGATCCGACTCCAAGGATTTCAGATCCGACTCCATGGATTTCAGATCCAACTCCAAGGATTTCAGATCCGACTCCATGGATTTCAGATCCAACTCCATGGATTTCAGATCCAACTCCAAGGATTTAAGATCCAACTCCATGGATTTCAGATCCGACTCCATGGATTTCAGATCCAACTCCAAGGATTTCAGATCCCCACTCCATGAATGTGGATTGTGACTCGAGGCATGGCTCAAACGCTCAGCTAAAAATAACTAGACCGGAAGTGGGCGTGGCCAAACGTCAACGACTGCTTATGACAACGACCACCCAAAAAGTTGCGTTTCGAAAATTTCAAATTTCGTCTCGAGAAAATTTTTGCTCGACTCAAAATCTCAGGACGAGTGAAATTTTTTTTAAACCGGAAGTGGGTAAAGGTCAAACGTCAACAACTGCTTATGATAACGACCACCCAAAAGTTGTGTTTCGAAAATTTCAAATTCTGTCTCGAGAAAATTTTTTGCTCGACTCAAAATCTCTGGACAAGTGGAAAAAAAAAAAAAAAAAAAAAAAAAAAAAAAAAAAAAAAAAAAAAAAAAAATAGACCGGAAGTGGGCAGAGGTCAAACGTCAACAACTGCTTATGATAACGACCGCCCAAAAGTTGCGTTTCCAAAATTTCAAATTCTGTCTCGAGAAAATTTTTTTGCTCAACTCAAAATCTCCGGACGAGTGAAAAAAAATTTTTGAAACTTTGTAATAAAAAAACTGTCGTACAGCTAACCTTGCTGGGTGCACACTTTGTGCACACTAGTAAAAATACCATTTTCTCAATATTACACGCCTAAAATTATGTAAAAAGCGTGGGAATTATCGTTTGAAAACCTGAAATGTAAAAAAGGTCCAGAACCCAATCAATCGACATACCCAACCCTTTCCAATCCAGTACAATGGGATTTCAAACCATTTTCCCGTGTGTCCAGACAACCCACTCGACGGAGCAGTCCAATCGATAATGGCTAGACGATCTGTGTGAGAGCTCCAGAAATTATTGGGTTGAGCTGAGATGATCCAAACTCAACACCTTGCTTGAAAAAAAAAAAAAAAAAAAAAAAAAAACTTAACCGGAAGTGGGCAAAGGTCAAACGTCAACGACTGCTTATGATAACGACCACCCAAAAGTTGCGTTTCGAAAATTTCAAATCCCGTCTCGAGAAAATTTTTTGCTCGACTCAAAATCTCCAGACGAGTGAAAAAAATTTTTTTAATCTTTGCATTAAAGGCTGTCAATTAATCTTAACCACTTTACACATTTCTATGCACACCTAAAAATAGCATTTTTCTCCATTATTATTTTCTCGCTCTTTCAACATCTATTTTTATAAAATATACCTGACACATCTCCTCAAACACGTATACAATCACGTGAAAAGATGAAACGTAAAACGATTGAAAACTCCAACCCAAAGCCACTACACCACCCCCATCTGCGAGTCCATCCCATGGATGTCAAAACATTTTTCACAAAAAACAATTTTACAAAATGGAACACGATCCCATGCGAAAGCTCCGCGATACCAAAGCCCACCCATCTCAACGCCTGTCAAAGCAATGCCTTACCCCACGGATGAAGCTGCGGCTCCATCGTCACGAACCCCACGGAGTTGGTCTCTCGATCCACGGAATGTCAAAGTTTTTCGAAGCAGTCCATTGAAAAGGTCGTCCGATGCGTTTGACTGGATCCCAAACGCTTTGTGGGGAAACTTTTGGAAATTGTGACAGATTCCCAGGGCTTTGACATTGCGACTGAATCCAAAAAAAAAATTATTATTAATTTTTTTTTATTTTTTTTTATTTATTTTTATTCTTTTATTTTTATTGTTTTGAGGGTGGATGAAGTGGAACCGAGGCTACATTGAAATTGCTTCCAGGCGCCTCAGCGATATAAATCTGTGGGGTAACCGTGGCTTGCCTTTTCAAAATTGTTATTTCGTGCTCCAGCGCCGCTATTTTGAGTTTTTGTGTTTCGTTTTCGTATTGGGTGGCGGCTGTCTGATGCTTCAAGTCGCTTATTTCTTGCTTCAGTATTTCAATTTCTGCATGGAGTCTTTTCATTTCAACAGCTTGTTTTTTTGTCACCTGCTCTATAATACCCAATTGAAAGACTTGTTGTTTATTTAGCGTGTAGTACACATTCTCCATGTGTTTACGCCAAGAATTACCCATTTGAATTTGATGTGTCATCGCTGCAACTCGATTTGGAAAGATGGGTGTGGTATCCGTGGGTCGAACGAGCATGATGTCATCCTCTGTCCAGTACAATTTATGCTCTCCAGCAGGATGAGGTTCGTAATCCCATCGCAAATAAGCGGGACAGTGTTGGAGCTTCGGCAAAACGTCAAGCACTTTGACGCGATATTTTTTCACGTTTGACGACCAGTACGCTTCAATTTTCCAATCGATGATGACTTTATTGCGAAGCTTTTGGATTATCCATTCCATGGAACCTTTCGACCATAAAAGGACCATGGACATGACGGAATGCTTATGTAACGGGCGATTGATGTAAAAATGTCCACCTCGCCCCACGCCCGGCTTCTTGGATCCAGAGCATTGAGCTTTTTCGCTCGATACATAATGAATGGTATTTGCCAAATGAATGGCCAATGTGATCTTTTTCTGTCTTTTGCAATAGCGCTCTGAAGCATGAGGCACGTGAATCTTGTTCCACGTTTTCAGATAGGTGGATTGATTGCGTACAGCCACAATCATGTGGCGATGGAGTTTATCACAAGCCATTGTATTTTTCTCGACAGTCGTGCAACCATCGCACAAGCACCAGTAAGTGGAGACCACCAGTTGACTGGCATCCATTGCTGCCGACATTTTCGTCTTGAAACTGGAAAAGGCGTACGATCGAATATACACGTGATAGAAAGACCATTCGTTGGAAAAGAACATTCGAAACAGGGCCGAAGCCTCATGACCCAAATTACTCTCATCATCAAACACGAGAAACGAACCCGTGTCTGTCAACGCTTGAAAATCACCCGGATAGTTGTCATAAAATCCAATTTGTTGCAAATCCTCTTCCATGTCTCGATGGTTGAGTCGATGATAAAGGGATGAGGGGTCAAAAGAAGCACAGGTACATAATTTAGGAGTGGAGCTTTCGGAATGGATTTCAGATGCAGCGCTGGTTCCAGCAGTTGGAGTGTCTGTGTGATTTGACATTTTTCTTTTGTGTTTCTTATTCTGATTTCGGAACTGAGCAAAGCATGTTTCTCTGTGGACGTGATCCGCCGTTGAATTTGAAAATTTGTATTGTCCGCAAAAAATACATTCAATCTTTTCATTGTAACCGTGAATGGAGTGAGAATGAGTTTTTCGATACTCGTCCAATGTCATTTCTTGGTAGCAAAATGGACAATGGATGGGCTGATTATTCCAATAACGGTATGCAAAATACATATTTCTATTTTTTGGACTCATCTTGACGACACACCCTCCAGATGCAAATCAAAACAATCGAATACTTTTTAGCGGTGGAATCGGCTACGATGACTCAACTACAATCTAACGGAATATTATCTTGATTCTAGTTTTTTCATACAAAAAAAAATTAATAATAATTTTTTTTTTGGATTCAGTCGCAATGTCAAAGCCCTGGGAATCTGTCACAATTTCCAAAAGTTTCCCCACAAAGCGTTTGGGATCCAGTCAAACGCATCGGACGACCTTTTCAATGGACTGCTTCGAAAAACTTTGACATTCCGTGGATCGAGAGACCAACTCCGTGGGGTTCGTGACGATGGAGCCGCAGCTTCATCCGTGGGGTAAGGCATTGCTTTGACAGGCGTTGAGATGGATGGGCTTCGGTATCGCGGAGCTTTCGCATGGGATCGTGTTCCATTTTGTAAAATTGTTTTTTGTGAAAAATGTTTTGACATCCATGGGATGGACTCGCAGATGGGGGTGGTGTAGTGGCTTTGGGTTGGAGTTTTCGATCGTTTTACGTTTCATCTTTTCACGTGATTGTATACGTGTTTGAGGAGATGTGTCAGGTATATTTTATAAAAATAGATGTTGAAAGAGCGAGAAAATAATAATGGAGAAAAATGCTATTTTTAGGTGTGCATAGAAATGTGTAAAGTGGTTAAGATTAATTGACAGCCTTTAATGCAAAGATTAAAAAAATTTTTTTCACTCGTCTGGAGATTTTGAGTCGAGCAAAAAATTTTCTCGAGACGGGATTTGAAATTTTCGAAACGCAACTTTTGGGTGGTCGTTATCATAAGCAGTCGTTGACGTTTGACCTTTGCCCACTTCCGGTTAAGTTTTTTTTTTTTTTTTTTTTTTTTTTTTTTTTTTTTTTTTTTCAAGCAAGGTGTTGAGTTTGGATCATCTCAGCTCAACCCAATAATTTCTGGAGCTCTCACACAGATCGTCTAGCCATTATCGATTGGACTGCTCCGTCGAGTGGGTTGTCTGGACACACGGGAAAATGGTTTGAAATCCCATTGTACTGGATTGGAAAGGGTTGGGTATGTCGATTGATTGGGTTCTGGACCTTTTTTACATTTCAGCTTTTCAAACGATAATTCCCACGCTTTTTACATAATTTTAGGCGTGTAATATTGAGAAAATGGTATTTTTACTAGTGTGCACAAAGTGTGCACCCAGCAAGGTTAGCTGTACGACAGTTTTTTTATTACAAAGTTTCAAAAATTTTTTTTCACTCGTCCGGAGATTTTGAGTTGAGCAAAAAAATTTTCTCGAGACAGAATTTGAAATTTTGGAAACGCAACTTTTGGGCGGTCGTTATCATAAGCAGTTGTTGACGTTTGACCTCTGCCCACTTCCGGTCTATTTTTTTTTTTTTTTTTTTTTTTTTTTTTTTTTTTTTTTTCCACTTGTCCAGAGATTTTGAGTCGAGCAAAAAATTTTCTCGAGACAGAATTTGAAATTTTCGAAACACAACTTTTGGGTGGTCGTTATCATAAGCAGTTGTTGACGTTTGACCTTTACCCACTTCCGGTTAAAAAAAAATTTCACTCGTCCTGAGATTTTGAGTCGAGCAAAAATTTTCTCGAGACGAAATTTGAAATTTTCGAAACGCAACTTTTTGGGTGGTCGTTGTCATAAGCAGTCGTTGACGTTTGGCCACGCCCACTTCCGGTCTAGTTATTTTTAGCTGAGCGTTTGAGCCATGCCTCGAGTCACAATCCACATTCATGGAGTGGGGATCTGAAATCCTTGGAGTTGGATCTGAAATCCATGGAGTCGGATCTGAAATCCATGGAGTTGGATCTTAAATCCTTGGAGTTGGATCTGAAATCCATGGAGTTGGATCTGAAATCCATGGAGTCGGATCTGAAATCCTTGGAGTTGGATCTGAAATCCATGGAGTCGGATCTGAAATCCTTGGAGTCGGATCTGAAATCCTTGGAGTTGGATCTGAAATCCTTGGAGTCGGATCTGAAATCCTTGGAGTCGGATCTGAAATCCTTGGAGTCGGATCTGAAGTCCTTGGAGTCGGATCTGAAATCCATGGAGTTGGATCTGGAGTCCATGGAGTTGGATCTGAAATCCATAGAGTTGGATCTGAAATCCATGGAGTGGGATCACAGCTGGGTGGGTTTGACGATTGACAAGGTTTTGGAGATGCGTGTCGAATCCCGTTTGGAATGGCGTCGTATGGCTTCGGAAACACACCGGTGCTCTGGATCCATGGAGCTGTTGCCACATTCATCGGAAAAATGCGGTTGTGAATTATGGATACGGGCACTGGGATGCGTGACATTTTGTTGAATCTATCTGGCTTTGACACATGGCGAGAGAGATTGACATGCATGGATAGTCTTGGAGTGGGAGTCTTGAAATCCATGGCGCTGGCTTTGGAATCCATCGAGTTGGATCTGACAGCCTGGGGGGCTTGCAGATTGGGTTGGGACTGGGGTTTTGGGTTGGGGGATCGGGATTTTTATCATCATTTATGCTTTATCTTTTAGCAGCGATATTTCGCGGGAATGGTATGAACCCCTCTATGATGTCGTCTGTATTTGATAGAAAAAGGATGATTTTTATAAAAGAGTGATAATGATAAAAGCGCGGAATGGGAGCGCGGAAAACCACGGATTGCTATACGAGAGTTTTATATAGAAAAATTTTTTTTTCACTCGTCCTGAGATTTTGAGTCGAGCAAAATTTTGTCGAGACAGAATTTGAAATTTTCGAAACGCAACTTTTGGGTGGTCGTCATCATAAGCAGTTGTTGACGTTTGACCTTTGCCCACTTCCGGTTAAAAAAAATTTTTTCACTTGTCCTGAGATTTTGAGTCGAGCAAAAAATTTTCTCGAGACGAAATTTGAAATTTTGGAAACGCAACTTTTTGGGTGGTCGTTATTATAAGCAGTCATTGACGTTTGGCCACACCCACTTCCGGTCCAGTTTTTTTAAGCTGAGTGTTGGAGCCAAGCCTCGAGTCTCGACACACTCTCAACGCATCGCCAGAATGTAATTGGGCCAATGACCTTGGAATTCAATTCAACTCACAATCCCCCATCCCCAGGATTTGAGAACCAGGTCATTTCAAATGATCCACGTGACGCAACCCTCACAAAGATTTCAAAATATCCTGGGTGGGGTGATATGGCCACATCCTCTGGATCCGGTGATGACGTTGTTTCAAACAAATGTCCTGTCACGTGATATCCTGAAAGTGTATTTGGGGGATGTGTTTGTCAAACCATTTCTTGGAAATGCATCCGGTGATATCCTGAAAGCGCAAATACACACGATGCCAACGTTGGGCGTTGTGGCGTAAAACACTTGAGAACACACACATTGAAATTCATTTTTTTGCTTGAAATGGCTTCTGCGGAGGCTCGGTGGTTTTTTTGCTCGCCAACATTGAGGACACACACATTGAAATTCATTTTTGCTTGAAATGGCTTCTGCGGAGGCTCTCTGGTTTTTTGGCTCGCCAACGTTGGGTACACACGCATTGAAATTCATTTTTTGTTTTGAAATGGCTTCTGCGGAGGCTTACCAGTTTTTTTTGTCATGTTTCCTGGCCAAAATTGGTCATTTCATTGTCACACAAAACTAAACTATGCGTCACGACAAAGCAGTGGGAACATTTCAAAAAACAGCGTCGCGACAGAGCAGTGAGAATCGAGACTAATGCATTTCATTTTGTCGTTTTGCGTTTTTAAAATTATTTTGCAAGGGTCACGGTGCTCAGCTATTTTTTCGAGTGACTGCGTGACGAGTAGGTCGAGAGCCGTCAAGAGCCGTCAAACCGAGTCGCGGGTCTGGTTTGACGGCTCCTGCCATTGACGCCATGCTACAGACCTTTTGGAATCGACCCCCTGCGGAAATGGACAAAGAGACACGACAACAGTTTCCAATTCAGCATTTTAATCATTTATTTTTTCATAAAAAAAATTTAATTTTTACAAATGGAAGCGTTTACATGACATTTTTGTTTCTTCTTTAATAAGGATTTACATGACATTTTTTTCTTGCATCGCTTCGATGAGGTAGGGGGTTGAGGATGCATCTCCTTCCACAGGGTCTTGCTCAGCAAGTTTCTCGTTTCGTGTAGCGCTTCGAGGGCGACTCCCTTCTGGGCAAAGAGTTGTTCCAGAGTTGTTTTTCTAAAGTTCAAAGCTCAGAGATTTTCTAAAGTTGCGAGCTCAGAGATCTTCTAAAGTTGCGAGCTCAGAGATTTTCTAAAGTTGCGAGCTCAGAGATTTTCTAAAGTTGTGGGTTCCGAGAAATTCTAAAGTTGCAGGTTTCAAGAAATTCTAAAGTTGCGGGTTCCGAGAAATTCTAAAAATGCGGGTTCCAAGATTTCCCAAAGTTTCCAGCTCCAAAATTTTCTGACAAGCTGAGACATCAAGACTTGGCGCTTCGTTTAAATCTGCAACGTTAGAAAAAAAAAAAAAAAAAAAAAAAAAAAAAAAAAAAAAAAAAAAAAAAATATATATATATATATATATATAATTTTTTTTTTTTTTTTTTTTTTTTTTTCAACGTATAACATTTTTACAGTGTCACAGAAATTCTAAAGTTGAGAGCTTCAAGAAATTCTAAAGTTGTGGGTTCCAAGAAACTGTAAGGTTGTGAACTCCAAGAAATTCTAAAGTTGCGGGTTCCAAGAAATTTTAAAGTTGAGAGCTCCAAGAAATTCTAAAGCTGTGGGCTCCGAGAAATTCTAAATTTGAGAGCTCCAAGATTTGAGCTTGATCTGTGTGAAGTTGAGTGAGGTCAGAAAATTCTAAAGTTGTCAGAGCTCCAAAAACATCTGATGTGTAGCTTGTCTTGATTGCCGAGAAATTTTCTAAAAATGGTCACCGAAATGTCTATCTCATCGAGACGAGTTTATAGATGCCCAACACAATATACCTTGTTTGAAAATTTAAAATTGTACCGTGGTTGGTACAACTGAAAACAGAGACCACCAAAATATTTTACTCATCAAGACGAATCTGTCGATACCTCACACGATATATTTTGCTAAAAAGTCTTTGTGTAAAAATCTAATTCCGCTCCATGGGGGGTCTCATGGACTCGGGTCCAATCAAAAAATTTCATTCATCGAGACGAATCTCTGGATACCCCGCATGATATATTTTGATAAAAAGTCTTTGTTTGAAAGTCTAACTCCGTTTCATGGGGGGTCCATTCGACCCGGGGGCCATCAAAAAATTTTACTCTTCGAGACGAATCGATCGATACCCCACATGACATATTTTGATGAATAATCTTTAATTAAAAATCTAACTCCGCTCCATGGGGGGTCTCGTGGACACGGGTCCAATCAAAATTTTTTACTCATCGAGACGAATCGATCGATACCCCACATGATATATTTTGTTTGAAAGTCTTTGTGTAAAAATCTAACTCTGCTCCATGGGGGGTCTCATGGACCCGGGTCCAATCAAAAAATTTTAATTATCGAGACGAATCTATGGATACCCCACATGATATATTTTGATAGAAACTCTTTGCCTTAAAATCTAACTCCGCTCCATGGGGGGTCTCGCGGACCCGGGTCCAATCAAAATATTTTACTCATCGAGACGAATCAATAGATACCCCACACGATATACTTTGTAAGATTTTTAAAAAATGTTTCATGGGGGGTTCATTCGACCCGGGGGCCATCAAAAAATTTTACTCTTCGAGACGAATCGATCGATACCCCACATGACATATTTTGATGAATAATCTTTAATTAAAAATCTAACTCCGCTCCATGGGGGGTCTCGTGGACCCGGGTCCAATCAAAATTTTTTACTCATCGAGACGAATCGATCGATACCCCACATGATATATTTTGTTTGAAAGTCTTTGTGTAAAAATCTAACTCTGCTCCATGGGGGGTCTCATGGACCCGGGTCCAATCAAAAAATTTTACTTATCGAGACGAATCTATGGATACCCCACATGATATATTTTGATAGAAACTCTTTGCTGTAAAATCTAACTCCGCTCCATGGGGGGTCTCGCGGACCCGGGTCCAATCAAAATATTTTACTCATCGAGACGAATCAATAGATACCCCACACGATATACTTTGTAAGATTTTTAAAAAAATGTTTCATGGGGGGTTCATTCGACCCGGGGGCCATCAGAAAATTTTACTCTTCGAGACGAATCGATCGATACCCCACATGACATATTTTGATGAATAATCTTTAATTAAAAATCTAACTCCGCTCCATGGGGGGTCTCGTGGACACGGGTCCAATCAAAATTTTTTACTCATCGAGACGAATCGATCGATACCCCACATGATATATTTTGTTTGAAAGTCTTTGTGTAAAAATCTAACTCTGCTCCATGGGGGGTCTCATGGACCCGGGTCCAATCAAAAAATTTTAATTATCGAGACGAATCTATGGATACCTCACATGATATATTTTGATAGAAACTCCTTGCTGTAAAATCTAACTCCGCTCCATGGGGGGTCTCGCGGACCCGGGTCCAATCAAAATATTTTACTCATCGAGACGAATCAATCGATACCCCACACGATATACTTTGTTTGAATTTTAAAAAATGTTTCATGGGGGGTCCATTCGACCCGGGGGCCATCAAAAAATTTTACTCTTCGAGACGAATCGATCGATACCCCACATGACATATTTTGATGAATAATCTTTAATTAAAAATCTAACTCCGCTCCATGGGGGGTCTCGTGGACACGGGTCCAATCAAAATATTTTACTCATCGAGACGAATCGATCGATACCCCACATGATATACTTTATTTAAATTTTAAAAATTGTCCCATGGGGGGTCTCACGGACCCGGGGGCCATCAAAATTTTTTAATCATCGAGACGAATCGATCGATACCCCACATGACATATATTGATTAATAGACTTTAATTGAAAATCAATCTCCGTTCCATGGGGGGTCTCATCGACCCCGGGGCCATCAAAATTTCAAGCTCATCGAGACGAATCGATCGATATCCCACATGATATACTTTGCTTGAATTTTAAAAAAATGTCCCATGAGGGGTCTCATCGACCCGGGGCTATTAAATTTGTTGAATCTGTCAAAATCTGTAAGTCGCTTCTGATTGGTTAAAACTTTTGGAAATTGGGTTTAAAAAGCGCTCACTCTCCATTGGAAATCAGTCTTTTCTCATAATATTAATCAAAACTGACCAAAACCAACAGATTTTCTCAATAACCAATATTTGTGATCTCCCGGTAAAAATTGAAAGGTTCCGTGGTGGTAAAAGCCCAATACAATGTTTCAACTGCCAGAATTTCGGCCACACACAGCGTACCTGTTACTCCAACCCAAGATGTGTGAAATGTGCTGGTGATCATCGTTCATTTCAATGCCCTAAAGTTCAAACATCACTACCTAAATGCTGCAACTGTGGAGAGTCACACACTGCAAACTTCACAGGTTGCAGTAGCCGTCCCACCTGGAGGAGCCATCGTGCCATTTCAGCTACAGCTCCCACCACAAATACAAAAGCCCATAGACTGGTATCTATCATTAAAGAACTCCAAGAACTAATCAAAGACAAAGAGGTTTTGCAACTGCTACAAACAATAATGACCACCTCTCAATAATGTTCACTCTCTGACCTTCCGTATGCTCACAACATGAACTCTATACTTCAGAACTCTAATTTATTTCCGTAGATATTCAATTTCTTCTCCAATGTAAATAGGTAAACCAGCTTAATTAAATTTCTTACTGTTACCGATAGATGGCATCACCAATACCGATCAAAACTTCTGTAAATATTCGTTTTTCATATCAACCTTGTTTACGACTCAAGCTTTTCATTAAATGTATATTCATTTCAGTACCTAAATATAAATCATGCTTGTTGTACATATTATAATTCAATTCATTTTCTTTTTCAATCAATCGTGCTACTCATATTCCAATTACTGCTTATTTTAAAAATCATGATTAATTCTTTCTACGACTCAAGATTTTCATCAAATGTTTAGTCATTTCAAAGCCTAAATATAAATTATGCCTGTTGTACATATCATAATTCAATTCATCCTTTTCAATCAATCGTGCTAATTATATTCAAATTACTGCATATTTTAAAAATCATGATTAAATTTTCTACGACTCAAGATTTTTATCAACTGCATTCATTTCAGTGCCTAAATGTAAAATATGCTTGTTATACATATCATTATTCAATTCTTTTTTTCAATATCAATTGTGCCACTTATTTTTCAATTTCTGCTTTTCAAATTATGTTTAATTTACCAAGCAAATTTGCTTGGTCTCCTGTTCTGCCACCTCATTGTTGCATAATTCAAAATGTTTTATCTCAAAATGTATTATTTCATGATGTATGGGATAGGGGCCGCTGCGCGGCCCAGGTGCCCAGTTCTTTTAAATAAAGCAAAGCAAGCATGGAAATCAGTCGCAGCCGCGACTTCACCTTGTGAAGATGTGCCTCTCCAAAAGACTTGTGATATGTGCCTCGCCGAAAAACTTGTGATATGTGCCTTGCCGAAAGACTTGCCGACTACCATGCCGTGACTCTGCCGTACCATTTGCCGGGATGATCTGCAGCATTTGCCGTCGACCAGGAGCAATTGTAGATACGTCTTTACTCGAGGAAGCAGTTTTGGAAAATGATATGGATAGCAAAATACATGGTGAACTTTCAAATTCTGGATGAGGTGTGAAGAGCCAGAGCCAGCGCTGGAGCTTTTAACCCCCCAAGTTCAAAAAAAAAAAAAAAAAAAAAAAAAAAAAAAAAAAAAAAAAAAAAATCTCAAAAGTCGCTTCTGATTGGTTCAAACTTTTGGAAATTGGGTTTAAAAAGCGCTCACTCTCCGTTGGAAATCAGTCGCAGCCGCGACTCCACCTTGTGAAGATGTGCCTCTCCGAAAAACTTGTGATATGTGCCTTGCCGATGCTTGCCGACCACCATGCCGTGACTCTGCCGTACTATTTGCCGGGATGATCTGCAGCATTTGCCGTCGACCAGGAGCAATTGTAGACACGTCTTTACTCGAGGAAGCAGTTTTGGAAAATGATATGGATAGCCATGCCTTGACTTGCCGAAGCTGTGAATTTTTTTTTTTTTTTTTTTTTTTTTTTTTTTTTTTTTTTTCCCTCGGAATTTTTTTTTTTTTTTTTTTTTTTTTTTTTTTTTTTTTTGACAGATTGTGTTTAAAAGCTCCAGCAAAACCTGGGATCCTCACTGTATCGACCAGTGCTTGGAGGTCTTTACAGTCATCTCGTTACGATGGATGAGTCTACAGCTGAATATGATTGTGCTCAGGGACCGCTGCTGCCGCTGCTCTCTTTCCTATGCCTTTTGCCTTTGTGTGTTATTTTCCAACATTGTCTGCGACTAGCCTGGCCAACTGGAAGTGGATAATGTCTTTCTCTCTGCATGACGCTTATTTTTTTGCTTTTCCGATTGAATTTTCCGATAAAACAATCATATTGAGCTGTTGGCATGTGTCGTAACGAGATTCATCGAGGATCCACCAGGTACGTATAATTTTTTTTCAGATGGAGAATGCCAGATGGAATATACCAGCCATGAGATTATGCCAGATTTCCAGATGGAATATGCCAACCATGAGATGATTTCAGTGTTCAAGATATGTGTGTGCTTATGAACCTTATCCATGGATATAGTGTTTAGTGACAGATGAAGACAAAAATGAAAATGTGCCATGAGATGATTCCAGTGTGCCAGTTGGGATTCCATCGAGTTGTTATCCGCAGCTCGGTGGCCATCGTTTTGCAACCGCAATTCGATGGTTGGAGATGGAGGATGACGACAATCACGACGATTGTTGTCGAGAAGAGCAACGGATATTTTTTTTCAGGTGGAGAATGCCAGATGGAATATACCAGCTATGAGATGATTTTTTTTCAGGTGAGATGGAGGAAGATGACATCGCGACGTATGTCATCGAGAAGAGCATTTCCGTAGTTGCATCCGCAGCTATGATGGGCTTTGTGAGAATTCTGTAGTCGCTACGGCGGCTATGATGCACATTTTGTTGGCCGTAACTGAGGTAGTGTTTTCGTAGTAGCTTTAGCTGCTATGAGATGATTCCAGTGTTCCAGTTGGGATTCCATCGAGTTGTTATCCGCAGCTCGGTGGCCATCGTTTTGCAACCGCAATTCGATGGTTGGAGATGGAGGATGATGACAATCACGACGATTGTTGTCGAGAAGAGCAACGGATATTTTTTTTCAGGTGGAGAATGCCAGTTGGGATTCCATCGAGTTGTTATCCGCAGCTCGGTGGCCATCGTTTTGCAACCGCAATTCGATGGTTGGAGATGGAGGATGACGACAATCACGACGATTGTTGTCGAGAAGAGCAACGGATATTTTTTTTCAGGTGGAGAATGCCAGATGGAATATACCAGCTATGAGATGATTTTTTTTTCAGGTGAGATGGAGGAAGATGACATCGCGACGTATGTCATCGAGAAGAGCATTTCCGTAGTTGCATCCGCAGCTATGATGGGCTTTGTGAGAATTCTGTAGTCGCTACGGCGGCTATGATGCACATTTTGTTGGCCGTAACTGAGGTAGTGTTTCCGTAGTAGCTTTAGCTGCTATGAGTATTTATGGCCGTAGAAATGAGCTCAGTGTTGGACGATATATGTGTGCTTACGTGTGTTTACGTGTGCTTATGTGTGTTTACGTGTGCTTATGTGTTGGTCATGACCTTATCCATGGATATAGTGTTTAAGTTAGTTTTAGATTTAGTTTTAGAATTAGTTTTAGATTTAGTTTTAGATTTAGTTTTAGATTTAGTTTTAGAATTAGTTTTATATTTAGTTTTAGTATTAGTTTTAGATTTAGTTTTAGAATTAGTTTTAGATTTAGTTTTAGAATTAGTTTTAGAATTAGTTTTAGATTTAGATTTAGAATTAGTTTTAGAATTAGTTTTAAGATGGATGATGGTACCTCATCCTCACTAGTGTGGATCTAGTGATTTTTTTTTGCCGTTTGGATGACCTTGAAAATGAACTTGTAAAATTTAGCATTGTTTATAATTAGTTTTAGATTTAGTTTTCGCATTGTTTATAATTAGTTTTAGAATTAGTTTTAAGTTGGATGATGGTACCTCATCCCTCACTAGTGTGGATCTAGTGATTTTTTTTGCCGTTTGGATGACCTTGAAAATTGACTTTTAAATTTTAAACTAAATATTAGCTATACATCATGAGTCAACAAACAAACCAATATATCATTGATCCTGTTACATGTCTGTAAATACTAATGCCTGTAATGTAAATATTAATGTCTGTAATTAATGTCTGTAATGTCTGTACATGTCTGTAAAAATTTTTTTAATGATCAATAAAAAATTGTCTCATCAAAATGTGTTAGATTTTTAATCAAAGGAGTTAGATTTTTAATCAAAGACTTTCAAACAAAATATATCATGTGGGGTATCGATCGATTCGTCTCGATGAGTAAAATTTTTTGATTGGACCCGGGTTCTCGAGAACCCCCATGGAACGGAGTTAGTTTTTCCAGCAAAGAGTTTTCAGCAAAATATATCGTGTGAGGTATCGATAGATTCGTCTTGATGAATTAAATATTTTGGTGGGACCCGGGTCCATGAGACCCCCCATGGAGCGGAGTTAGATTTTCCAGCAAAGAGTTTCTATCAAAATATGTCATGTGGGGTATCCATAGATTCGTCTCGATTAGTAAAATTTTTTGATGGCCCCGGGTCGATGAGACCCCCCATGGAACGGAGTTAGATTTTTAATCAAAGACTTTTTAGCGAAATATATCATGTGGGGTATCCATAGATTCGTCTCGATGAGTAAAATTTTTTGATGGCCCCGGGTCGATGAGACCCCCCATGGAGTTAGATTTTTACACAAAGACTTTTTGGCAAAATATATCATGTGGGGTATCGATAGATTCGTCTTGATGAGTAAAATATTTTGATTGAACCCGGGTCCATGAGACCCCCCAGGGAGCGGAGTTAGATTTTCCAGCAAAGAGTTTCTATCAAAATATATCGTGTGGGGTATCGATCGATTCGTCTCGATGAATGGAATTTTTTGATTGGACCCGAGTCCATGAGACCCCCCATGGAGCGGAGTTAGTTTTTCCAGCAAAGACTTTTTAGCAAAATATATCGTGTGAGGTATCGATAGATTCGTCTTGATGAATAAAATATTTTGGTGGGACCCGGGTCCATGAGACCCCCCATGGAGCGGAGTTAGATTTTCCAGCAAAGAGTTTCTATCAAAATATGTCATGTTGGGTATCCATAGATTCGTCTCGATTAGTAAAATTTTTTGATGGCCCCGGGTCGATGAGACCCCCCATGGAACGGAGTTAGATTTTTAATCAAAGACTTTTTAGCGAAATATATCATGTGGGGTATCCATAGATTCGTCTCGATGAGTAAAATTTTTTGATGGCCCCGGGTCGATGAGACCCCCCATGGAGTTAGATTTTTACACAAAGACTTTTTAGCAATATATATCATGTGGGGTATCGATAGATTCGTCTTGATGAGTAAAATATTTTGATTGAACCCGGGTCCATGAGACCCCCCATGGAGCGGAGTTAGATTTTCCAGCAAAGAGTTTCTATCAAAATATATCGTGTGGGGTATCGATCGATTCGTCTCGATGAATGGAATTTTTTGATTGGTTCGAGTCCATGAGACCCCCATGGAGCGGAGTTAGTTTTTCCAGCAAAGACTTTTTAGCAAAATATATCGTGTGAGGTATCGATAGATTCGTCTTGATGAATAAAATATTTTGATTGGACCCGGGTCCATGAGACCCCCCATGGAGCGGAGTTAGATTTTCCAGCAAAGAGTTTCTATCAAAATATGTCATGTGGGGTATCCATAGATTCGTCTCGATTAGTAAAATTTTTTGATGGCCCCGGGTCGATGAGACCCCCCATGGAACGGAGTTAGGTTTTTAATAAAAGACTTTTTAGCAAAATATATCGTGTGGGGTATCCATAGATTCGTCTCGATGAGTAAAATTTTTTGATGGCCCCGGGTCGATGAGACCCCCCATGGAGTGGAGTTAAATTTTTACACAAAGACTTTTTAGCAAAATATATCATGTGGGGTATCGATAGATTCGTCTTGATGAGTAAAATATTTTGATTGAACCCGGGTCCATGAGACCCTCCATGGAGCGGAGTTAGATTTTCCAGCAAAGAGTTTCTATCAAAATATATCGTGTGGGGTATCGATCGATTCGTCTCGATGAATGGAATTTTTTGATTGGACCCGAGTCCATGAGACCCCCCATGGAGCGGAGTTAGTTTTTCAAGCAAAGACTTTTTAGCAAAATATATCGTGTGAGGTATCGATAGATTCGTCTTGATGAATAAAATATTTTGATTGGACCCGGGTCCATGAGACCCCCCATGGAGCGGAGTTAGATTTTCCAGCAAAGAGTTTCTATCAAAATATGTCATGTGGGGTATCCATAGATTCGTCTCGATTAGTAAAATTTTTTGATGGCCCCGGGTCGATGAGACCCCCCATGGAACGGAGTTAGGTTTTTAATCAAAGACTTTTTAGCAAAATATATCGTGTGGGGTGTCCATAGATTCGTCTCGATGAGTAAAATTTTTTGATGGCCCCGGGTCGATGAGACCCCCCATGGAGTGGAGTTAAATTTTTACACAAAGAATTTTTAGCAAAATATATCATGTGGGGTATCGATAGATTCGTCTTGATGAGTAAAATATTTTGATTGAACCCGGGTCCATGAGACCCCCCATGGAGCGGAGTTAGATTTTTCAGCAAAGAGTTTCTATCAAAATATATTGTGTGGGGTATCGATCGATTCGTCTCGATGAATGGAATTTTTTGATTGGACCCGAGTCCATGAGACCCCCCATGGAGCGGAGTTAGTTTTTCCAGCAAAGAGTTTTCAGCAAAATATATCGTGTGAGGTATCGATAGATTCGTCTTGATGAATTAAATATTTTGGTGGCCTCTGTTTTCAGTTGTACCAACCACGGTACAATTTTAAATTTTCAAGCAAGGAATATTGTGTTGGGCATCTATAAACTCGTCTCGATGAGATAAACATTTCGGTGACCATTTTTAGAAAATTTCTCGGCAATCGAGACAAGCTACATATCAGATGTTTTTGGAGCTCTCACAACTTTAGAATTTTCTGACCTCACTCGACTTCACACAGCTCAAATCTTGGAGCTCTCAACTTTAGAAAATCTTGGAACCCGCAACTTTAGAATTTCTTGGAACCCGCAACTTTAGAATTTCTTGGAGCTCTCAATTTTAGAATTTCTTGGAACCCGCAACTTTAGAATTTCTTGGAGCTCTCAAATTTAGAATTTCTTGGAACCCGCAACTTTAGAATTTCTTGGAGCTCTCAAATTTAGAATTTCTTGGAACCCGCAACTTTAGAATTTCTTGGAGCTGTCAAATTTAGAATTTCTTGGAACCCGCAACTTTAGAATTTCTTGGAGCTCTCAACTTTAGAATTTCTATGACACTGAAAAATGTTATACGTTAAAAAAAAAAAAAAAAAAAAAAAAAAAAAAAAAAAAAAAAAAATATATATATATATATATATATATATATATATATATATATATATATATATATATATATATATATATATATATATATATATATATTTTTTTTTTTTTTTTTTTTTTTTTTTTTTTTTAATGTAGCAGATTAAAGCTAAGCGTTGAGTCTTGATCATCTCAGCTCGTCAGAATTTTTCGGAGTTGTTAGTTTAGAAATTTCTTGTTCTCACACCTTTAGAATTTTTGGAGCTCACACAAGTTTCAAAGTTGGATGATGAAGAATTTAAAAAACCTCTGAACACTAAGACAAGGTACACATAATATAGCGATGTTAAAAAAAAAAAAAAAAAAAAAAAAAAAAAAAAAAAAAAAAATTATATATATATATATATATATATATATATATATATATATATATATTTTTTTTTTTTTATTTTTTTTTTTTTTTTTATTTTTTTTTTTTTTTTTTTTTTTTTTTTTTATTTTTTTTTTATTTTTATGTTAAAGGTTTTAATAAGGTGTCGAGTCTGGCTGGTCTTAATGTCTAAGGAATTTTCTTAGAGTTCAATTCAACTTCTCAGAGTCTGAAACATTTTGTATATTCTTGTCAAGATGGGTTCGAAAGCATCTTTCAAAACGCAATTACGCTGGTTGTACCGATATTGGAATGATAGGATTATCAATTGTCCATTTTGCGACAAGAGTTTGACATTGGACGAGTATCGAAAGACTCATTCCGACTCTGAACATGGTTTCAATGAAAAGACCAAATGCATTTTTTGTGGAGAATACAATTTTTCAAATTCAACAACTGATGACAGCCACAAAGTAAAATGTTTTAAACAGTTTCTAGAGCAGATTAAAAAGGAGAAGAAAAAATGTTTAAGCCAGGACTCTACTGCTGGAACCAGTGCTACTGCTCCCGAAATCTCACCTTTTAAATTATGTATATGTCTTCGGTTTGATCCCTCACACCTTCATCATCGCCTCCACCATCGACACATTGACAAAGATTTGCAAGAGTGTGGATTTTATGACAACTACCCGGGCGACTTTCAAGAGTTGCGAGACACGGGATCCTTTCATGTGTTTAATGAAGAGAGTGGTTTGGGTCGAGAGGCTACGGCCCTGTTTCGAATGTACTTTTCCAAGGCATGGACGTTTTATCACGTGTATATTCGATCGTACGCCTTTTCTAGTTTCAAGATGAAAATGTCCGTGTTGGATGGCAGTCGACTGGTGGTCTCAACCTTTTGGTGCTTGTGCGATGGTTGCAATACTGTGAAACGAAAAGTTATGGCTTGTAATAAACTCCATCGCCACATGATTGTGGCCGTGTCCAATCGAGCAAACTATCTAAAAATATGGAATCAGATTAAAGTGTCTCACGCTTCAGAACGCTATTGCAAAGGTCAGAATGAGATTAAGTCGGCCATGCATTTAGCCAATACCATTAATTATGTATCCAATGAAAAAGCTCAATGTTCTGGATCCAAGAAGCCGGGCGTGGGAAAAGGTGGACATTTTTATATCAATCGCCCGTTGCACGAACACAGAATCATGTCCATGGCTAGTTTGTGGCGCAACGGTATAATGGAATGGATAAAACAAAAACTTCGAGATAGGCTCGTACTGGATTGGAAGTGTAAAGTGTTTTGGACCACCCACAAAACATATCGTGTGCATGTGCTTGACATTTTGGAAGTGTTAGACTGTCCCATTCAAGTGCGAAAGGATTGGGAACCTCATCCAGACGGAGATTTCACAGTGTTTTGGTTTGAGAGCAACACGATGCGCGTCCGACCGATGGAGGTCGAACCTACATTTCATAATTACATAGCGGCAATGACCGACCAGATTCGAAAGGGAAATTCTCTGCGTCAAGGTTTGAAAAATGCCTATTATACGTTAACTAAACCACAAGCCCGTCAAATGACTATTGTTGAGCACATGAATGAGAAACAAAGAATTGAGATGCAAAAAGGCGTATTGGAACGAAATACGCTGAAACGTCAGATTACCACGCTCGAACAAGAAATAATAGACTTGAAGACTGAAATTGAGACGCTGAAGCGAGAAAAGACAGACTCAAACGCTCGGACGCAAGCCGAAATTGAAAAACTAATGCAAAAAATTGCCGCTCTGGAGCAAGAATTCGCAGCGACGAAAAAACAGGCGACTGGAGAAGCACATTTTCATATGCACAACAATATCAACCTAACCTCGGCGGCTCCAATTGTCAACATACCACCCCCGAATAAATAATTAATTGTAGATTAAAGCTAAGCGTCAACCCTCAATGGTCTCAGCTCTTCAGAATTTTCGGAGCTCTCACAACTTGATAATTTTGTCGGATGAAGAATTTAGACCTCAACAAAATTTTCTGAACCTCACCAAAATTTTCTGGAACTCAGTTCCACAAAAATTTCTAGATTTCAGCTCTCTTAGCTCAATCAAATTTTCTGGACCTCAGCTAATAAAGATCTTGCATGATAAAGAATTTGGAAACTCTGACGAGCTTGCATCATCAAGACTCAACGCTTGGCAATAATCTGCAACGTTAAAAAAAAAAAAAAAAAAAAAAAAAAATAAAAAATATTATATATATATATATATATATATATTATTTTTTTTTTTTTTTTTTTTTTTTTTTTTTTTTTTAACGTTGGATATTATAGCCAAGCGTTGAGTCTTGATGATCCAAGCTCGTCAGAATTTTTGGAGCTCTCACAACTTGATAATTTTGTCTGATGAAGAATTTAGATTTTAACCGAGCGTCCGCTCATCAGATTTTTGGAAGCTCTCAATACTTGCAAATTTTGTTTGATGGAGAAATTGGAAACTCTCTCAAAGACCTCACCTCAACAAAATTTCTGGATCTCACCTCAAAAAAATTGCTGCGAGAG
Organism: Parasteatoda lunata; assembly: GCA_949128135.1. Lineage (NCBI taxonomy): Eukaryota > Metazoa > Arthropoda > Arachnida > Araneae > Theridiidae > Parasteatoda > Parasteatoda lunata. The sequence continues at coordinate 126,216,054 of OX421970.1, forward strand.
AGGTTGGGATGCATGGACATTCATGGAGTTGGGCAGAGATGCTCTGGAAATCCATTGCGCTGGGTTTGAAATCCATTGGATCTGAAATCCTGGGGGTGGCTCGTCGATTGGGTTGGGGCTCGAAATCTGAATTTTGGGAAACGCAACTTTTTGGTGGTCGTTGTCATTTGGTATTTTTTTCAGCTTGAGCCATGTCTCGACACTCTCGACTCATCATCAGAATGTCCTTGGATCAATGATCATGGAATCCCATTCATCTCGCAAACCCCCCAGCCTCAAGATCTCAGAACCACATTTTTTTTTTGTTATAGCTAGGTGTTGAGTGTCGACGATTCTCATCCCATCAAAATTTTCTGGAGCTCTCAAAATTTTCTGGAAGCAGACTAAATTTCTAAACTCAATTATTTAATGTCATATAATATTAACCCAATTATTCAAAAGATGTCTATTTTAATACAATATTTTAAAGAATTCTTTTTTTAATATTTCAATATTTAAAAGAATTCTTTTTTTAATATTTCAATATTTAAAAGAATTCTTTTTTTAATATTTGACAATTTTTTAGAACTCTTTTTTTAACATTTGATTTTTTTGATATACATCTTTTTCTTTTTAAAGATGTATATTGTTGTAAAATGAGAAAAAATTATGTAATTGAGACTGTAAAAACATGCTCATTTTGAATTTCGAGTTTAAAAGTCGGACCCTTCCAACAACGACTTTTAAACGATTCAAGGTACCGATCCCTTTGGTACCTTGAATCGTTTAAAAGTCAAAGTTAAAAATCTAACTTTTAAACTAAAAATCTTGTTTTAATAGCTAATTTAATGCATTTTTCGTATCAAATTCGTTTAAATCATATAATTTTTCTAATTAGTTTTGTTACTTTTCAGTTACAAAACGTAACTTTCACAGACTCGAAAATGGAAATGGTTTGCGTTTTCCTCGTTTTCCAACTTTCCACATTTTCCTATGAAAATCAAACGTTTCCCCGTTCAAGTATTTTTTAGTTTCTGAGAAATGCTTATATATTTTTGCCGTTTTCCGTTGCACCCAGTTTCACGTCGACGGTTGTTTAATATGAAATTAGCATACGGACGAGAGTCGAAAAAATACCTGAGCAGAAAAAATGTATAAGCGCCGTCACGTCAAACCGTTTGGCCAAATATAGCTATTTGCTCGACTCAAAATCTCAGGACGAGTGAAAAAAAAAATTTTCTATATAAAAACTCTCGTATAGCAATCCGTGGTTTTCCGCGCTGCCATTCCGCGCTTTTATCATTATCTCTCTTTTATAAAAATCATCCTTTTTCTATCAAATACAGACGACATCATAGAGGGGTTCATACCATTCCCGCGAAATATCGCTGTTAAAAGATAAAGCATAAATGATGATAAAAATCCCGATCCCCCAACCCAAAACCCCAGTCCCAACCCAATCTGCAAGCCCCCCAGGCTGTCAGATCCAACTCGATGGATTCCAAAGCCAGCGCCATGGATTTCAAGACTCCCACTCCATGGATATCCATGCATGTCAATCTCTCTCGCCATGTGTCAAAGCCAGAAAGATTCAACAAAATGTCACGCATCCCAGTGCCCGTATCCATAATTCACAACCGCATTTTTCCGATGAATGTGGCAACAGCTCCATGGATCCAGAGCACCGGTGTGTTTCCGAAGCCATACGACGCCATTCCAAACGGGATTCGACACGCATCTCCAAAACCTTGTCAATCGTCAAACCCACCCAGCTGTGATCCCACTCCATGGATTTCAGATCCAACTCTATGGATTTCAGATCCAACTCCATGGACTCCAGATCCAACTCCATGGATTTCAGATCCGACTCCAAGGACTTCAGATCCGACTCCAAGGATTTCAGATCCGACTCCAAGGATTTCAGATCCGACTCCAAGGATTTCAGATCCAACTCCAAGGATTTCAGATCCGACTCCAAGGATTTCAGATCCGACTCCATGGATTTCAGATCCAACTCCAAGGATTTCAGATCCGACTCCATGGATTTCAGATCCAACTCCATGGATTTCAGATCCAACTCCAAGGATTTAAGATCCAACTCCATGGATTTCAGATCCGACTCCATGGATTTCAGATCCAACTCCAAGGATTTCAGATCCCCACTCCATGAATGTGGATTGTGACTCGAGGCATGGCTCAAACGCTCAGCTAAAAATAACTAGACCGGAAGTGGGCGTGGCCAAACGTCAACGACTGCTTATGACAACGACCACCCAAAAAGTTGCGTTTCGAAAATTTCAAATTTCGTCTCGAGAAAATTTTTGCTCGACTCAAAATCTCAGGACGAGTGAAATTTTTTTTTAACCGGAAGTGGGTAAAGGTCAAACGTCAACAACTGCTTATGATAACGACCACCCAAAAGTTGTGTTTCGAAAATTTCAAATTCTGTCTCGAGAAAATTTTTTGCTCGACTCAAAATCTCTGGACAAGTGGAAAAAAAAAAAAAAAAAAAAAAAAAAAAAAAAAAAAAAAAATAGCCCGGAAGTGGGCAGAGGTCAAACGTCAACAACTGCTTATGATAACGACCGCCCAAAAGTTGCGTTTCCAAAATTTCAAATTCTGTCTCGAGAAAATTTTTTTGCTCAACTCAAAATCTCCGGACGAGTGAAAAAAAATTTTTGAAACTTTGTAATAAAAAAACTGTCGTACAGCTAACCTTGCTGGGTGCACACTTCGTGCACACTAGTAAAAATACCATTTTCTCAATATTACACACCTAAAATATCGTAAAAAGCGTGGGAACCATCGTTTGAAAAGCTGAAACGTAAAAAAGGTCCAGAACCCAATCAATCGACATACCCAACCCTTTCCAATCCAGTACAATGGGATTTCAAACCATTTTCCCGTGTGTCCAGACAACCCACTCGACGGAGCAGTCCAATCGATAATGGCTAGACGATCTGTGTGAGAGCTCCAGAAATTATTGGGTTGAGCTGAGATGATCCAAACTCAACACCTTGCTTGAAAAAAAAAAAAAAAAAAAAAAAAAAAAAACTTAACCGGAAGTGGGCAAAGGTCAAACGTCAACGACTGCTTATGATAACGACCACCCAAAAGTTGCGTTTCGAAAATTTCAAATCCCGTCTCGAGAAAATTTTTTGCTCGACTCAAAATCTCCAGACGAGTGAAAAAAAATTTTTTAATCTTTGCATTAAAGGCTGTCAATTAATCTTAACCACTTTACACATTTCTATGCACACCTAAAAATAGCATTTTTCTCCATTATTATTTTCTCGCTCTTTCAACATCTATTTTTATAAAATATACCTGACACATCTCCTCAAACACGTATACAATCACGTGAAAAGATGAAACGTAAAACGATCGAAAACTCCAACCCAAAGCCACTACACCACCCCCATCTGCGAGTCCATCCCATGGATGTCAAAACATTTTTCACAAAAAACAATTTTACAAAATGGAACACGATCCCATGCGAAAGCTCCGCGATACCGAAGCCCATCCATCTCAACGCCTGTCAAAGCAATGCCTTACCCCACGGATGAAGCTGCGGCTCCATCGTCACGAACCCCACGGAGTTGGTCTCTCGATCCACGGAATGTCAAAGTTTTTCGAAGCAGTCCATTGAAAAGGTCGTCCGATGCGTTTGACTGGATCCCAAACGCTTTGTGGGGAAACTTTTGGAAATTGTGACAGATTCCCAGGGCTTTGACATTGCGACTGAATCCAAAAAAAAAATTATTATTAATTTTTTTTTGTATGAAAAAACTAGAATCAAGATAATATTCCGTTAGATTGTAGTTGAGTCATCGTAGCCGATTCCACCGCTAAAAAGTATTCGATTGTTTTGATTTGCATCTGGAGGGTGTGTCGTCAAGATGAGTCCAAAAAATAGAAATATGTATTTTGCATACCGTTATTGGAATAATCAGCCCATCCATTGTCCATTTTGCTACCAAGAAATGACATTGGACGAGTATCGAAAAACTCATTCTCACTCCATTCACGGTTACAATGAAAAGATTGAATGTATTTTTTGCGGACAATACAAATTTTCAAATTCAACGGCGGATCACGTCCACAGAGAAACATGCTTTGCTCAGTTCCGAAATCAGAATAAGAAACACAAAAGAAAAATGTCAAATCACACAGACACTCCAACTGCTGGAACCAGCGCTGCATCTGAAATCCATTCCGAAAGCTCCACTCCTAAATTATGTACCTGTGCTTCTTTTGACCCCTCATCCCTTTATCATCGACTCAACCATCGAGACATGGAAGAGGATTTGCAACAAATTGGATTTTATGACAACTATCCGGGTGATTTTCAAGCGTTGACAGACACGGGTTCGTTTCTCGTGTTTGATGATGAGAGTAATTTGGGTCATGAGGCTTCGGCCCTGTTTCGAATGTTCTTTTCCAACGAATGGTCTTTCTATCACGTGTATATTCGATCGTACGCCTTTTCCAGTTTCAAGACGAAAATGTCGGCAGCAATGGATGCCAGTCAACTGGTGGTCTCCACTTACTGGTGCTTGTGCGATGGTTGCACGACTGTCGAGAAAAATACAATGGCTTGTGATAAACTCCATCGCCACATGATTGTGGCTGTACGCAATCAATCCACCTATCTGAAAACGTGGAACAAGATTCACGTGCCTCATGCTTCAGAGCGCTATTGCAAAAGACAGAAAAAGATCACATTGGCCATTCATTTGGCAAATACCATTCATTATGTATCGAGCGAAAAAGCTCAATGCTCTGGATCCAAGAAGCCGGGCGTGGGGCGAGGTGGACATTTTTACATCAATCGCCCGTTACATAAGCATTCCGTCATGTCCATGGTCCTTTTATGGTCGAAAGGTACCATGGAATGGATAATCCAAAAGCTTCGCAATAAAGTCATCATCGATTGGAAAATTGAAGCGTACTGGTCGTCAAACGTGAAAAAATATCGCGTCAAAGTGCTTGACGTTTTGCCGAAGCTCCAACACTGTCCCGCTTATTTGCGATGGGATTACGAACCTCATCCTGCTGGAGAGCATAAATTGTACTGGACAGAGGATGACATCATGCTCGTTCGACCCACGGATACCACACCCATCTTTCCAAATCGAGTTGCAGCGATGACACATCAAATTCAAATGGGTAATTCTTGGCGTAAACACATGGAGAATGTGTACTACACGCTAAATAAACAACAAGTCTTTCAATTGGGTATTATAGAGCAGGTGACAAAAAAACAAGCTGTTGAAATGAAAAGACTCCATGCAGAAATTGAAATACTGAAGCAAGAAATAAGCGACTTGAAGCATCAGACAGCCGCCACCCAATACGAAAACGAAACACAAAAACTCAAAATAGCGGCGCTGGAGCACGAAATAACAATTTTGAAAAGGCAAGCCACGGTTACCCCACAGATTTATATCGCTGAGGCGCCTGGAAGCAATTTCAATGTAGCCTCGGTTCCACTTCATCCACCCTCAAAACAATAAAAATAAAAGAATAAAAATAAATAAAAAAAAATAAAAAAAAATTAATAATAATTTTTTTTTTGGATTCAGTCGCAATGTCAAAGCCCTGGGAATCTGTCACAATTTCCAAAAGTTTCCCCACAAAGCGTTTGGGATCCAGTCAAACGCATCGGACGACCTTTTCAATGGACTGCTTCGAAAAACTTTGACATTCCGTGGATCGAGAGACCAACTCCGTGGGGTTCGTGACGATGGAGCCGCAGCTTCATCCGTGGGGTAAGGCATTGCTTTGACAGGCGTTGAGATGGATGGGCTTTGGTATCGCGGAGCTTTCGCATGGGATCGTGTTCCATTTTGTAAAATTGTTTTTTGTGAAAAATGTTTTGACATCCATGGGATGGACTCGCAGATGGGGGTGGTGTAGTGGCTTTGGGTTGGAGTTTTCGATCGTTTTACGTTTCATCTTTTCACGTGATTGTATACGTGTTTGAGGAGATGTGTCAGGTATATTTTATAAAAATAGATGTTGAAAGAGCGAGAAAATAATAATGGAGAAAAATGCTATTTTTAGGTGTGCATAGAAATGTGTAAAGTGGTTAAGATTAATTGACAGCCTTTAATGCAAAGATTAAAAATTTTTTTTTCACTCGTCTGGAGATTTTGAGTCGAGCAAAAAATTTTCTCGAGACGGGATTTGAAATTTTCGAAACGCAACTTTTGGGTGGTCGTTATCATAAGCAGTCGTTGACGTTTGACCTTTGCCCACTTCCGGTTAAGTTTTTTTTTTTTTTTTTTTTTTTTTTTTTTTTTTTTTTTTTTTTTTTCAAGCAAGGTGTTGAGTTTGGATCATCTCAGCTCAACCCAATAATTTCTGGAGCTCTCACACAGATCGTCTAGCCATTATCGATTGGACTGCTCCGTCGAGTGGGTTGTCTGGACACACGGGAAAATGGTTTGAAATCCCATTGTACTGGATTGGAAAGGGTTGGGTATGTCGATTGATTGGGTTCTGGACCTTTTTTACGTTTCAGCTTTTCAAACGATGGTTCCCACGCTTTTTACGATATTTTAGGTGTGTAATATTGAGAAAATGGTATTTTTACTAGTGTGCACGAAGTGTGCACCCAGCAAGGTTAGCTGTACGACAGTTTTTTTATTACAAAGTTTCAAAAATTTTTTTTCACTCGTCCGGAGATTTTGAGTTGAGCAAAAAAATTTTCTCGAGACAGAATTTGAAATTTTGGAAACGCAACTTTTGGGCGGTCGTTATCATAAGCAGTTGTTGACGTTTGACCTCTGCCCACTTCCGGTCTATTTTTTTTCTTTTTTTTTTTTTTTTTTTTTTTTTTTTTTCCACTTGTCCAGAGATTTTGAGTCGAGCAAAAAATTTTCTCGAGACAGAATTTGAAATTTTCGAAACACAACTTTTGGGTGGTCGTTATCATAAGCAGTTGTTGACGTTTGACCTTTACCCACTTCCGGTTAAAAAAAAATTTCACTCGTCCTGAGATTTTGAGTCGAGCAAAAATTTTCTCGAGACGAAATTTGAAATTTTCGAAACGCAACTTTTTGGGTGGTCGTTGTCATAAGCAGTCGTTGACGTTTGGCCACGCCCACTTCCGGTCTAGTTATTTTTAGCTGAGCGTTTGAGCCATGCCTCGAGTCACAATCCACATTCATGGAGTGGGGATCTGAAATCCTTGGAGTTGGATCTGAAATCCATGGAGTCGGATCTGAAATCCATGGAGTTGGATCTTAAATCCTTGGAGTTGGATCTGAAATCCATGGAGTTGGATCTGAAATCCATGGAGTCGGATCTGAAATCCTTGGAGTTGGATCTGAAATCCATGGAGTCGGATCTGAAATCCTTGGAGTCGGATCTGAAATCCTTGGAGTTGGATCTGAAATCCTTGGAGTCGGATCTGAAATCCTTGGAGTCGGATCTGAAATCCTTGGAGTCGGATCTGAAGTCCTTGGAGTCGGATCTGAAATCCATGGAGTTGGATCTGGAGTCCATGGAGTTGGATCTGAAATCCATAGAGTTGGATCTGAAATCCATGGAGTGGGATCACAGCTGGGTGGGTTTGACGATTGACAAGGTTTTGGAGATGCGTGTCGAATCCCGTTTGGAATGGCGTCGTATGGCTTCGGAAACACACCGGTGCTCTGGATCCATGGAGCTGTTGCCACATTCATCGGAAAAATGCGGTTGTGAATTATGGATACGGGCACTGGGATGCGTGACATTTTGTTGAATCTTTCTGGCTTTGACACATGGCGAGAGAGATTGACATGCATGGATATCCATGGAGTGGGAGTCTTGAAATCCATGGCGCTGGCTTTGGAATCCATCGAGTTGGATCTGACAGCCTGGGGGGCTTGCAGATTGGGTTGGGACTGGGGTTTTGGGTTGGGGGATCGGGATTTTTATCATCATTTATGCTTTATCTTTTAACAGCGATATTTCGCGGGAATGGTATGAACCCCTCTATGATGTCGTCTGTATTTGATAGAAAAAGGATGATTTTTATAAAAGAGTGATAATGATAAAAGCGCGGAATGGGAGCGCGGAAAACCACGGATTGCTATACGAGAGTTTTTATATAGAAAAATTTTTTTTTCACTCGTCCTGAGATTTTGAGTCGAGCAAAATTTTGTCGAGACAGAATTTGAAATTTTCGAAACGCAACTTTTGGGTGGTCGTCATCATAAGCAGTTGTTGACGTTTGACCTTTGCCCACTTCCGGTTAAAAAAAAAATTTTCACTTGTCCTGAGATTTTGAGTCGAGCAAAAAATTTTCTCGAGACGAAATTTGAAATTTTGGAAACGCAACTTTTTGGGTGGTCGTTATTATAAGCAGTCATTGACGTTTGGCCACACCCACTTCCGGTCCAGTTTTTTTAAGCTGAGTGTTGGAGCCAAGCCTCGAGTCTCGACACACTCTCAACGCATCGCCAGAATGTAATTGGGCCAATGACCTTGGAATTCAATTCAACTCACAATCCCCCATCCCCAGGATTTGAGAACCAGGTCATTTCAAATGATCCACGTGACGCAACCCTCACAAAGATTTCAAAATATCCTGGGTGGGGTGATATGGCCACATCCTCTGGATCCGGTGATGACGTTGTTTCAAACAAATGTCCTGTCACGTGATATCCTGAAAGTGTATTTGGGGGATGTGTTTGTCAAACCATTTCTTGGAAATGCATCCGGTGATATCCTGAAAGCGCAAATACACACGATGCCAACGTTGGGCGTTGTGGCGTAAAACACTTGAGAACACACACATTGAAATTCATTTTTTTGCTTGAAATGGCTTCTGCGGAGGCTCGGTGGTTTTTTTGCTCGCCAACATTGAGGACACACACATTGAAATTCATTTTTGCTTGAAATGGCTTCTGCGGAGGCTCTCTGGTTTTTTGGCTCGCCAACGTTGGGTACACACGCATTGAAATTCATTTTTTGTTTTGAAATGGCTTCTGCGGAGGCTTACCAGTTTTTTTTGTCATGTTTACTGGCCAAAATTGGTCATTTCATTGTCACACAAAACTAAACTATGCGTCACGACAAAGCAGTGGGAACATTTCAAAAAACAGCGTCGCGACAGAGCAGTGAGAATCGAGACTAATGCATTTCATTTTGTCGTTTTGCGTTTTTAAAATTATTTTGCAAGGGTCACGGTGCTCAGCTATTTTTTCGAGTGACTGCGTGACGAGTAGGTCGAGAGCCGTCAAGAGCCGTCAAACCGAGTCGCGGGTCTGGTTTGACGGCTCCTGCCATTGACGCCATGCTACAGACCTTTTGGAATCGACCCCCTGCGGAAATGGACAAAGAGACACGACAACAGTTTCCAATTCAGCATTTTAATCATTTATTTTTTCATAAAAAAAATTTAATTTTTACAAATGGAAGCGTTTACATGACATTTTTGTTTCTTCTTTAATAAGGATTTACATGACATTTTTTTCTTGCATCGCTTCGATGAGGTAGGGGGTTGAGGATGCATCTCCTTCCACAGGGTCTTGCTCAGCAAGTTTCTCGTTTCGTGTAGCGCTTCGAGGGCGACTCCCTTCTGGGCAAAGAGTTGTTCCAGAGTTGTTTTTCTAAAGTTCAAAGCTCAGAGATTTTCTAAAGTTGCGAGCTCAGAGATCTTCTAAAGTTGCGAGCTCAGAGATTTTCTAAAGTTGCGAGCTCAGAGATTTTCTAAAGTTGTGGGTTCCGAGAAATTCTAAAGTTGCAGGTTTCAAGAAATTCGAAAGTTGCGGGTTCCGAGAAATTCTAAAAATGCGGGTTCCAAGATTTCCCAACGTTTCCAGCTCCAAAATTTTCTGACAAGCTGAGACATCAAGACTTGGCGCTTCGTTTAAATCTGCAACGTTAGAAAAAAAAAAAAAAAAAAAAATATATATATATATATATATATATATATATATATATAATTATTTTTTTTTTTTTTTTTTTTTTTTTTTTTTTTTTCAACGTATAACATTTTTACAGTGTCACAGAAATTCTAAAGTTGAGAGCTTCAAGAAATTCTAAAGTTGTGGGTTCCAAGAAACTGTAAGGTTGTGAACTCCAAGAAATTCTAAAGTTGCGGGTTCCAAGAAATTTTAAAGTTGAGAGCTCCAAGAAATTCTAAAGCTGTGGGCTCCGAGAAATTCTAAATTTGAGAGCTCCAAGATTTGAGCTTGATCTGTGTGAAGTTGAGTGAGGTCAGAAAATTCTAAAGTTGTCAGAGCTCCAAAAACATCTGATGTGTAGCTTGTCTTGATTGCCGAGAAATTTTCTAAAAATGGTCACCGAAATGTCTATCTCATCGAGACGAGTTTATAGATGCCCAACACAATATACCTTGTTTGAAAATTTAAAATTGTACCGTGGTTGGTACAACTGAAAACAGAGACCACCAAAATATTTTACTCATCAAGACGAATCTGTCGATACCTCACACGATATATTTTGCTAAAAAGTCTTTGTGTAAAAATCTAATTCCGCTCCATGGGGGGTCTCATGGACTCGGGTCCAATCAAAAAATTTCATTCATCGAGACGAATCTCTGGATACCCCGCATGATATATTTTGATAAAAAGTCTTTGTTTGAAAGTCTAACTCCGTTCCATGGGGGGTCTCATGGACCCGGGTCCAATCAAAAAATTTTACTCATCAAGACGAATCTATGGATATCCCGCATGATATATTTTGATAAAAAGTCTTTGTTTGAAAGTCTAACTCCGCTCCATGGGGGGTCTCATGGACCCAGGTCCAATCAAAAAATTTTACTCATCAAGACGAATCTATGGATACCCCACATGATATATTTTGTTTGAAAGTCTTTGTGTAAAATTCTAACTCTGCTCCATGGGGGGTCTCATGGACCCCGGTCCAATCAAAAAATTTTACTCATCGAGACGAATCTATAGATACCCCACATGATATATTTTGTTTGAAAGTCTTTGTGTAAAAATCTAACTCTGCTCCATGGGGGGTCTCGCGGAACCGGGTCCAATCAAAATATTTTACTCATCGAGACGAATCAATCGATACCCCACACGATATACTTTGTTTGAATTTTAAAAAATGTTTCATGGGGGGTCCATTCGACCCGGGGGCCATCAAAAAATTTTACTCTTCGAGACGAATCGATCGATACCCCACATGACATATTTTGATGAATAATCTTTAATTAAAAATCTAACTCCGCTCCATGGGGGGTCTCGTGGACACGGGTCCAATCAAAATTTTTTACTCATCGAGACGAATCGATCGATACCCCACATGATATATTTTGTTTGAAAGTCTTTGTGTAAAAATCTAACTCTGCTCCATGGGGGGTCTCATGGACCCGGGTCCAATCAAAAAATTTTAATTATCGAGACGAATCTATGGATACCCCACATGATATATTTTGATAGAAACTCTTTGCCTTAAAATCTAACTCCGCTCCATGGGGGGTCTCGCGGACCCGGGTCCAATCAAAATATTTTACTCATCGAGACGAATCAATAGATACCCCACACGATATACTTTGTAAGATTTTTAAAAAATGTTTCATGGGGGGTTCATTCGACCCGGGGGCCATCAAAAAATTTTACTCTTCGAGACGAATCGATCGATACCCCACATGACATATTTTGATGAATAATCTTTAATTAAAAATCTAACTCCGCTCCATGGGGGGTCTCGTGGACCCGGGTCCAATCAAAATTTTTTACTCATCGAGACGAATCGATCGATACCCCACATGATATATTTTGTTTGAAAGTCTTTGTGTAAAAATCTAACTCTGCTCCATGGGGGGTCTCATGGACCCGGGTCCAATCAAAAAATTTTACTTATCGAGACGAATCTATGGATACCCCACATGATATATTTTGATAGAAACTCTTTGCTGTAAAATCTAACTCCGCTCCATGGGGGGTCTCGCGGACCCGGGTCCAATCAAAATATTTTACTCATCGAGACGAATCAATAGATACCCCACACGATATACTTTGTAAGATTTTTAAAAAATGTTTCATGGGGGGTTCATTCGACCCGGGGGCCATCAGAAAATTTTACTCTTCGAGACGAATCGATCGATACCCCACATGACATATTTTGATGAATAATCTTTAATTAAAAATCTAACTCCGCTCCATGGGGGGTCTCGTGGACACGGGTCCAATCAAAATTTTTTACTCATCGAGACGAATCGATCGATACCCACATGATATATTTTGTTTGAAAGTCTTTGTGTAAAAATCTAACTCTGCTCCATGGGGGGTCTCATGGACCCGGGTCCAATCAAAAAATTTTAATTATCGAGACGAATCTATGGATACCTCACATGATATATTTTGATAGAAACTCCTTGCTGTAAAATCTAACTCCGCTCCATGGGGGGTCTCGCGGACCCGGGTCCAATCAAAATATTTTACTCATCGAGACGAATCAATCGATACCCCACACGATATACTTTGTTTGAATTTTAAAAAATGTTTCATGGGGGGTCCATTCGACCCGGGGGCCATCAAAAAATTTTACTCTTCGAGATGAATCGATCGATACCCCACATGACATATTTTGATGAATAATCTTTAATTAAAAATCTAACTCCGCTCCATGGGGGGTCTCGTGGACACGGGTCCAATCAAAATATTTTACTCATCGAGACGAATCGATCGATACCCCACATGATATACTTTATTTAAATTTTAAAAATTGTCCCATGGGGGGTCTCACGGACCCGGGGGCCATCAAAATTTTTTAATCATCGAGACGAATCGATCGATACCCCACATGACATATATTGATTAATAGACTTTAATTGAAAATCAATCTCCGTTCCATGGGGGGTCTCATCGACCCCGGGGCCATCAAAATTTCAAGCTCATCGAGACGAATCGATCGATATCCCACATGATATACTTTGCTTGAATTTTAAAAAAATGTCCCATGAGGGGTCTCATCGACCCGGGGCTATTAAATTTGTTGAATCTGTCAAAATCTGTAAGTCGCTTCTGATTGGTTAAAACTTTTGGAAATTGGGTTTAAAAAGCGCTCACTCTCCATTGGAAATCAGTCGCAGCCGCGACTTCACCTTGTGAAGATGTGCCTCTCCAAAAGACTTGTGATATGTGCCTCGCCGAAAAACTTGTGATATGTGCCTTGCCGAAAGACTTGCCGACTACCATGCCGTGACTCTGCCGTACCATTTGCCGGGATGATCTGCAGCATTTGCCGTCGACCAGGAGCAATTGTAGATACGTCTTTACTCGAGGAAGCAGTTTTGGAAAATGATATGGATAGCAAAATACATGGTGAACTTTCAAATTCTGGATGAGGTGTGAAGAGCCAGAGCCAGCGCTGGAGCTTTTAACCCCCCAAGTTCAAAAAAAAAAAAAAAAAAAAAAAAAAAAAAAAAAAAAATCTCAAAAGTCGCTTCTGATTGGTTCAAACTTTTGGAAATTGGGTTTAAAAAGCGCTCACTCTCCGTTGGAAATCAGTCGCAGCCGCGACTCCACCTTGTGAAGATGTGCCTCTCCGAAAAACTTGTGATATGTGCCTTGCCGATGCTTGCCGACCACCATGCCGTGACTCTGCCGTACTATTTGCCGGGATGATCTGCAGCATTTGCCGTCGACCAGGAGCAATTGTAGACACGTCTTTACTCGAGGAAGCAGTTTTGGAAAATGATATGGATAGCCATGCCTTGACTTGCCGAAGCTGTGAATTTTTTTTTTTTTTTTTTTTTTTTTTTTTTTTTTTTTTTTTTTCCCTCGGAATTTTTTTTTTTTTTTTTTTTTTTTTTTTTTTTTTTTTTGACAGATTGTGTTTAAAAGCTCCAGCAAAACCTGGGATCCTCACTGTATCGACCAGTGCTTGGAGGTCTTTACAGTCATCTCGTTACGATGGATGAGTCTACAGCTGAATATGATTGTGCTCAGGGACCGCTGCTGCCGCTGCTCTCTTTCCTATGCCTTTTGCCTTTGTGTGTTATTTTCCAACATTGTCTGCGACTAGCCTGGCCAACTGGAAGTGGATAATGTCTTTCTCTCTGCATGACGCTTATTTTTTTGCTTTTCCGATTGAATTTTCCGATAAAACAATCATATTGAGCTGTTGGCATGTGTCGTAACGAGATTCATCGAGGATCCACCAGGTACGTATAATTTTTTTTCAGATGGAGAATGCCAGATGGAATATACCAGCCATGAGATTATGCCAGATTTCCAGATGGAATATGCCAACCATGAGATGATTTCAGTGTTCAAGATATGTGTGTGCTTATGAACCTTATCCATGGATATAGTGTTTAGTGACAGATGAAGACAAAAATGAAAATGTGCCATGAGATGATTCCAGTGTGCCAGTTGGGATTCCATCGAGTTGTTATCCGCAGCTCGGTGGCCATCGTTTTGCAACCGCAATTCGATGGTTGGAGATGGAGGATGACGACAATCACGACGATTGTTGTCGAGAAGAGCAACGGATATTTTTTTTCAGGTGGAGAATGGCAGATGGAATATACCAGCTATGAGATGATGTTTTTTCAGGTGAGATGGAGGAAGATGACATCGCGACGTATGTCATCGAGAAGAGCATTTCCGTAGTTGCATCCGCAGCTATGATGGGCTTTGTGAGAATTCTGTAGTCGCTACGGCGGCTATGATGCACATTTTGTTGGCCGTAACTGAGGTAGTGTTTTCGTAGTAGCTTTAGCTGCTATGAGATGATTCCAGTGTTCCAGTTGGGATTCCATCGAGTTGTTATCCGCAGCTCGGTGGCCATCGTTTTGCAACCGCAATTCGATGGTTGGAGATGGAGGATGATGACAATCACGACGATTGTTGTCGAGAAGAGCAACGGATATTTTTTTTCAGGTGGAGAATGCCAGTTGGGATTCCATCGAGTTGTTATCCGCAGCTCGGTGGCCATCGTTTTGCAACCGCAATTCGATGGTTGGAGATGGAGGATGACGACAATCACGACGATTGTTGTCGAGAAGAGCAACGGATATTTTTTTTCAGGTGGAGAATGCCAGATGGAATATACCAGCTATGAGATGATTTTTTTTTCAGGTGAGATGGAGGAAGATGACATCGCGACGTATGTCATCGAGAAGAGCATTTCCGTAGTTGCATCCGCAGCTATGATGGGCTTTGTGAGAATTCTGTAGTCGCTACGGCGGCTATGATGCACATTTTGTTGGCCGTAACTGAGGTAGTGTTTCCGTAGTAGCTTTAGCTGCTATGAGTATTTATGGCCGTAGAAATGAGCTCAGTGTTGGACGATATATGTGTGCTTACGTGTGTTTACGTGTGCTTATGTGTGTTTACGTGTGCTTATGTGTTGGTCATGACCTTATCCATGGATATAGTGTTTAAGTTAGTTTTAGATTTAGTTTTAGAATTAGTTTTAGATTTAGTTTTAGATTTAGTTTTAGATTTAGTTTTAGAATTAGTTTTATATTTAGTTTTAGTATTAGTTTTAGATTTAGTTTTAGAATTAGTTTTAGATTTAGTTTTAGAATTAGTTTTAGAATTAGTTTTAGATTTAGATTTAGAATTAGTTTTAGAATTAGTTTTAAGTTGGATGATGGTACCTCATCCTCACTAGTGTGGATCTAGTGATTTTTTTTTGCCGTTTGGATGACCTTGAAAATGGACTTGTAAAATTTAGCATTGTTTATAATTAGTTTTAGATTTAGTTTTCGCATTGTTTATAATTAGTTTTAGAATTAGTTTTAAGTTGGATGATGGTACCTCATCCCTCACTAGTGTGGATCTAGTGATTTTTTTTGCCGTTTGGATGACCTTGAAAATTGACTTTTAAATTTTAAACTAAATATTAGCTATACATCATGAGTCAACAAACAAACCAATATATCATTGATCCTGTTACATGTCTGTAAATACTAATGCCTGTAATGTAAATATTAATGTCTGTAATTAATGTCTGTAATGTCTGTACATGTCTGTAAAAATTTTTTTAATGATCAATAAAAAATTGTCTCATCAAAATGTGTTAGATTTTTAATCAAAGGAGTTAGATTTTTAATCAAAGACTTTCAAACAAAATATATCATGTGGGGTATCGATCGATTCGTCTCGATGAGTAAAATTTTTTGATTGGACCCGGGTTCTCGAGAACCCCCATGGAACGGAGTTAGTTTTTCCAGCAAAGAGTTTTCAGCAAAATATATCGTGTGAGGTATCGATAGATTCGTCTTGATGAATAAAATATTTTGATTGGACCCGGGTCCATGAGACCCCCCATGGAGCGGAGTTAGATTTTCCAGCAAAGAGTTTCTATCAAAATATGTCATGTGGGGTATCCATAGATTCGTGTCGATTAGTAAAATTTTTTGATGGCCCCGGGTCGATGAGACCCCCCATGGAACGGAGTTAGGTTTTTAATAAAAGACTTTTTAGCAAAATATATCGTGTGGGGTATCCATAGATTCGTCTCGATGAGTAAAATTTTTTGATGGCCCCGGGTCGATGAGACCCCCCATGGAGTGGAGTTAAATTTTTACACAAAGACTTTTTAGCAAAATATATCATGTGGGGTATCGATAGATTCGTCTTGATGAGTAAAATATTTTGATTGAACCCGGGTCCATGAGACCCTCCATGGAGCGGAGTTAGATTTTCCAGCAAAGAGTTTCTATCAAAATATATCGTGTGGGGTATCGATCGATTCGTCTCGATGAATGGAATTTTTTGATTGGACCCGAGTCCATGAGACCCCCCATGGAGCGGAGTTAGTTTTTCAAGCAAAGACTTTTTAGCAAAATATATCGTGTGAGGTATCGATAGATTCGTCTTGATGAATAAAATATTTTGATTGGACCCGGGTCCATGAGACCCCCCATGGAGCGGAGTTAGATTTTCCAGCAAAGAGTTTCTATCAAAATATGTCATGTGGGGTATCCATAGATTCGTCTCGATTAGTAAAATTTTTTGATGGCCCCGGGTCGATGAGACCCCCCATGGAACGGAGTTAGGTTTTTAATCAAAGACTTTTTAGCAAAATATATCGTGTGGGGTGTCCATAGATTCGTCTCGATGAGTAAAATTTTTTGATGGCCCCGGGTCGATGAGACCCCCCATGGAGTGGAGTTAAATTTTTACACAAAGAATTTTTAGCAAAATATATCATGTGGGGTATCGATAGATTCGTCTTGATGAGTAAAATATTTTGATTGAACCCGGGTCCATGAGACCCCCCATGGAGCGGAGTTAGATTTTTCAGCAAAGAGTTTCTATCAAAATATATTGTGTGGGGTATCGATCGATTCGTCTCGATGAATGGAATTTTTTGATTGGACCCGAGTCCATGAGACCCCCCATGGAGCGGAGTTAGTTTTTCCAGCAAAGAGTTTTCAGCAAAATATATCGTGTGAGGTATCGATAGATTCGTCTTGATGAATTAAATATTTTGGTGGCCTCTGTTTTCAGTTGTACCAACCACGGTACAATTTTAAATTTTCAAGCAAGGAATATTGTGTTGGGCATCTATAAACTCGTCTCGATGAGATAAACATTTCGGTGACCATTTTTAGAAAATTTCTCGGCAATCGAGACAAGCTACATATCAGATGTTTTTGGAGCTCTCACAACTTTAGAATTTTCTGACCTCACTCGACTTCACACAGCTCAAATCTTGGAGCTCTCAACTTTAGAAAATCTTGGAACCCGCAACTTTAGAATTTCTTGGAACCCGCAACTTTAGAATTTCTTGGAGCTCTCAATTTTAGAATTTCTTGGAACCCGCAACTTTAGAATTTCTTGGAGCTCTCAAATTTAGAATTTCTTGGAACCCGCAACTTTAGAATTTCTTGGAGCTCTCAAATTTAGAATTTCTTGGAACCCGCAACTTTAGAATTTCTTGGAGCTGTCAAATTTAGAATTTCTTGGAACCCGCAACTTTAGAATTTCTTGGAGCTCTCAACTTTAGAATTTCTATGACACTGAAAAATGTTATACGTTAAAAAAAAAAAAAAAAAAAAAAAAAAAAAAAAAAAAAAAAAAATATATATATATATATATATATATATATATTTTTTTTTTTTTTTTTTTTTTTTTTTTTAATGTAGCAGATTAAAGCTAAGCGTTGAGTCTTGATCATCTCAGCTCGTCAGAATTTTTCGGAGTTGTTAGTTTAGAAATTTCTTGTTCTCACACCTTTAGAATTTTTGGAGCTCACACAAGTTTCAAAGTTGGATGATGAAGAATTTAAAAAACCTCTGAACACTAAGACAAGGTACACATAATATAGCGATGTTAAAAAAAAAAAAAAAAAAAAAAAAAAAAAAAAAATTATATATATATATATATATTTTTTTTTTTTTTTTTTTTTTTTTTTTATTTTTTTTTTTTTTTTTTTTTTTTTTTTTTTTTTTTATGTTAAAGGTTTTAATAAGGTGTCGAGTCTGGCTGGTCTTAATGTCTAAGGAATTTTCTTAGAGTTCAATTCAACTTCTCAGAGTCTGAAACATTTTGTATATTCTTGTCAAGATGGGTTCGAAAGCATCTTTCAAAACGCAATTACGCTGGTTGTACCGATATTGGAATGATAGGATTATCAATTGTCCATTTTGCGACAAGAGTTTGACATTGGACGAGTATCGAAAGACTCATTCCGACTCTGAACATGGTTTCAATGAAAAGACCAAATGCATTTTTTGTGGAGAATACAATTTTTCAAATTCAACAACTGATGACAGCCACAAAGTAAAATGTTTTAAACAGTTTCTAGAGCAGATTAAAAAGGAGAAGAAAAAATGTTTAAGCCAGGACTCTACTGCTGGAACCAGTGCTACTGCTCCCGAAATCTCACCTTTTAAATTATGTATATGTCTTCGGTTTGATCCCTCACACCTTCATCATCGCCTCCACCATCGACACATTGACAAAGATTTGCAAGAGTGTGGATTTTATGACAACTACCCGGGCGACTTTCAAGAGTTGCGAGACACGGGATCCTTTCATGTGTTTAATGAAGAGAGTGGTTTGGGTCGAGAGGCTACGGCCCTGTTTCGAATGTACTTTTCCAAGGCATGGACGTTTTATCACGTGTATATTCGATCGTACGCCTTTTCTAGTTTCAAGATGAAAATGTCCGTGTTGGATGGCAGTCGACTGGTGGTCTCAACCTTTTGGTGCTTGTGCGATGGTTGCAATACTGTGAAACGAAAAGTTATGGCTTGTAATAAACTCCATCGCCACATGATTGTGGCCGTGTCCAATCGAGCAAACTATCTAAAAATATGGAATCAGATTAAAGTGTCTCACGCTTCAGAACGCTATTGCAAAGGTCAGAATGAGATTAAGTCGGCCATGCATTTAGCCAATACCATTAATTATGTATCCAATGAAAAAGCTCAATGTTCTGGATCCAAGAAGCCGGGCGTGGGAAAAGGTGGACATTTTTATATCAATCGCCCGTTGCACGAACACAGAATCATGTCCATGGCTAGTTTGTGGCGCAACGGTATAATGGAATGGATAAAACAAAAACTTCGAGATAGGCTCGTACTGGATTGGAAGTGTAAAGTGTTTTGGACCACCCACAAAACATATCGTGTGCATGTGCTTGACATTTTGGAAGTGTTAGACTGTCCCATTCAAGTGCGAAAGGATTGGGAACCTCATCCAGACGGAGATTTCACAGTGTTTTGGTTTGAGAGCAACACGATGCGCGTCCGACCGATGGAGGTCGAACCTACATTTCATAATTACATAGCGGCAATGACCGACCAGATTCGAAAGGGAAATTCTCTGCGTCAAGGTTTGAAAAATGCCTATTATACGTTAACTAAACCACAAGCCCGTCAAATGACTATTGTTGAGCACATGAATGAGAAACAAAGAATTGAGATGCAAAAAGGCGTATTGGAACGAAATACGCTGAAACGTCAGATTACCACGCTCGAACAAGAAATAATAGACTTGAAGACTGAAATTGAGACGCTGAAGCGAGAAAAGACAGACTCAAACGCTCGGACGCAAGCCGAAATTGAAAAACTAATGCAAAAAATTGCCGCTCTGGAGCAAGAATTCGCAGCGACGAAAAAACAGGCGACTGGAGAAGCACATTTTCATATGCACAACAATATCAACCTAACCTCGGCGGCTCCAATTGTCAACATACCACCCCCGAATAAATAATTAATTGTAGATTAAAGCTAAGCGTCAACCCTCAATGGTCTCAGCTCTTCAGAATTTTCGGAGCTCTCACAACTTGATAATTTTGTCGGATGAAGAATTTAGACCTCAACAAAATTTTCTGAACCTCACCAAAATTTTCTGGAACTCAGTTCCACAAAAATTTCTAGATTTCAGCTCTCTTAGCTCAATCAAATTTTCTGGACCTCAGCTAATAAAGATCTTGCATGATAAAGAATTTGGAAACTCTGACGAGCTTGCATCATCAAGACTCAACGCTTGGCAATAATCTGCAACGTTAAAAAAAAAAAAAAAAAAAAAAAAAAAAAAAAAAAAATTATATATATATATATATATATATATTATTTTTTTTTTTTTTTTTTTTTTTTTTTTTTTTAACGTTGCATATTATAGCCAAGCGTTGAGTCTTGATGATCCAAGCTCGTCAGAATTTTTGGAGCTCTCACAACTTGATAATTTTGTCTGATGAAGAATTTAGATTTTAACCGAGCGTCCGCTCATCAGATTTTTGGAAGCTCTCAATACTTGCAAATTTTGTTTGATGGAGAAATTGGAAACTCTCTCAAAGACCTCACCTCAACAAAATTTCTGGATCTCACCTCAAAAAAATTGCTGCGAGAGAGGTTGGGATGCATGGACATTCATGGAGTTGGGCAGAGATGCTCTGGAAATCCATTGCGCTGGGTTTGAAATCCATTGGATCTGAAATCCTGGGGGTGGCTCGTCGATTGGGTTGGGGCTCGAAATCTGAATTTTGGGAAACGCAACTTTTTGGTGGTCGTTGTCATTTGGTATTTTTTTCAGCTTGAGCCATGTCTCGACACTCTCGACTCATCATCAGAATGTCCTTGGATCAATGATCATGGAATCCCATTCATCTCGCAAACCCCCCAGCCTCAAGATCTCAGAACCACATTTTTTTTTTGTTATAGCTAGGTGTTGAGTGTCGACGATTCTCATCCCATCAAAATTTTCTGGAGCTCTCAAAATTTTCTGGAAGCAGACTAAATTTCTAAACTCAATTATTTAATGTCATATAATATTAACCCAATTATTCAAAAGATGTCTATTTTAATACAATATTTTAAAGAATTCTTTTTTTAATATTTCAATATTTAAAAGAATTCTTTTTTTAATATTTCAATATTTAAAAGAATTCTTTTTTTAATATTTGACAATTTTTTAGAACTCTTTTTTTAACATTTGATTTTTTTGATATACATCTTTTTCTTTTTAAAGATGTATATTGTTGTAAAATGAGAAAAAATTATGTAATTGAGACTGTAAAAACATGCTCATTTTGAATTTCGAGTTTAAAAGTCGGACCCTTCCAACAACGACTTTTAAACGATTCAAGGTACCGATCCCTTTGGTACCTTGAATCGTTTAAAAGTCAAAGTTAAAAATCTAACTTTTAAACTAAAAATCTTGTTTTAATAGCTAATTTAATGCATTTTTCGTATCAAATTCGTTTAAATCATATAATTTTTCTAATTAGTTTTGTTACTTTTCAGTTACAAAACGTAACTTTCACAGACTCGAAAATGGAAATGGTTTGCGTTTTCCTCGTTTTCCAACTTTCCACATTTTCCTATGAAAATCAAACGTTTCCCCGTTCAAGTATTTTTTAGTTTCTGAGAAATGCTTATATATTTTTGCCGTTTTCCGTTGCACCCAGTTTCACGTCGACGGTTGTTTAATATGAAATTAGCATACGGACGAGAGTCGAAAAAATACCTGAGCAGAAAAAATGTATAAGCGCCGTCACGTCAAACCGTTTGGCCAAATATAGCTATTTGCTCGACTCAAAATCTCAGGACGAGTGAAAAAAAATTTTTTCTATATAAAAACTCTCGTATAGCAATCCGTGGTTTTCCGCGCTGCCATTCCGCGCTTTTATCATTATCTCTCTTTTATAAAAATCATCCTTTTTCTATCAAATACAGACGACATCATAGAGGGGTTCATACCATTCCCGCGAAATATCGCTGTTAAAAGATAAAGCATAAATGATGATAAAAATCCCGATCCCCCAACCCAAAACCCCAGTCCCAACCCAATCTGCAAGCCCCCCAGGCTGTCAGATCCATCTCGATGGATTCCAAAGCCAGCGCCATGGATTTCAAGACTCCCACTCCATGGATATCCATGCATGTCAATCTCTCTCGCCATGTGTCAAAGCCAGAAAGATTCAACAAAATGTCACGCATCCCAGTGCCCGTATCCATAATTCACAACCGCATTTTTCCGATGAATGTGGCAACAGCTCCATGGATCCAGAGCACCGGTGTGTTTCCGAAGCCATACGACGCCATTCCAAACGGGATTCGACACGCATCTCCAAAACCTTGTCAATCGTCAAACCCACCCAGCTGGGATCCCACTCCATGGATTTCAGATCCAACTCTATGGATTTCAGATCCAACTCCATGGACTCCAGATCCAACTCCATGGATTTCAGATCCGACTCCAAGGACTTCAGATCCGACTCCAAGGATTTCAGATCCGACTCCAAGGATTTCAGATCCGACTCCAAGGATTTCAGATCCAACTCCAAGGATTTCAGATCCGACTCCAAGGATTTCAGATCCGACTCCATGGATTTCAGATCCAACTCCAAGGATTTCAGATCCGACTCCATGGATTTCAGATCCAACTCCATGGATTTCAGATCCAACTCCAAGGATTTAAGATCCAACTCCATGGATTTCAGATCCGACTCCATGGATTTCAGATCCAACTCCAAGGATTTCAGATCCCCACTCCATGAATGTGGATTGTGACTCGAGGCATGGCTCAAACGCTCAGCTAAAAATAACTAGACCGGAAGTGGGCGTGGCCAAACGTCAACGACTGCTTATGACAACGACCACCCAAAAAGTTGCGTTTCGAAAATTTCAAATTTCGTCTCGAGAAAATTTTTGCTCGACTCAAAATCTCAGGACGAGTGAAATTTTTTTTAAACCGGAAGTGGGTAAAGGTCAAACGTCAACAACTGCTTATGATAACGACCACCCAAAAGTTGTGTTTCGAAAATTTCAAATTCTGTCTCGAGAAAATTTTTTGCTCGACTCAAAATCTCTGGACAAGTGGAAAAAAAAAAAAAAAAAAAAAAAAAAAAAAAAAAAAAAAAAAAAAAAATAGACCGGAAGTGGGCAGAGGTCAAACGTCAACAACTGCTTATGATAACGACCGCCCAAAAGTTGCGTTTCCAAAATTTCAAATTCTGTCTCGAGAAAATTTTTTTGCTCAACTCAAAATCTCCGGACGAGTGAAAAAAAATTTTTGAAACTTTGTAATAAAAAAACTGTCGTACAGCTAACCTTGCTGGGTGCACACTTCGTGCACACTAGTAAAAATACCATTTTCTCAATATTACACACCTAAAATATCGTAAAAAGCGTGGGAACCATCGTTTGAAAAGCTGAAACGTAAAAAAGGTCCAGAACCCAATCAATCGACATACCCAACCCTTTCCAATCCAGTACAATGGGATTTCAAACCATTTTCCCGTGTGTCCAGACAACCCACTCGACGGAGCAGTCCAATCGATAATGGCTAGACGATCTGTGTGAGAGCTCCAGAAATTATTGGGTTGAGCTGAGATGATCCAAACTCAACACCTTGCTTGAAAAAAAAAAAAAAAAAAAAAAAAAAAAAAAAAAAAAAAAAAAACTTAACCGGAAGTGGGCAAAGGTCAAACGTCAACGACTGCTTATGATAACGACCACCCAAAAGTTGCGTTTCGAAAATTTCAAATCCCGTCTCGAGAAAATTTTTTGCTCGACTCAAAATCTCCAGACGAGTGAAAAAAAATTTTTTAATCTTTGCATTAAAGGCTGTCAATTAATCTTAACCACTTTACACATTTCTATGCACACCTAAAAATAGCATTTTTCTCCATTATTATTTTCTCGCTCTTTCAACATCTATTTTTATAAAATATACCTGACACATCTCCTCAAACACGTATACAATCACGTGAAAAGATGAAACGTAAAACGATCGAAAACTCCAACCCAAAGCCACTACACCACCCCCATCTGCGAGTCCATCCCATGGATGTCAAAACATTTTTCACAAAAAACAATTTTACAAAATGGAACACGATCCCATGCGAAAGCTCCGCGATACCAAAGCCCATCCATCTCAACGCCTGTCAAAGCAATGCCTTACCCCACGGATGAAGCTGCGGCTCCATCGTCACGAACCCCACGGAGTTGGTCTCTCGATCCACGGAATGTCAAAGTTTTTCGAAGCAGTCCATTGAAAAGGTCGTCCGATGCGTTTGACTGGATCCCAAACGCTTTGTGGGGAAACTTTTGGAAATTGTGACAGATTCCCAGGGCTTTGACATTGCGACTGAATCCAAAAAAAAAATTATTATTAATTTTTTTTTATTTTTTTTTATTTATTTTTATTCTTTTATTTTTATTGTTTTGAGGGTGGATGAAGTGGAACCGAGGCTACATTGAAATTGCTTCCAGGCGCCTCAGCGATATAAATCTGTGGGGTAACCGTGGCTTGCCTTTTCAAAATTGTTATTTCGTGCTCCAGCGCCGCTATTTTGAGTTTTTGTGTTTCGTTTTCGTATTGGGTGGCGGCTGTCTGATGCTTCAAGTCGCTTATTTCTTGCTTCAGTATTTCAATTTCTGCATGGAGTCTTTTCATTTCAACAGCTTGTTTTTTTGTCACCTGCTCTATAATACCCAATTGAAAGACTTGTTGTTTATTTAGCGTGTAGTACACATTCTCCATGTGTTTACGCCAAGAATTACCCATTTGAATTTGATGTGTCATCGCTGCAACTCGATTTGGAAAGATGGGTGTGGTATCCGTGGGTCGAACGAGCATGATGTCATCCTCTGTCCAGTACAATTTATGCTCTCCAGCAGGATGAGGTTCGTAATCCCATCGCAAATAAGCGGGACAGTGTTGGAGCTTCGGCAAAACGTCAAGCACTTTGACGCGATATTTTTTCACGTTTGACGACCAGTACGCTTCAATTTTCCAATCGATGATGACTTTATTGCGAAGCTTTTGGATTATCCATTCCATGGAACCTTTCGACCATAAAAGGACCATGGACATGACGGAATGCTTATGTAACGGGCGATTGATGTAAAAATGTCCACCTCGCCCCACGCCCGGCTTCTTGGATCCAGAGCATTGAGCTTTTTCGCTCGATACATAATGAATGGTATTTGCCAAATGAATGGCCAATGTGATCTTTTTCTGTCTTTTGCAATAGCGCTCTGAAGCATGAGGCACGTGAATCTTGTTCCACGTTTTCAGATAGGTGGATTGATTGCGTACAGCCACAATCATGTGGCGATGGAGTTTATCACAAGCCATTGTATTTTTCTCGACAGTCGTGCAACCATCGCACAAGCACCAGTAAGTGTAGACCACCAGTTGACTGGCATCCATTGCTGCCGACATTTTCGTCTTGAAACTGGAAAAGGCGTACGATCGAATATACACGTGATAGAAAGACCATTCGTTGGAAAAGAACATTCGAAACAGGGCCGAAGCCTCATGACCCAAATTACTCTCATCATCAAACACGAGAAACGAACCCGTGTCTGTCAACGCTTGAAAATCACCCGGATAGTTGTCATAAAATCCAATTTGTTGCAAATCCTCTTCCATGTCTCGATGGTTGAGTCGATGATAAAGGGATGAGGGGTCAAAAGAAGCACAGGTACATAATTTAGGAGTGGAGCTTTCGGAATGGATTTCAGATGCAGCGCTGGTTCCAGCAGTTGGAGTGTCTGTGTGATTTGACATTTTTCTTTTGTGTTTCTTATTCTGATTTCGGAACTGAGCAAAGCATGTTTCTCTGTGGACGTGATCCGCCGTTGAATTTGAAAATTTGTATTGTCCGCAAAAAATACATTCAATCTTTTCATTGTAACCGTGAATGGAGTGAGAATGAGTTTTTCGATACTCGTCCAATGTCATTTCTTGGTAGCAAAATGGACAATGGATGGGCTGATTATTCCAATAACGGTATGCAAAATACATATTTCTATTTTTTGGACTCATCTTGACGACACACCCTCCAGATGCAAATCAAAACAATCGAATACTTTTTAGCGGTGGAATCGGCTACGATGACTCAACTACAATCTAACGGAATATTATCTTGATTCTAGTTTTTTCATACAAAAAAAAATTAATAATAATTTTTTTTTTGGATTCAGTCGCAATGTCAAAGCCCTGGGAATCTGTCACAATTTCCAAAAGTTTCCCCACAAAGCGTTTGGGATCCAGTCAAACGCATCGGACGACCTTTTCAATGGACTGCTTCGAAAAACTTTGGCATTCCGTGGATCGAGAGACCAACTCCGTGGGGTTCGTGACGATGGAGCCGCAGCTTCATCCGTGGGGTAAGGCATTGCTTTGACAGGCGTTGAGATGGATGGGCTTCGGTATCGCGGAGCTTTCGCATGGGATCGTGTTCCATTTTGTAAAATTGTTTTTTGTGAAAAATGTTTTGACATCCATGGGATGGACTCGCAGATGGGGGTGGTGTAGTGGCTTTGGGTTGGAGTTTTCGATCGTTTTACGTTTCATCTTTTCACGTGATTGTATACGTGTTTGAGGAGATGTGTCAGGTATATTTTATAAAAATAGATGTTGAAAGAGCGAGAAAATAATAATGGAGAAAAATGCTATTTTTAGGTGTGCATAGAAATGTGTAAAGTGGTTAAGATTAATTGACAGCCTTTAATGCAAAGATTAAAAAAATTTTTTTCACTCGTCTGGAGATTTTGAGTCGAGCAAAAAATTTTCTCGAGACGGGATTTGAAATTTTCGAAACGCAACTTTTGGGTGGTCGTTATCATAAGCAGTCGTTGACGTTTGACCTTTGCCCACTTCCGGTTAAGTTTTTTTTTTTTTTTTTTTTTTTTTTTTTTTCAAGCAAGGTGTTGAGTTTGGATCATCTCAGCTCAACCCAATAATTTCTGGAGCTCTCACACAGATCGTCTAGCCATTATCGATTGGACTGCTCCGTCGAGTGGGTTGTCTGGACACACGGGAAAATGGTTTGAAATCCCATTGTACTGGATTGGAAAGGGTTGGGTATGTCGATTGATTGGGTTCTGGACCTTTTTTACGTTTCAGCTTTTCAAACGATGGTTCCCACGCTTTTTACGATATTTTAGGTGTGTAATATTGAGAAAATGGTATTTTTACTAGTGTGCACGAAGTGTGCACCCAGCAAGGTTAGCTGTACGACAGTTTTTTTATTACAAAGTTTCAAAAATTTTTTTTCACTCGTCCGGAGATTTTGAGTTGAGCAAAAAAATTTTCTCGAGACAGAATTTGAAATTTTGGAAACGCAACTTTTGGGCGGTCGTTATCATAAGCAGTTGTTGACGTTTGACCTCTGCCCACTTCCGGTCTATTTTTTTTTTTTTTTTTTTTTTTTTTTTTTTTTTTTTTTTCCACTTGTCCAGAGATTTTGAGTCGAGCAAAAAATTTTCTCGAGACAGAATTTGAAATTTTCGAAACACAACTTTTGGGTGGTCGTTATCATAAGCAGTTGTTGACGTTTGACCTTTACCCACTTCCGGTTAAAAAAAAATTTCACTCGTCCTGAGATTTTGAGTCGAGCAAAAATTTTCTCGAGACGAAATTTGAAATTTTCGAAACGCAACTTTTTGGGTGGTCGTTGTCATAAGCAGTCGTTGACGTTTGGCCACGCCCACTTCCGGTCTAGTTATTTTTAGCTGAGCGTTTGAGCCATGCCTCGAGTCACAATCCACATTCATGGAGTGGGGATCTGAAATCCTTGGAGTTGGATCTGAAATCCATGGAGTCGGATCTGAAATCCATGGAGTTGGATCTTAAATCCTTGGAGTTGGATCTGAAATCCATGGAGTTGGATCTGAAATCCATGGAGTCGGATCTGAAATCCTTGGAGTTGGATCTGAAATCCATGGAGTCGGATCTGAAATCCTTGGAGTCGGATCTGAAATCCTTGGAGTTGGATCTGAAATCCTTGGAGTCGGATCTGAAATCCTTGGAGTCGGATCTGAAATCCTTGGAGTCGGATCTGAAGTCCTTGGAGTCGGATCTGAAATCCATGGAGTTGGATCTGGAGTCCATGGAGTTGGATCTGAAATCCATAGAGTTGGATCTGAAATCCATGGAGTGGGATCACAGCTGGGTGGGTTTGACGATTGACAAGGTTTTGGAGATGCGTGTCGAATCCCGTTTGGAATGGCGTCGTATGGCTTCGGAAACACACCGGTGCTCTGGATCCATGGAGCTGTTGCCACATTCATCGGAAAAATGCGGTTGTGAATTATGGATACGGGCACTGGGATGCGTGACATTTTGTTGAATCTTTCTGGCTTTGACACATGGCGAGAGAGATTGACATGCATGAATATCCATGGAGTGGGAGTCTTGAAATCCATGGCGCTGGCTTTGGAATCCATCGAGTTGGATCTGACAGCCTGGGGGGCTTGCAGATTGGGTTGGGACTGGGGTTTTGGGTTGGGGGATCGGGATTTTTATCATCATTTATGCTTTATCTTTTAACAGCGATATTTCGCGGGAATGGTATGAACCCCTCTATGATGTCGTCTGTATTTGATAGAAAAAGGATGATTTTTATAAAAGAGAGATAATGATAAAAGCGCGGAATGGCAGCGCGGAAAACCACGGATTGCTATACGAGAGTTTTTATATAGAAAAAATTTTTTTTCACTCGTCCTGAGATTTTGAGTCGAGCAAATAGCTATATTTGGCCAAACGGTTTGACGTGACGGCGCTTATACATTTTTTCTGCTCAGGTATTTTTTCGACTCTCGTCCGTATGCTAATTTCATATTAAACAACCGTCGACGTGAAACTGGGTGCAACGGAAAACGGCAAAAATATATAAGCATTTCTCAGAAACTAAAAAATACTTGAACGGGGAAACGTTTGATTTTCATAGGAAAATGTGGAAAGTTGGAAAACGAGGAAAACGCAAACCATTTCCATTTTCGAGTCTGTGAAAGTTACGTTTTGTAACTGAAAAGTAACAAAACTAATTAGAAAAATTATATGATTTAAACGAATTTGATACGAAAAATGCATTAAATTAGCTATTAAAACAAGATTTTTAGTTTAAAAGTTAGATTTTTAACTTTGACTTTTAAACGATTCAAGGTACCAAAGGGATCGGTACCTTGAATCGTTTAAAAGTCGTTGTTGGAAGGGTCCGACTTTTAAACTCGAAATTCAAAATGAGCATGTTTTTACAGTCTCAATTACATAATTTTTTCTCATTTTACAACAATATACATCGTTAAAAAGAAAAAGATGTATATCAAAAAAATCAAATGTTAAAAAAAGAGTTCTAAAAAATTGTCAAATATTAAAAAAAGAATTCTTTTAAATATTGAAATATTAAAAAAAGAATTCTTTTAAATATTGAAATATTAAAAAAAGAATTCTTTAAAATATTGTATTAAAATAGACATCTTTTGAATAATTGGGTTAATATTATATGACATTAAATAATTGAGTTTAGAAATTTAGTCTGCTTCCAGAAAATTTTGAGAGCTCCAGAAAATTTTGATGGGATGAGAATCGTCGACACTCAACACCTAGCTATAACAAAAAAAAAATGTGGTTCTGAGATCTTGAGGCTGGGGGGTTTGCGAGATGAATGGGATTCCATGATCATTGATCCAAGGACATTCTGATGATGAGTCGAGAGTGTCGAGACATGGCTCAAGCTGAAAAAAATACCAAATGACAACGACCACCAAAAAGTTGCGTTTCCCAAAATTCAGATTTCGAGCCCCAACCCAATCGACGAGCCACCCCCAGGATTTCAGATCCAATGGATTTCAAACCCAGCGCAATGGATTTCCAGAGCATCTCTGCCCAACTCCATGAATGTCCATGCATCCCAACCTCTCTCGCAGCAATTTTTTTGAGGTGAGATCCAGAAATTTTGTTGAGGTGAGGTCTTTGAGAGAGTTTCCAATTTCTCCATCAAACAAAATTTGCAAGTATTGAGAGCTTCCAAAAATCTGATGAGCGGACGCTCGGTTAAAATCTAAATTCTTCATCAGACAAAATTATCAAGTTGTGAGAGCTCCAAAAATTCTGACGAGCTTGGATCATCAAGACTCAACGCTTGGCTATAATATGCAACGTTAAAAAAAAAAAAAAAAAAAAAAAAAAAAAAAAAAATAATATATATATATATATATAATTTTTTTTTTTTTTTTTTTTTTTTTTTTTTTTTTTTTTTTTTTTTAACGTTGCAGATTATTGCCAAGCGTTGAGTCTTGATGATGCAAGCTCGTCAGAGTTTCCAAATTCTTTATCATGCAAGATCTTTATTAGCTGAGGTCCAGAAAATTTGATTGAGCTAAGAGAGCTGAAATCTAGAAATTTTTGTGGAACTGAGTTCCAGAAAATTTTGGTGAGGTTCAGAAAATTTTGTTGAGGTCTAAATTCTTCATCCGACAAAATTATCAAGTTGTGAGAGCTCCGAAAATTCTGAAGAGCTGAGACCATTGAGGGTTGACGCTTAGCTTTAATCTACAATTAATTATTTATTCGGGGGTGGTATGTTGACAATTGGAGCCGCCGAGGTTAGGTTGATATTGTTGTGCATATGAAAATGTGCTTCTCCAGTCGCCTGTTTTTTCGTCGCTGCGAATTCTTGCTCCAGAGCGGCAATTTTTTGCATTAGTTTTTCAATTTCGGCTTGCGTCCGAGCGTTTGAGTCTGTCTTTTCTCGCTTCAGCGTCTCAATTTCAGTCTTCAAGTCTATTATTTCTTGTTCGAGCGTGGTAATCTGACGTTTCAGCGTATTTCGTTCCAATACGCCTTTTTGCATCTCAATTCTTTGTTTCTCATTCATGTGCTCAACAATAGTCATTTGACGGGCTTGTGGTTTAGTTAACGTATAATAGGCATTTTTCAAACCTTGACGCAGAGAATTTCCCTTTCGAATCTGGTCGGTCATTGCCGCTATGTAATTATGAAATGTAGGTTCGACCTCCATCGGTCGGACGCGCATCGTGTTGCTCTCAAACCAAAACACTGTGAAATCTCCGTCTGGATGAGGTTCCCAATCCTTTCGCACTTGAATGGGACAGTCTAACACTTCCAAAATGTCAAGCACATGCACACGATATGTTTTGTGGGTGGTCCAAAACACTTTACACTTCCAATCCAGTACGAGCCTATCTCGAAGTTTTTGTTTTATCCATTCCATTATACCGTTGCGCCACAAACTAGCCATGGACATGATTCTGTGTTCGTGCAACGGGCGATTGATATAAAAATGTCCACCTTTTCCCACGCCCGGCTTCTTGGATCCAGAACATTGAGCTTTTTCATTGGATACATAATTAATGGTATTGGCTAAATGCATGGCCGACTTAATCTCATTCTGACCTTTGCAATAGCGTTCTGAAGCGTGAGACACTTTAATCTGATTCCATATTTTTAGATAGTTTGCTCGATTGGACACGGCCACAATCATGTGGCGATGGAGTTTATTACAAGCCATAACTTTTCGTTTCACAGTATTGCAACCATCGCACAAGCACCAAAAGGTTGAGACCACCAGTCGACTGCCATCCAACACGGACATTTTCATCTTGAAACTAGAAAAGGCGTACGATCGAATATACACGTGATAAAACGTCCATGCCTTGGAAAAGTACATTCGAAACAGGGCCGTAGCCTCTCGACCCAAACCACTCTCTTCATTAAACACATGAAAGGATCCCGTGTCTCGCAACTCTTGAAAGTCGCCCGGGTAGTTGTCATAAAATCCACACTCTTGCAAATCTTTGTCAATGTGTCGATGGTGGAGGCGATGATGAAGGTGTGAGGGATCAAACCGAAGACATATACATAATTTAAAAGGTGAGATTTCGGGAGCAGTAGCACTGGTTCCAGCAGTAGAGTCCTGGCTTAAACATTTTTTCTTCTCCTTTTTAATCTGCTCTAGAAACTGTTTAAAACATTTTACTTTGTGGCTGTCATCAGTTGTTGAATTTGAAAAATTGTATTCTCCACAAAAAATGCATTTGGTCTTTTCATTGAAACCATGTTCAGAGTCGGAATGAGTCTTTCGATACTCGTCCAATGTCAAACTCTTGTCGCAAAATGGACAATTGATAATCATATCATTCCAATATCGGTACAACCAGCGTAATTGCGTTTTGAAAGATGCTTTCGAACCCATCTTGACAAGAATATACAAAATGTTTCAGACTCTGAGAAGTTGAATTGAACTCTAAGAAAATTCCTTAGACATTAAGACCAGCCAGACTCGACACCTTATTAAAACCTTTAACATAAAAATAAAAAAAAAAAAAAAAAAAAAAAAAAAAAAAAAAAAAAAAAAAAAAAAAAAAAAAAAAAAAAAATATATATATATATATATATATATATATATATATATATATATAATTTTTTTTTTTTTTTTTTTTTTTTTTTTTTTTTTAACATCGCTATATTATGTGTACCTTGTCTTAGTGTTCAGAGGTTTTTTAAATTCTTCATCATCCTACTTTGAAACTTGTGTGAGCTCCAAAAATTCTAAAGGTGTGAGAACAAGAAATTTCTAAACTAACAACTCCGAAAAATTCTGACGAGCTGAGATGATCAAGACTCAACGCTTAGCTTTAATCTGCTACATTAAAAAAAAAAAAAAAAAAAAAAAAAAAAAAAAAATATATATATATATATATATATATATATATATATATATATATATATATATTTTTTTTTTTTTTTTTTTTTTTTAACGTATAACATTTTTCAGTGTCATAGAAATTCTAAAGTTGAGAGCTCCAAGAAATTCTAAAGTTGCGGGTTCCAAGAAATTCTAAATTTGACAGCTCCAAGAAATTCTAAAGTTGCGGGTTCCAAGAAATTCTAAATTTGAGAGCTCCAAGAAATTCTAAAGTTGCGGGTTCCAAGAAATTCTAAATTTGAGAGCTCCAAGAAATTCTAAAGTTGCGGGTTCCAAGAAATTCTAAAATTGAGAGCTCCAAGAAATTCTAAAGTTGCGGGTTCCAAGAAATTCTAAAGTTGCGGGTTCCAAGATTTTCTAAAGTTGAGAGCTCCAAGATTTGAGCTGTGTGAAGTCGAGTGAGGTCAGAAAATTCTAAAGTTGTCAGAGCTCCAAAAACATCTGATATGTAGCTTGTCTCGATTGCCGAGAAATTTTCTAAAAATGGTCACCGAAATGTTTATCTCATCGAGACGAGTTTATAGATGCCCAACACAATATTCCTTGCTTGAAAATTTAAAATTGTACCGTGGTTGGTACAACTGAAAACAGAGGCCACCAAAATATTTAATTCATCAAGACGAATCTATCGATACCTCACACGATATATTTTGCTGAAAACTCTTTGCTGGAAAAACTAACTCCGCTCCATGGGGGGTCTCATGGACTCGGGTCCAATCAAAAAATTCCATTCATCGAGACGAATCGATCGATACCCCACACAATATATTTTGATAGAAACTCTTTGCTGAAAAATCTAACTCCGCTCCATGGGGGGTCTCATGGACCCGGGTTCAATCAAAATATTTTACTCATCAAGACGAATCTATCGATACCCCACATGATATATTTTGCTAAAAATTCTTTGTGTAAAAATTTAACTCCACTCCATGGGGGGTCTCATCGACCCGGGGCCATCAAAAAATTTTACTCATCGAGACGAATCTATGGACACCCCACACGATATATTTTGCTAAAAAGTCTTTGATTAAAAACCTAACTCCGTTCCATGGGGGGTCTCATCGACCCGGGGCCATCAAAAAATTTTACTAATCGAGACGAATCTATGGATACCCCACATGACATATTTTGATAGAAACTCTTTGCTGGAAAATCTAACTCCGCTCCATGGGGGGTCTCATGGACCCGGGTCCAATCAAAATATTTTATTCATCAAGACGAATCTATCGATACCTCACACGATATATTTTGCTAAAAAGTCTTTGCTTGAAAAACTAACTCCGCTCCATGGGGGGTCTCATGGACTCGGGTCCAATCAAAAAATTCCATTCATCGAGACGAATCGATCGATACCCCACACGATATATTTTGATAGAAACTCTTTGCTGGAAAATCTAACTCCGCTCCATGGAGGGTCTCATGGACCCGGGTTCAATCAAAATATTTTACTCATCAAGACGAATCTATCGATACCCCACATGATATATTTTGCTAAAAAGTCTTTGTGTAAAAATTTAACTCCACTCCATGGGGGGTCTCATCGACCCGGGGCCATCAAAAAATTTTACTCATCGAGACGAATCTATGGATACCCCACACGATATATTTTGCTAAAAAGTCTTTTATTAAAAACCTAACTCCGTTCCATGGGGGGTCTCATCGACCCGGGGCCATCAAAAAATTTTACTAATCGAGACGAATCTATGGATACCCCACATGACATATTTTGATAGAAACTCTTTGCTGGAAAATCTAACTCCGCTCCATGGGGGGTCTCATGGACCCGGGTCCAATCAAAATATTTTATTCATCAAGACGAATCTATCGATACCTCACACGATATATTTTGCTAAAAAGTCTTTGCTGGAAAAACTAACTCCGCTCCATGGGGGTCTCATGGACTCGGGTCCAATCAAAAAATTCCATTCATCGAGACGAATCGATCGATACCCCACACGATATATTTTGATAGAAACTCTTTGCTGGAAAATCTAACTCCGCTCCATGGGGGGTCTCATGGACCCGGGTTCAATCAAAATATTTTACTCATCAAGACGAATCTATCGATACCCCACATGATATATTTTGCTAAAAAGTCTTTGTGTAAAAATCTAACTCCATGGGGGGTCTCATCGACCCGGGGCCATCAAAAAATTTTACTCATCGAGACGAATCTATGGATACCCCACATGATATATTTCGCTAAAAAGTCTTTGATTAAAAATCTAACTCCGTTCCATGGGGGGTCTCATCGACCCGGGGCCATCAAAAAATTTTACTAATCGAGACGAATCTATGGATACCCAACATGACATATTTTGATAGAAACTCTTTGCTGGAAAATCTAACTCCGCTCCATGGGGGGTCTCATGGACCCGGGTCCCACCAAAATATTTTATTCATCAAGACGAATCTATCGATACCTCACACGATATATTTTGCTAAAAAGTCTTTGCTGGAAAAACTAACTCCGCTCCATGGGGGGTCTCATGGACTCGGGTCCAATCAAAAAATTCCATTCATCGAGACGAATCGATCGATACCCCACACGATATATTTTGATAGAAACTCTTTGCTGGAAAATCTAACTCCGCTCCCTGGGGGGTCTCATGGACCCGGGTTCAATCAAAATATTTTACTCATCAAGACGAATCTATCGATACCCCACATGATATATTTTGCCAAAAAGTCTTTGTGTAAAAATCTAACTCCATGGGGGGTCTCATCGACCCGGGGCCATCAAAAAATTTTACTCATCGAGACGAATCTATGGATACCCCACATGATATATTTCGCTAAAAAGTCTTTGATTAAAAATCTAACTCCGTTCCATGGGGGGTCTCATCGACCCGGGGCCATCAAAAAATTTTACTAATCGAGACGAATCTATGGATACCCCACATGACATATTTTGATAGAAACTCTTTGCTGGAAAATCTAACTCCGCTCCATGGGGGGTCTCATGGACCCGGGTCCCACCAAAATATTTAATTCATCAAGACGAATCTATCGATACCTCACACGATATATTTTGCTGAAAACTCTTTGCTGGAAAAACTAACTCCGTTCCATGGGGGTTCTCGAGAACCCGGGTCCAATCAAAAAATTTTACTCATCGAGACGAATCGATCGATACCCCACATGATATATTTTGTTTGAAAGTCTTTGATTAAAAATCTAACTCCTTTGATTAAAAATCTAACACATTTTGATGAGACAATTTTTTATTGATCATTAAAAAAATTTTTACAGACATGTACAGACATTACAGACATTAATTACAGACATTAATATTTACATTACAGGCATTAGTATTTACAGACATGTAACAGGATCAATGATATATTGGTTTGTTTGTTGACTCATGATGTATAGCTAATATTTAGTTTAAAATTTAAAAGTCAATTTTCAAGGTCATCCAAACGGCAAAAAAAATCACTAGATCCACACTAGTGAGGGATGAGGTACCATCATCCAACTTAAAACTAATTCTAAAACTAATTATAAACAATGCGAAAACTAAATCTAAAACTAATTATAAACAATGCTAAATTTTACAAGTCCATTTTCAAGGTCATCCAAACGGCAAAAAAAAATCACTAGATCCACACTAGTGAGGATGAGGTACCATCATCCAACTTAAAACTAATTCTAAAACTAATTCTAAATCTAAATCTAAAACTAATTCTAAAACTAATTCTAAAACTAAATCTAAAACTAATTCTAAAACTAAATCTAAAACTAATACTAAAACTAAATATAAAACTAATTCTAAAACTAAATCTAAAACTAAATCTAAAACTAAATCTAAAACTAATTCTAAAACTAAATCTAAAACTAACTTAAACACTATATCCATGGATAAGGTCATGACCAACACATAAGCACACGTAAACACACATAAGCACACGTAAACACACGTAAGCACACATATATCGTCCAACACTGAGCTCATTTCTACGGCCATAAATACTCATAGCAGCTAAAGCTACTACGGAAACACTACCTCAGTTACGGCCAACAAAATGTGCATCATAGCCGCCGTAGCGACTACAGAATTCTCACAAAGCCCATCATAGCTGCGGATGCAACTACGGAAATGCTCTTCTCGATGACATACGTCGCGATGTCATCTTCCTCCATCTCACCTGAAAAAAAAATCATCTCATAGCTGGTATATTCCATCTGGCATTCTCCACCTGAAAAAAAATATCCGTTGCTCTTCTCGACAACAATCGTCGTGATTGTCGTCATCCTCCATCTCCAACCATCGAATTGCGGTTGCAAAACGATGGCCACCGAGCTGCGGATAACAACTCGATGGAATCCCAACTGGCATTCTCCACCTGAAAAAAAATATCCGTTGCTCTTCTCGACAACAATCGTCGTGATTGTCATCATCCTCCATCTCCAACCATCGAATTGCGGTTGCAAAACGATGGCCACCGAGCTGCGGATAACAACTCGATGGAATCCCAACTGGAACACTGGAATCATCTCATAGCAGCTAAAGCTACTACGAAAACACTACCTCAGTTACGGCCAACAAAATGTGCATCATAGCCGCCGTAGCGACTACAGAATTCTCACAAAGCCCATCATAGCTGCGGATGCAACTACGGAAATGCTCTTCTCGATGACATACGTCGCGATGTCATCTTCCTCCATCTCACCTGAAAAAAAATCATCTCATAGCTGGTATATTCCATCTGGCATTCTCCACCTGAAAAAAAATATCCGTTGCTCTTCTCGACAACAATCGTCGTGATTGTCGTCATCCTCCATCTCCAACCATCGAATTGCGGTTGCAAAACGATGGCCACCGAGCTGCGGATAACAACTCGATGGAATCCCAACTGGCACACTGGAATCATCTCCTGGCACATTTTCATTTTTGTCTTCATCTGTCACTAAACACTATATCCATGGATAAGGTTCATAAGCACACACATATCTTGAACACTGAAATCATCTCATGGTTGGCATATTCCATCTGGAAATCTGGCATAATCTCATGGCTGGTATATTCCATCTGGCATTCTCCATCTGAAAAAAAATTATACGTACCTGGTGGATCCTCGATGAATCTCGTTACGACACATGCCAACAGCTCAATATGATTGTTTTATCGGAAAATTCAATCGGAAAAGCAAAAAAATAAGCGTCATGCAGAGAGAAAGACATTATCCACTTCCAGTTGGCCAGGCTAGTCGCAGACAATGTTGGAAAATAACACACAAAGGCAAAAGGCATAGGAAAGAGAGCAGCGGCAGCAGCGGTCCCTGAGCACAATCATATTCAGCTGTAGACTCATCCATCGTAACGAGATGACTGTAAAGACCTCCAAGCACTGGTCGATACAGTGAGGATCCCAGGTTTTGCTGGAGCTTTTAAACACAATCTGTCAAAAAAAAAAAAAAAAAAAAAAAAAAAAAAAAAAAAAAAAAAATTCCGAGGGAAAAAAAAAAAAAAAAAAAAAAAAAAAAAAAAAAAAAAAAAATTCACAGCTTCGGCAAGTCAAGGCATGGCTATCCATATCATTTTCCAAAACTGCTTCCTCGAGTAAAGACGTGTCTACAATTGCTCCTGGTCGACGGCAAATGCTGCAGATCATCCCGGCAAATAGTACGGCAGAGTCACGGCATGGTGGTCGGCAAGCATCGGCAAGGCACATATCACAAGTTTTTCGGAGAGGCACATCTTCACAAGGTGGAGTCGCGGCTGCGACTGATTTCCAACGGAGAGTGAGCGCTTTTTAAACCCAATTTCCAAAAGTTTGAACCAATCAGAAGCGACTTTTGAGATTTTTTTTTTTTTTTTTTTTTTTTTTTTTTTTTTTTGAACTTGGGGGGTTAAAAGCTCCAGCGCTGGCTCTTCACACCTCATCCAGAATTTGAAAGTTCACCATGTATTTTGCTATCCATATCATTTTCCAAAACTGCTTCCTCGAGTAAAGACGTATCTACAATTGCTCCTGGTCGACGGCAAATGCTGCAGATCATCCCGGCAAATGGTACGGCAGAGTCACGGCATGGTAGTCGGCAAGTCTTTCGGCAAGGCACATATCACAAGTTTTTCGGCGAGGCACATATCACAAGTCTTTTGGAGAGGCACATCTTCACAAGGTGAAGTCGCGGCTGCGACTGATTTCCAATGGAGAGTGAGCGCTTTTTAAACCCAATTTCCAAAAGTTTTAACCAATCAGAAGCGACTTACAGATTTTGACAGATTCAACAAATTTAATAGCCCCGGGTCGATGAGACCCCTCATGGGACATTTTTTTAAAATTCAAGCAAAGTATATCATGTGGGATATCGATCGATTCGTCTCGATGAGCTTGAAATTTTGATGGCCCCGGGGTCGATGAGACCCCCCATGGAACGGAGATTGATTTTCAATTAAAGTCTATTAATCAATATATGTCATGTGGGGTATCGATCGATTCGTCTCGATGATTAAAAAATTTTGATGGCCCCCGGGTCCGTGAGACCCCCCATGGGACAATTTTTAAAATTTAAATAAAGTATATCATGTGGGGTATCGATCGATTCGTCTCGATGAGTAAAATATTTTGATTGGACCCGTGTCCACGAGACCCCCCATGGAGCGGAGTTAGATTTTTAATTAAAGATTATTCATCAAAATATGTCATGTGGGGTATCGATCGATTCGTCTCGAAGAGTAAAATTTTTTGATGGCCCCCGGGTCGAATGGACCCCCCATGAAACATTTTTTAAAATTCAAACAAAGTATATCGTGTGGGGTATCGATTGATTCGTCTCGATGAGTAAAATATTTTGATTGGACCCGGGTCCGCGAGACCCCCCATGGAGCGGAGTTAGATTTTACAGCAAGGAGTTTCTATCAAAATATATCATGTGAGGTATCCATAGATTCGTCTCGATAATTAAAATTTTTTGATTGGACCCGGGTCCATGAGACCCCCCATGGAGCAGAGTTAGATTTTTACACAAAGACTTTCAAACAAAATATATCATGTGGGGTATCGATCGATTCGTCTCGATGAGTAAAAAATTTTGATTGGACCCGTGTCCACGAGACCCCCCATGGAGCGGAGTTAGATTTTTAATTAAAGATTATTCATCAAAATATGTCATGTGGGGTATCGATCGATTCGTCTCGAAGAGTAAAATTTTCTGATGGCCCCCGGGTCGAATGAACCCCCCATGAAACATTTTTTAAAAATCTTACAAAGTATATCGTGTGGGGTATCTATTGATTCGTCTCGATGAGTAAAATATTTTGATTGGACCCGGGTCCGCGAGACCCCCCATGGAGCGGAGTTAGATTTTACAGCAAAGAGTTTCTATCAAAATATATCATGTGGGGTATCCATAGATTCGTCTCGATAATTAAAATTTTTTGATTGGACCCGGGTCCATGAGACCCCCCATGGAGCAGAGTTAGATTTTTACACAAAGACTTTCAAACAAAATATATCATGTGGGGTATCGATCGATTCGTCTCGATGAGTAAAAAATTTTGATTGGACCCGTGTCCACGAGACCCCCCATGGAGCGGAGTTAGATTTTTAATTAAAGATTATTCATCAAAATATGTCATGTGGGGTATCGATCGATTCGTCTCGAAGAGTAAAATTTTTTGATGGCCCCCGGGTCGAATGGACCCCCCATGAAACATTTTTTAAAATTCAAACAAAGTATATCGTGTGGGGTATCGATTGATTCGTCTCGATGAGTAAAATATTTTGATTGGACCCGGTTCCGCGAGACCCCCCATGGAGCAGAGTTAGATTTTTACACAAAGACTTTCAAACAAAATATATCATGTGGGGTATCTATAGATTCGTCTCGATGAGTAAAATTTTTTGATTGGACCGGGGTCCATGAGACCCCCCATGGAGCAGAGTTAGAATTTTACACAAAGACTTTCAAACAAAATATATCATGTGGGGTATCCATAGATTCGTCTTGATGAGTAAAATTTTTTGATTGGACCTGGGTCCATGAGACCCCCCATGGAGCGGAGTTAGACTTTCAAACAAAGACTTTTTATCAAAATATATCATGCGGGATATCCATAGATTCGTCTTGATGAGTAAAATTTTTTGATTGGACCCGGGTCCATGAGACCCCCCATGGAACGGAGTTAGACTTTCAAACAAAGACTTTTTATCAAAATATATCATGCGGGGTATCCAGAGATTCGTC
Source organism: Parasteatoda lunata (assembly GCA_949128135.1). NCBI lineage: Eukaryota > Metazoa > Arthropoda > Arachnida > Araneae > Theridiidae > Parasteatoda > Parasteatoda lunata. Next base: position 126,257,132 of record OX421970.1, read on the forward strand.
TCGATGAATGAAATTTTTTGATTGGACCCGAGTCCATGAGACCCCCCATGGAGCGGAATTAGATTTTTACACAAAGACTTTTTAGCAAAATATATCGTGTGAGGTATCGACAGATTCGTCTTGATGAGTAAAATATTTTGGTGGTCTCTGTTTTCAGTTGTACCAACCACGGTACAATTTTAAATTTTCAAACAAGGTATATTGTGTTGGGCATCTATAAACTCGTCTCGATGAGATAGACATTTCGGTGACCATTTTTAGAAAATTTCTCGGCAATCAAGACAAGCTACACATCAGATGTTTTTGGAGCTCTGACAACTTTAGAATTTTCTGACCTCACTCAACTTCACACAGATCAAGCTCAAATCTTGGAGCTCTCAAATTTAGAATTTCTCGGAGCCCACAGCTTTAGAATTTCTTGGAGCTCTCAACTTTAAAATTTCTTGGAACCCGCAACTTTAGAATTTCTTGGAGTTCACAACCTTACAGTTTCTTGGAACCCACAACTTTAGAATTTCTTGAAGCTCTCAACTTTAGAATTTCTGTGACACTGTAAAAATGTTATACGTTGAAAAAAAAAAAAAAAAAAAAAAAAAAAAAAAAATAATTATATATATATATATATATATATATATATATATATATATATATATATTTTTTTTTTTTTTTTTTTTTTTCTAACGTTGCAGATTTAAACGAAGCGCCAAGTCTTGATGTCTCAGCTTGTCAGAAAATTTTGGAGCTGGAAACTTTGGGAAATCTTGGAACCCGCATTTTTAGAATTTCTCGGAACCCGCAACTTTAGAATTTCTTGAAACCTGCAACTTTAGAATTTCTCGGAACCCACAACTTTAGAAAATCTCTGAGCTCGCAACTTTAGAAAATCTCTGAGCTCGCAACTTTAGAAGATCTCTGAGCTCGCAACTTTAGAAAATCTCTGAGCTTTGAACTTTAGAAAAACAACTCTGGAACAACTCTTTGCCCAGAAGGGAGTCGCCCTCGAAGCGCTACACGAAACGAGAAACTTGCTGAGCAAGACCCTGTGGAAGGAGATGCATCCTCAACCCCCTACCTCATCGAAGCGATGCAAGAAAAAAATGTCATGTAAATCCTTATTAAAGAAGAAACAAAAATGTCATGTAAACGCTTCCATTTGTAAAAATTAAATTTTTTTTATGAAAAAATAAATGATTAAAATGCTGAATTGGAAACTGTTGTCGTGTCTCTTTGTCCATTTCCGCAGGGGGTCGATTCCAAAAGGTCTGTAGCATGGCGTCAATGGCAGGAGCCGTCAAACCAGACCCGCGACTCGGTTTGACGGCTCTTGACGGCTCTCGACCTACTCGTCACGCAGTCACTCGAAAAAATAGCTGAGCACCGTGACCCTTGCAAAATAATTTTAAAAACGCAAAACGACAAAATGAAATGCATTAGTCTCGATTCTCACTGCTCTGTCGCGACGCTGTTTTTTGAAATGTTCCCACTGCTTTGTCGTGACGCATAGTTTAGTTTTGTGTGACAATGAAATGACCAATTTTGGCCAGTAAACATGACAAAAAAAACTGGTAAGCCTCCGCAGAAGCCATTTCAAAACAAAAAATGAATTTCAATGCGTGTGTACCCAACGTTGGCGAGCCAAAAAACCAGAGAGCCTCCGCAGAAGCCATTTCAAGCAAAAATGAATTTCAATGTGTGTGTCCTCAATGTTGGCGAGCAAAAAAACCACCGAGCCTCCGCAGAAGCCATTTCAAGCAAAAAAATGAATTTCAATGTGTGTGTTCTCAAGTGTTTTACGCCACAACGCCCAACGTTGGCATCGTGTGTATTTGCGCTTTCAGGATATCACCGGATGCATTTCCAAGAAATGGTTTGACAAACACATCCCCCAAATACACTTTCAGGATATCACGTGACAGGACATTTGTTTGAAACAACGTCATCACCGGATCCAGAGGATGTGGCCATATCACCCCACCCAGGATATTTTGAAATCTTTGTGAGGGTTGCGTCACGTGGATCATTTGAAATGACCTGGTTCTCAAATCCTGGGGATGGGGGATTGTGAGTTGAATTGAATTCCAAGGTCATTGGCCCAATTACATTCTGGCGATGCGTTGAGAGTGTGTCGAGACTCGAGGCTTGGCTCCAACACTCAGCTTAAAAAAACTGGACCGGAAGTGGGTGTGGCCAAACGTCAATGACTGCTTATAATAACGACCACCCAAAAAGTTGCGTTTCCAAAATTTCAAATTTCGTCTCGAGAAAATTTTTTGCTCGACTCAAAATCTCAGGACAAGTGAAAAAATTTTTTTTAACCGGAAGTGGGCAAAGGTCAAACGTCAACAACTGCTTATGATGACGACCACCCAAAAGTTGCGTTTCGAAAATTTCAAATTCTGTCTCGACAAAATTTTGCTCGACTCAAAATCTCAGGACGAGTGAAAAAAAAATTTTTCTATATAAAAACTCTCGTATAGCAATCCGTGGTTTTCCGCGCTCCCATTCCGCGCTTTTATCATTATCACTCTTTTATAAAAATCATCCTTTTTCTATCAAATACAGACGACATCATAGAGGGGTTCATACCATTCCCGCGAAATATCGCTGCTAAAAGATAAAGCATAAATGATGATAAAAATCCCGATCCCCCAACCCAAAACCCCAGTCCCAACCCAATCTGCAAGCCCCCCAGGCTGTCAGATCCAACTCGATGGATTCCAAAGCCAGCGCCATGGATTTCAAGACTCCCACTCCAAGACTATCCATGCATGTCAATCTCTCTCGCCATGTGTCAAAGCCAGATAGATTCAACAAAATGTCACGCATCCCAGTGCCCGTATCCATAATTCACAACCGCATTTTTCCGATGAATGTGGCAACAGCTCCATGGATCCAGAGCACCGGTGTGTTTCCGAAGCCATACGACGCCATTCCAAACGGGATTCGACACGCATCTCCAAAACCTTGTCAATCGTCAAACCCACCCAGCTGTGATCCCACTCCATGGATTTCAGATCCAACTCTATGGATTTCAGATCCAACTCCATGGACTCCAGATCCAACTCCATGGATTTCAGATCCGACTCCAAGGACTTCAGATCCGACTCCAAGGATTTCAGATCCGACTCCAAGGATTTCAGATCCGACTCCAAGGATTTCAGATCCAACTCCAAGGATTTCAGATCCGACTCCAAGGATTTCAGATCCGACTCCATGGATTTCAGATCCAACTCCAAGGATTTCAGATCCGACTCCATGGATTTCAGATCCAACTCCATGGATTTCAGATCCAACTCCAAGGATTTAAGATCCAACTCCATGGATTTCAGATCCGACTCCATGGATTTCAGATCCAACTCCAAGGATTTCAGATCCCCACTCCATGAATGTGGATTGTGACTCGAGGCATGGCTCAAACGCTCAGCTAAAAATAACTAGACCGGAAGTGGGCGTGGCCAAACGTCAACGACTGCTTATGACAACGACCACCCAAAAAGTTGCGTTTCGAAAATTTCAAATTTCGTCTCGAGAAAATTTTTGCTCGACTCAAAATCTCAGGACGAGTGAAATTTTTTTTTAACCGGAAGTGGGTAAAGGTCAAACGTCAACAACTGCTTATGATAACGACCACCCAAAAGTTGTGTTTCGAAAATTTCAAATTCTGTCTCGAGAAAATTTTTTGCTCGACTCAAAATCTCTGGACAAGTGGAAAAAAAAAAAAAAAAAAAAAAAAAAAAAAAAAAAAATAGACCGGAAGTGGGCAGAGGTCAAACGTCAACAACTGCTTATGATAACGACCGCCCAAAAGTTGCGTTTCCAAAATTTCAAATTCTGTCTCGAGAAAATTTTTTTGCTCAACTCAAAATCTCCGGACGAGTGAAAAAAAATTTTTGAAACTTTGTAATAAAAAAACTGTCGTACAGCTAACCTTGCTGGGTGCACACTTTGTGCACACTAGTAAAAATACCATTTTCTCAATATTACACGCCTAAAATTATGTAAAAAGCGTGGGAATTATCGTTTGAAAAGCTGAAATGTAAAAAAGGTCCAGAACCCAATCAATCGACATACCCAACCCTTTCCAATCCAGTACAATGGGATTTCAAACCATTTTCCCGTGTGTCCAGACAACCCACTCGACGGAGCAGTCCAATCGATAATGGCTAGACGATCTGTGTGAGAGCTCCAGAAATTATTGGGTTGAGCTGAGATGATCCAAACTCAACACCTTGCTTGAAAAAAAAAAAAAAAAAAAAAAAAAAAAAAAAAAAAAAACTTAACCGGAAGTGGGCAAAGGTCAAACGTCAACGACTGCTTATGATAACGACCACCCAAAAGTTGCGTTTCGAAAATTTCAAATCCCGTCTCGAGAAAATTTTTTGCTCGACTCAAAATCTCCAGACGAGTGAAAAAAATTTTTTTAATCTTTGCATTAAAGGCTGTCAATTAATCTTAACCACTTTACACATTTCTATGCACACCTAAAAATAGCATTTTTCTCCATTATTATTTTCTCGCTCTTTCAACATCTATTTTTATAAAATATACCTGACACATCTCCTCAAACACGTATACAATCACGTGAAAAGATGAAACGTAAAACGATCGAAAACTCCAACCCAAAGCCACTACACCACCCCCATCTGCGAGTCCATCCCATGGATGTCAAAACATTTTTCACAAAAAACAATTTTACAAAATGGAACACGATCCCATGCGAAAGCTCCGCGATACCGAAGCCCATCCATCTCAACGCCTGTCAAAGCAATGCCTTACCCCACGGATGAAGCTGCGGCTCCATCGTCACGAACCCCACGGAGTTGGTCTCTCGATCCACGGAATGTCAAAGTTTTTCGAAGCAGTCCATTGAAAAGGTCGTCCGATGCGTTTGACTGGATCCCAAACGCTTTGTGGGGAAACTTTTGGAAATTGTGACAGATTCCCAGGGCTTTGACATTGCGACTGAATCCAAAAAAAAAATTATTATTAATTTTTTTTTGTATGAAAAAACTAGAATCAAGATAATATTCCGTTAGATTGTAGTTGAGTCATCGTAGCCGATTCCACCGCTAAAAAGTATTCGATTGTTTTGATTTGCATCTGGAGGGTGTGTCGTCAAGATGAGTCCAAAAAATAGAAATATGTATTTTGCATACCGTTATTGGAATAATCAGCCCATCCATTGTCCATTTTGCTACCAAGAAATGACATTGGACGAGTATCGAAAAACTCATTCTCACTCCATTCACGGTTACAATGAAAAGATTGAATGTATTTTTTGCGGACAATACAAATTTTCAAATTCAACGGCGGATCACGTCCACAGAGAAACATGCTTTGCTCAGTTCCGAAATCAGAATAAGAAACACAAAAGAAAAATGTCAAATCACACAGACACTCCAACTGCTGGAACCAGCGCTGCATCTGAAATCCATTCCGAAAGCTCCACTCCTAAATTATGTACCTGTGCTTCTTTTGACCCCTCATCCCTTTATCATCGACTCAACCATCGAGACATGGAAGAGGATTTGCAACAAATTGGATTTTATGACAACTATCCGGGTGATTTTCAAGCGTTGACAGACACGGGTTCGTTTCTCGTGTTTGATGATGAGAGTAATTTGGGTCATGAGGCTTCGGCCCTGTTTCGAATGTTCTTTTCCAACGAATGGTCTTTCTATCACGTGTATATTCGATCGTACGCCTTTTCCAGTTTCAAGACGAAAATGTCGGCAGCAATGGATGCCAGTCAACTGGTGGTCTCCACTTACTGGTGCTTGTGCGATGGTTGCACGACTGTCGAGAAAAATACAATGGCTTGTGATAAACTCCATCGCCACATGATTGTGGCTGTACGCAATCAATCCACCTATCTGAAAACGTGGAACAAGATTCACGTGCCTCATGCTTCAGAGCGCTATTGCAAAAGACAGAAAAAGATCACATTGGCCATTCATTTGGCAAATACCATTCATTATGTATCGAGCGAAAAAGCTCAATGCTCTGGATCCAAGAAGCCGGGCGTGGGGCGAGGTGGACATTTTTACATCAATCGCCCGTTACATAAGCATTCCGTCATGTCCATGGTCCTTTTATGGTCGAAAGGTTCCATGGAATGGATAATCCAAAAGCTTCGCAATAAAGTCATCATCGATTGGAAAATTGAAGCGTACTGGTCGTCAAACGTGAAAAAATATCGCGTCAAAGTACTTGACGTTTTGCCGAAGCTCCAACACTGTCCCGCTTATTTGCGATGGGATTACGAACCTCATCCTGCTGGAGAGCATAAATTGTACTGGACAGAGGATGACATCATGCTCGTTCGACCCACGGATACCACACCCATCTTTCCAAATCGAGTTGCAGCGATGACACATCAAATTCAAATGGGTAATTCTTGGCGTAAACACATGGAGAATGTGTACTACACGCTAAATAAACAACAAGTCTTTCAATTGGGTATTATAGAGCAGGTGACAAAAAAACAAGCTGTTGAAATGAAAAGACTCCATGCAGAAATTGAAATACTGAAGCAAGAAATAAGCGACTTGAAGCATCAGACAGCCGCCACCCAATACGAAAACGAAACACAAAAACTCAAAATAGCGGCGCTGGAGCACGAAATAACAATTTTGAAAAGGCAAGCCACGGTTACCCCACAGATTTATATCGCTGAGGCGCCTGGAAGCAATTTCAATGTAGCCTCGGTTCCACTTCATCCACCCTCAAAACAATAAAAATAAAAGAATAAAAATAAATAAAAAAAAATAAAAAAAAATTAATAATAATTTTTTTTTTGGATTCAGTCGCAATGTCAAAGCCCTGGGAATCTGTCACAATTTCCAAAAGTTTCCCCACAAAGCGTTTGGGATCCAGTCAAACGCATCGGACGACCTTTTCAATGGACTGCTTCGAAAAACTTTGACATTCCGTGGATCGAGAGACCAACTCCGTGGGGTTCGTGACGATGGAGCCGCAGCTTCATCCGTGGGGTAAGGCATTGCTTTGACAGGCGTTGAGATGGATGGGCTTTGGTATCGCGGAGCTTTCGCATGGGATCGTGTTCCATTTTGTAAAATTGTTTTTTGTGAAAAATGTTTTGACATCCATGGGATGGACTCGCAGATGGGGGTGGTGTAGTGGCTTTGGGTTGGAGTTTTCGATCGTTTTACGTTTCATCTTTTCACGTGATTGTATACGTGTTTGAGGAGATGTGTCAGGTATATTTTATAAAAATAGATGTTGAAAGAGCGAGAAAATAATAATGGAGAAAAATGCTATTTTTAGGTGTGCATAGAAATGTGTAAAGTGGTTAAGATTAATTGACAGCCTTTAATGCAAAGATTAAAAAAAAATTTTTCACTCGTCTGGAGATTTTGAGTCGAGCAAAAAATTTTCTCGAGACGGGATTTGAAATTTTCGAAACGCAACTTTTGGGTGGTCGTTATCATAAGCAGTCGTTGACGTTTAACCTTTGCCCACTTCCGGTTAAGTTTTTTTTTTTTTTTTTTTTCAAGCAAGGTGTTGAGTTTGGATCATCTCAGCTCAACCCAATAATTTCTGGAGCTCTCACACAGATCGTCTAGCCATTATCGATTGGACTGCTCCGTCGAGTGGGTTGTCTGGACACACGGGAAAATGGTTTGAAATCCCATTGTACTGGATTGGAAAGGGTTGGGTATGTCGATTGATTGGGTTCTGGACCTTTTTTACATTTCAGCTTTTCAAACGATAATTCCCACGCTTTTTACATAATTTTAGGCGTGTAATATTGAGAAAATGGTATTTTTACTAGTGTGCACAAAGTGTGCACCCAGCAAGGTTAGCTGTACGACAGTTTTTTTATTACAAAGTTTCAAAAATTTTTTTTCACTCGTCCGGAGATTTTGAGTTGAGCAAAAAAATTTTCTCGAGACAGAATTTGAAATTTTGGAAACGCAACTTTTGGGCGGTCGTTATCATAAGCAGTTGTTGACGTTTGACCTCTGCCCACTTCCGGTCTATTTTTTTTTTTTTTTTTTTTTTTTTTTTCCACTTGTCCAGAGATTTTGAGTCGAGCAAAAAATTTTCTCGAGACAGAATTTGAAATTTTCGAAACACAACTTTTGGGTGGTCGTTATCATAAGCAGTTGTTGACGTTTGACCTTTACCCACTTCCGGTTAAAAAAAAATTTCACTCGTCCTGAGATTTTGAGTCGAGCAAAAATTTTCTCGAGACGAAATTTGAAATTTTCGAAACGCAACTTTTTGGGTGGTCGTTGTCATAAGCAGTCGTTGACGTTTGGCCACGCCCACTTCCGGTCTAGTTATTTTTAGCTGAGCGTTTGAGCCATGCCTCGAGTCACAATCCACATTCATGGAGTGGGGATCTGAAATCCTTGGAGTTGGATCTGAAATCCATGGAGTCGGATCTGAAATCCATGGAGTTGGATCTTAAATCCTTGGAGTTGGATCTGAAATCCATGGAGTTGGATCTGAAATCCATGGAGTCGGATCTGAAATCCTTGGAGTTGGATCTGAAATCCATGGAGTCGGATCTGAAATCCTTGGAGTCGGATCTGAAATCCTTGGAGTTGGATCTGAAATCCTTGGAGTCGGATCTGAAATCCTTGGAGTCGGATCTGAAATCCTTGGAGTCGGATCTGAAGTCCTTGGAGTCGGATCTGAAATCCATGGAGTTGGATCTGGAGTCCATGGAGTTGGATCTGAAATCCATAGAGTTGGATCTGAAATCCATGGAGTGGGATCACAGCTGGGTGGGTTTGACGATTGACAAGGTTTTGGAGATGCGTGTCGAATCCCGTTTGGAATGGCGTCGTATGGCTTCGGAAACACACCGGTGCTCTGGATCCATGGAGCTGTTGCCACATTCATCGGAAAAATGCGGTTGTGAATTATGGATACGGGCACTGGGATGCGTGACATTTTGTTGAATCTATCTGGCTTTGACACATGGCGAGAGAGATTGACATGCATGGATAGTCTTGGAGTGGGAGTCTTGAAATCCATGGCGCTGGCTTTGGAATCCATCGAGTTGGATCTGACAGCCTGGGGGGCTTGCAGATTGGGTTGGGACTGGGGTTTTGGGTTGGGGGATCGGGATTTTTATCATCATTTATGCTTTATCTTTTAGCAGCGATATTTCGCGGGAATGGTATGAACCCCTCTATGATGTCGTCTGTATTTGATAGAAAAAGGATGATTTTTATAAAAGAGTGATAATGATAAAAGCGCGGAATGGGAGCGCGGAAAACCACGGATTGCTATACGAGAGTTTTTATATAGAAAAAATTTTTTTTCACTCGTCCTGAGATTTTGAGTCGAGCAAATAGCTATATTTGGCCAAACGGTTTGACGTGACGGCGCTTATACATTTTTTCTGCTCAGGTATTTTTTCGACTCTCGTCCGTATGCTAATTTCATATTAAACAACCGTCGACGTGAAACTGGGTGCAACGGAAAACGGCAAAAATATATAAGCATTTCTCAGAAACTAAAAAATACTTGAACGGGGAAACGTTTGATTTTCATAGGAAAATGTGGAAAGTTGGAAAACGAGGAAAACGCAAACCATTTCCATTTTCGAGTCTGTGAAAGTTACGTTTTGTAACTGAAAAGTAACGAAACTAATTAGAAAAATTATATGATTTAAACGAATTTGATACGAAAAATGCATTAAATTAGCTATTAAAACAAGATTTTTAGTTTAAAAGTTAGATTTTTAACTTTGACTTTTAAACGATTCAAGGTACCAAAGGGATCGGTACCTTGAATCGTTTAAAAGTCGTTGTTGGAAGGGTCCGACTTTTAAACTCGAAATTCAAAATGAGCATGTTTTTACAGTCTCAATTACATAATTTTTTCTCATTTTACAACAATATACATCTTTAAAAAGAAAAAGATGTATATCAAAAAAATCAAATGTTAAAAAAAGAGTTCTAAAAAATTGTCAAATATTAAAAAAAGAATTCTTTTAAATATTGAAATATTAAAAAAAGAATTCTTTTAAATATTGAAATATTAAAAAAAGAATTCTTTAAAATATTGTATTAAAATAGACATCTTTTGAATAATTGGGTTAATATTATATGACATTAAATAATTGAGTTTAGAAATTTAGTCTGCTTCCAGAAAATTTTGAGAGCTCCAGAAAATTTTGATGGGATGAGAATCGTCGACACTCAACACCTAGCTATAACAAAAAAAAAATGTGGTTCTGAGATCTTGAGGCTGGGGGGTTTGCGAGATGAATGGGATTCCATGATCATTGATCCAAGGACATTCTGATGATGAGTCGAGAGTGTCGAGACATGGCTCAAGCTGAAAAAAATACCAAATGACAACGACCACCAAAAAGTTGCGTTTCCCAAAATTCAGATTTCGAGCCCCAACCCAATCGACGAGCCACCCCCAGGATTTCAGATCCAATGGATTTCAAACCCAGCGCAATGGATTTCCAGAGCATCTCTGCCCAACTCCATGAATGTCCATGCATCCCAACCTCTCTCGCAGCAATTTTTTTGAGGTGAGATCCAGAAATTTTGTTGAGGTGAGGTCTTTGAGAGAGTTTCCAATTTCTCCATCAAACAAAATTTGCAAGTATTGAGAGCTTCCAAAAATCTGATGAGCGGACGCTCGGTTAAAATCTAAATTCTTCATCAGACAAAATTATCAAGTTGTGAGAGCTCCAAAAATTCTGACGAGCTTGGATCATCAAGACTCAACGCTTGGCTATAATATGCAACGTTAAAAAAAAAAAAAAAAAAAAAAAAAAAAAAAAAATAATAATATATATATATATATACATATATAATTTTTTTTTTTTTTTTTTTTTTTTTTTTTTTTTTTTTTAACGTTGCAGATTATTGCCAAGCGTTGAGTCTTGATGATGCAAGCTCGTCAGAGTTTCCAAATTCTTTATCATGCAAGATCTTTATTAGCTGAGGTCCAGAAAATTTGATTGAGCTAAGAGAGCTGATCTAGAAATTTTTGTGGAACTGAGTTCCAGAAAATTTTGGTGAGGTTCAGAAAATTTTGTTGAGGTCTAAATTCTTCATCCGACAAAATTATCAAGTTGTGAGAGCTCCGAAAATTCTGAAGAGCTGAGACCATTGAGGGTTGACGCTTAGCTTTAATCTACAATTAATTATTTATTCGGGGGTGGTATGTTGACAATTGGAGCCGCCGAGGTTAGGTTGATATTGTTGTGCATATGAAAATGTGCTTCTCCAGTCGCCTGTTTTTTCGTCGCTGCGAATTCTTGCTCCAGAGCGGCAATTTTTTGCATTAGTTTTTCAATTTCGGCTTGCGTCCGAGCGTTTGAGTCTGTCTTTTCTCGCTTCAGCGTCTCAATTTCAGTCTTCAAGTGCTCAACAATAGTCATTTGACGGGCTTGTGGTTTAGTTAACGTATAATAGGCATTTTTCAAACCTTGACGCAGAGAATTTCCCTTTCGAATCTGGTCGGTCATTGCCGCTATGTAATTATGAAATGTAGGTTCGACCTCCATCGGTCGGACGCGCATCGTGTTGCTCTCAAACCAAAACACTGTGAAATCTCCGTCTGGATGAGGTTCCCAATCCTTTCGCACTTGAATGGGACAGTCTAACACTTCCAAAATGTCAAGCACATGCACACGATATGTTTTGTGGGTGGTCCAAAACACTTTACACTTCCAATCCAGTACGAGCCTATCTCGAAGTTTTTGTTTTATCCATTCCATTATACCGTTGCGCCACAAACTAGCCATGGACATGATTCTGTGTTCGTGCAACGGGCGATTGATATAAAAATGTCCACCTTTTCCCACGCCCGGCTTCTTGGATCCAGAACATTGAGCTTTTTCATTGGATACATAATTAATGGTATTGGCTAAATGCATGGCCGACTTAATCTCATTCTGACCTTTGCAATAGCGTTCTGAAGCGTGAGACACTTTAATCTGATTCCATATTTTTAGATAGTTTGCTCGATTGGACACGGCCACAATCATGTGGCGATGGAGTTTATTACAAGCCATAACTTTTCGTTTCACAGTATTGCAACCATCGCACAAGCACCAAAAGTTTGAGACCACCAGTCGACTGCCATCCAACACGGACATTTTCATCTTGAAACTAGAAAAGGCGTACGATCGAATATACACGTGATAAAACGTCCATGCCTTGGAAAAGTACATTCGAAACAGGGCCGTAGCCTCTCGACCCAAACCACTCTCTTCATTAAACACATGAAAGGATCCCGTGTCTCGCAACTCTTGAAAGTCGCCCGGGTAGTTGTCATAAAATCCACACTCTTGCAAATCTTTGTCAATGTGTCGATGGTGGAGGCGATGATGAAGGTGTGAGGGATCAAACCGAAGACATATACATAATTTAAAAGGTGAGATTTCGGGAGCAGTAGCACTGGTTCCAGCAGTAGAGTCCTGGCTTAAACATTTTTTCTTCTCCTTTTTAATCTGCTCTAGAAACTGTTTAAAACATTTTACTTTGTGGCTGTCATCAGTTGTTGAATTTGAAAAATTGTATTCTCCACAAAAAATGCATTTGGTCTTTTCATTGAAACCATGTTCAGAGTCGGAATGAGTCTTTCGATACTCGTCCAATGTCAAACTCTTGTCGCAAAATGGACAATTGATAATCCTATCATTCCAATATCGGTACAACCAGCGTAATTGCGTTTTGAAAGATGCTTTCGAACCCATCTTGACAAGAATATACAAAATGTTTCAGACTCTGAGAAGTTGAATTGAACTCTAAGAAAATTCCTTAGACATTAAGACCAGCCAGACTCGACACCTTATTAAAACCTTTAACATAAAAAAAAAAAAATAATAAAAAAAAAAAATAAAAAAAAAAAAAAATATATATATATATATATATATATATATATATATATATATATATATATATATATAATTTTTTTTTTTTTTTTTTTTTTTTTTTTTTTTTTTTTTTTTAACATCGCTATATTATGTGTACCTTGTCTTAGTGTTCAGAGGTTTTTTAAATTCTTCATCATCCAACTTTGAAACTTGTGTGAGCTCCAAAAATTCTAAAGGTGTGAGAACAAGAAATTTCTAAACTAACAACTCCGAAAAATTCTGACGAGCTGAGATGATCAAGACTCAACGCTTAGCTTTAATCTGCTACATTAAAAAAAAAAAAAAAAAAAAAAAAAAAAAAAAAAAAAAAAAAAAATATATATATATATATATATATATATATATATATTTTTTTTTTTTTTTTTTTTTTTTTTTTTTTTTAACGTATAACATTTTTCAGTGTCATAGAAATTCTAAAGTTGAGAGCTCCAAGAAATTCTAAAGTTGCGGGTTCCAAGAAATTCTAAATTTGACAGCTCCAAGAAATTCTAAAGTTGCGGGTTCCAAGAAATTCTAAATTTGAGAGCTCCAAGAAATTCTAAAGTTGCGGGTTCCAAGAAATTCTAAATTTGAGAGCTCCAAGAAATTCTAAAGTTGCGGGTTCCAAGAAATTCTAAAATTGAGAGCTCCAAGAAATTCTAAAGTTGCGGGTTCCAAGAAATTCTAAAGTTGCGGGTTCCAAGATTTTCTAAAGTTGAGAGCTCCAAGATTTGAGCTGTGTGAAGTCGAGTGAGGTCAGAAAATTCTAAAGTTGTGAGAGCTCCAAAAACATCTGATATGTAGCTTGTCTCGATTGCCGAGAAATTTTCTAAAAATGGTCACCGAAATGTTTATCTCATCGAGACGAGTTTATAGATGCCCAACACAATATTCCTTGCTTGAAAATTTAAAATTGTACCGTGGTTGGTACAACTGAAAACAGAGGCCACCAAAATATTTAATTCATCAAGACGAATCTATCGATACCTCACACGATATATTTTGCTGAAAACTCTTTGCTGGAAAAACTAACTCCGCTCCATGGGGGGTCTCATGGACTCGGGTCCAATCAAAAAATTCCATTCATCGAGACGAATCGATCGATACCCCACACAATATATTTTGATAGAAACTCTTTGCTGAAAAATCTAACTCCGCTCCATGGGGGGTCTCATGGACCCGGGTTCAATCAAAATATTTTACTCATCAAGACGAATCTATCGATACCCCACATGATATATTTTGCTAAAAATTCTTTGTGTAAAAATTTAACTCCACTCCATGGGGGGTCTCATCGACCCGGGGCCATCAAAAAATTTTACTCATCGAGACGAATCTATGGACACCCCACACGATATATTTTGCTAAAAAGTCTTTGATTAAAAACCTAACTCCGTTCCATGGGGGGTCTCATCGACCCGGGGCCATCAAAAAATTTTACTAATCGAGACGAATCTATGGATACCCCACATGACATATTTTGATAGAAACTCTTTGCTGGAAAATCTAACTCCGCTCCATGGGGGGTCTCATGGACCCGGGTCCAATCAAAATATTTTATTCATCAAGACGAATCTATCGATACCTCACACGATATATTTTGCTAAAAAGTCTTTGCTTGAAAAACTAACTCCGCTCCATGGGGGGTCTCATGGACTCGGGTCCAATCAAAAAATTCCATTCATCGAGACGAATCGATCGATACCCCACACGATATATTTTGATAGAAACTCTTTGCTGGAAAATCTAACTCCGCTCCATGGAGGGTCTCATGGACCCGGGTTCAATCAAAATATTTTACTCATCAAGACGAATCTATCGATACCCCACATGATATATTTTGCTAAAAAGTCTTTGTGTAAAAATTTAACTCCACTCCATGGGGGGTCTCATCGACCCGGGGCCATCAAAAAATTTTACTCATCGAGACGAATCTATGGATACCCCACACGATATATTTTGCTAAAAAGTCTTTTATTAAAAACCTAACTCCGTTCCATGGGGGGTCTCATCGACCCGGGGCCATCAAAAAATTTTACTAATCGAGACGAATCTATGGATACCCCACATGACATATTTTGATAGAAACTCTTTGCTGGAAAATCTAACTCCGCTCCATGGGGGGTCTCATGGACCCGGGTCCAATCAAAATATTTTATTCATCAAGACGAATCTATCGATACCTCACACGATATATTTTGCTAAAAAGTCTTTGCTGGAAAAACTAACTCCGCTCCATGGGGGTCTCATGGACTCGGGTCCAATCAAAAAATTCCATTCATCGAGACGAATCGATCGATACCCCACACGATATATTTTGATAGAAACTCTTTGCTGGAAAATCTAACTCCGCTCCATGGGGGGTCTCATGGACCCGGGTTCAATCAAAATATTTTACTCATCAAGACGAATCTATCGATACCCCACATGATATATTTTGCTAAAAAGTCTTTGTGTAAAAATCTAACTCCATGGGGGGTCTCATCGACCCGGGGCCATCAAAAAATTTTACTCATCGAGACGAATCTATGGATACCCCACATGATATATTTCGCTAAAAAGTCTTTGATTAAAAATCTAACTCCGTTCCATGGGGGGTCTCATCGACCCGGGGCCATCAAAAAATTTTACTAATCGAGACGAATCTATGGATACCCAACATGACATATTTTGATAGAAACTCTTTGCTGGAAAATCTAACTCCGCTCCATGGGGGGTCTCATGGACCCGGGTCCCACCAAAATATTTTATTCATCAAGACGAATCTATCGATACCTCACACGATATATTTTGCTAAAAAGTCTTTGCTGGAAAAACTAACTCCGCTCCATGGGGGGTCTCATGGACTCGGGTCCAATCAAAAAATTCCATTCATCGAGACGAATCGATCGATACCCCACACGATATATTTTGATAGAAACTCTTTGCTGGAAAATCTAACTCCGCTCCCTGGGGGGTCTCATGGACCCGGGTTCAATCAAAATATTTTACTCATCAAGACGAATCTATCGATACCCCACATGATATATTTTGCCAAAAAGTCTTTGTGTAAAAATCTAACTCCATGGGGGGTCTCATCGACCCGGGGCCATCAAAAAATTTTACTCATCGAGACGAATCTATGGATACCCCACATGATATATTTCGCTAAAAAGTCTTTGATTAAAAATCTAACTCCGTTCCATGGGGGGTCTCATCGACCCGGGGCCATCAAAAAATTTTACTAATCGAGACGAATCTATGGATACCCCACATGACATATTTTGATAGAAACTCTTTGCTGGAAAATCTAACTCCGCTCCATGGGGGGTCTCATGGACCCGGGTCCCACCAAAATATTTAATTCATCAAGACGAATCTATCGATACCTCACACGATATATTTTGCTGAAAACTCTTTGCTGGAAAAACTAACTCCGTTCCATGGGGGTTCTCGAGAACCCGGGTCCAATCAAAAAATTTTACTCATCGAGACGAATCGATCGATACCCCACATGATATATTTTGTTTGAAAGTCTTTGATTAAAAATCTAACTCCTTTGATTAAAAATCTAACACATTTTGATGAGACAATTTTTTATTGATCATTAAAAAAATTTTTACAGACATGTACAGACATTACAGACATTAATATTTACATTACAGGCATTAGTATTTACAGACATGTAACAGGATCAATGATATATTGGTTTGTTTGTTGACTCATGATGTATAGCTAATATTTAGTTTAAAATTTAAAAGTCAATTTTCAAGGTCATCCAAACGGCAAAAAAAATCACTAGATCCACACTAGTGAGGGATGAGGTACCATCATCCAACTTAAAACTAATTCTAAAACTAATTATAAACAATGCGAAAACTAAATCTAAAACTAATTATAAACAATGCTAAATTTTACAAGTCCATTTTCAAGGTCATCCAAACGGCAAAAAAAAATCACTAGATCCACACTAGTGAGGATGAGGTACCATCATCCAACTTAAAACTAATTCTAAAACTAATTCTAAATCTAAATCTAAAACTAATTCTAAAACTAATTCTAAAACTAAATCTAAAACTAATTCTAAAACTAAATCTAAAACTAATACTAAAACTAAATATAAAACTAATTCTAAAACTAAATCTAAAACTAAATCTAAAACTAAATCTAAAACTAATTCTAAAACTAAATCTAAAACTAACTTAAACACTATATCCATGGATAAGGTCATGACCAACACATAAGCACACGTAAACACACATAAGCACACATATATCGTCCAACACTGAGCTCATTTCTACGGCCATAAATACTCATAGCAGCTAAAGCTACTACGGAAACACTACCTCAGTTACGGCCAACAAAATGTGCATCATAGCCGCCGTAGCGACTACAGAATTCTCACAAAGCCCATCATAGCTGCGGATGCAACTACGGAAATGCTCTTCTCGATGACATACGTCGCGATGTCATCTTCCTCCATCTCACCTGAAAAAAAAATCATCTCATAGCTGGTATATTCCATCTGGCATTCTCCACCTGAAAAAAAATATCCGTTGCTCTTCTCGACAACAATCGTCGTGATTGTCGTCATCCTCCATCTCCAACCATCGAATTGCGGTTGCAAAACGATGGCCACCGAGCTGCGGATAACAACTCGATGGAATCCCAACTGGCATTCTCCACCTGAAAAAAAATATCCGTTGCTCTTCTCGACAACAATCGTCGTGATTGTCATCATCCTCCATCTCCAACCATCGAATTGCGGTTGCAAAACGATGGCCACCGAGCTGCGGATAACAACTCGATGGAATCCCAACTGGAACACTGGAATCATCTCATAGCAGCTAAAGCTACTACGAAAACACTACCTCAGTTACGGCCAACAAAATGTGCATCATAGCCGCCGTAGCGACTACAGAATTCTCACAAAGCCCATCATAGCTGCGGATGCAACTACGGAAATGCTCTTCTCGATGACATACGTCGCGATGTCATCTTCCTCCATCTCACCTGAAAAAAAATCATCTCATAGCTGGTATATTCCATCTGGCATTCTCCACCTGAAAAAAAATATCCGTTGCTCTTCTCGACAACAATCGTCGTGATTGTCGTCATCCTCCATCTCCAACCATCGAATTGCGGTTGCAAAACGATGGCCACCGAGCTGCGGATAACAACTCGATGGAATCCCAACTGGCACACTGGAATCATCTCATGGCACATTTTCATTTTTGTCTTCATCTGTCACTAAACACTATATCCATGGATAAGGTTCATAAGCACACACATATCTTGAACACTGAAATCATCTCATGGTTGGCATATTCCATCTGGAAATCTGGCATAATCTCATGGCTGGTATATTCCATCTGGCATTCTCCATCTGAAAAAAAATTATACGTACCTGGTGGATCCTCGATGAATCTCGTTACGACACATGCCAACAGCTCAATATGATTGTTTTATCGGAAAATTCAATCGGAAAAGCAAAAAAATAAGCGTCATGCAGAGAGAAAGACATTATCCACTTCCAGTTGGCCAGGCTAGTCGCAGACAATGTTGGAAAATAACACACAAAGGCAAAAGGCATAGGAAAGAGAGCAGCGGCAGCAGCGGTCCCTGAGCACAATCATATTCAGCTGTAGACTCATCCATCGTAACGAGATGACTGTAAAGAACTCGTTTGAAAAGCTGAAATGTAAAAAAGGTCCAGAACCCAATCAATCGACATACCCAACCCTTTCCAATCCAGTACAATGGGATTTCAAACCATTTTCCCGTGTGTCCAGACAACCCACTCGACGGAGCAGTCCAATCGATAATGGCTAGACGATCTGTGTGAGAGCTCCAGAAATTATTGGGTTGAGCTGAGATGATCCAAACTCAACACCTTGCTTGAAAAAAAAAAAAAAAAAAAAAACTTAACCGGAAGTGGGCAAAGGTCAAACGTCAACGACTGCTTATGATAACGACCACCCAAAAGTTGCGTTTCGAAAATTTCAAATCCCGAAAGCTCCGCGATACCGAAGCCCATCCATCTCAACGCCTGTCAAAGCAATGCCTTACCCCACGGATGAAGCTGCGGCTCCATCGTCACGAACCCCACGGAGTTGGTCTCTCGATCCACGGAATGTCAAAGTTTTTCGAAGCAGTCCATTGAAAAGGTCGTCCGATGCGTTTGACTGGATCCCAAACGCTTTGTGGGGAAACTTTTGGAAATTGTGACAGATTCCCAGGGCTTTGACATTGCGACTGAATCCAAAAAAAAAATTATTATTAATTTTTTTTTGTATGAAAAAACTAGAATCAAGATAATATTCCGTTAGATTGTAGTTGAGTCATCGTAGCCGATTCCACCGCTAAAAAGTATTCGATTGTTTTGATTTGCATCTGGAGGGTGTGTCGTCAAGATGAGTCCAAAAAATAGAAATATGTATTTTGCATACCGTTATTGGAATAATCAGCCCATCCATTGTCCATTTTGCTACCAAGAAATGACATTGGACGAGTATCGAAAAACTCATTCTCACTCCATTCACGGTTACAATGAAAAGATTGAATGTATTTTTTGCGGACAATACAAATTTTCAAATTCAACGGCGGATCACGTCCACAGAGAAACATGCTTTGCTCAGTTCCGAAATCAGAATAAGAAACACAAAAGAAAAATGTCAAATCACACAGACACTCCAACTGCTGGAACCAGCGCTGCATCTGAAATCCATTCCGAAAGCTCCACTCCTAAATTATGTACCTGTGCTTCTTTTGACCCCTCATCCCTTTATCATCGACTCAACCATCGAGACATGGAAGAGGATTTGCAACAAATTGGATTTTATGACAACTATCCGGGTGATTTTCAAGCGTTGACAGACACGGGTTCGTTTCTCGTGTTTGATGATGAGAGTAATTTGGGTCATGAGGCTTCGGCCCTGTTTCGAATGTTCTTTTCCAACGAATGGTCTTTCTATCACGTGTATATTCGATCGTACGCCTTTTCCAGTTTCAAGACGAAAATGTCGGCAGCAATGGATGCCAGTCAACTGGTGGTCTCCACTTACTGGTGCTTGTGCGATGGTTGCACGACTGTCGAGAAAAATACAATGGCTTGTGATAAACTCCATCGCCACATGATTGTGGCTGTACGCAATCAATCCACCTATCTGAAAACGTGGAACAAGATTCACGTGCCTCATGCTTCAGAGCGCTATTGCAAAAGACAGAAAAAGATCACATTGGCCATTCATTTGGCAAATACCATTCATTATGTATCGAGCGAAAAAGCTCAATGCTCTGGATCCAAGAAGCCGGGCGTGGGGCGAGGTGGACATTTTTACATCAATCGCCCGTTACATAAGCATTCCGTCATGTCCATGGTCCTTTTATGGTCGAAAGGTTCCATGGAATGGATAATCCAAAAGCTTCGCAATAAAGTCATCATCGATTGGAAAATTGAAGCGTACTGGTCGTCAAACGTGAAAAAATATCGCGTCAAAGTGCTTGACGTTTTGCCGAAGCTCCAACACTGTCCCGCTTATTTGCGATGGGATTACGAACCTCATCCTGCTGGAGAGCATAAATTGTACTGGACAGAGGATGACATCATGCTCGTTCGACCCACGGATACCACACCCATCTTTCCAAATCGAGTTGCAGCGATGACACATCAAATTCAAATGGGTAATTCTTGGCGTAAACACATGGAGAATGTGTACTACACGCTAAATAAACAACAAGTCTTTCAATTGGGTATTATAGAGCAGGTGACAAAAAAACAAGCTGTTGAAATGAAAAGACTCCATGCAGAAATTGAAATACTGAAGCAAGAAATAAGCGACTTGAAGCATCAGACAGCCGCCACCCAATACGAAAACGAAACACAAAAACTCAAAATAGCGGCGCTGGAGCACGAAATAACAATTTTGAAAAGGCAAGCCACGGTTACCCCACAGATTTATATCGCTGAGGCGCCTGGAAGCAATTTCAATGTAGCCTCGGTTCCACTTCATCCACCCTCAAAACAATAAAAATAAAAGAATAAAAATAAATAAAAAAAAATAAAAAAAAATTAATAATAATTTTTTTTTTGGATTCAGTCGCAATGTCAAAGCCCTGGGAATCTGTCACAATTTCCAAAAGTTTCCCCACAAAGCGTTTGGGATCCAGTCAAACGCATCGGACGACCTTTTCAATGGACTGCTTCGAAAAACTTTGACATTCCGTGGATCGAGAGACCAACTCCGTGGGGTTCGTGACGATGGAGCCGCAGCTTCATCCGTGGGGTAAGGCATTGCTTTGACAGGCGTTGAGATGGATGGGCTTTGGTATCGCGGAGCTTTCGCATGGGATCGTGTTCCATTTTGTAAAATTGTTTTTTGTGAAAAATGTTTTGACATCCATGGGATGGACTCGCAGATGGGGGTGGTGTAGTGGCTTTGGGTTGGAGTTTTCGATCGTTTTACGTTTCATCTTTTCACGTGATTGTATACGTGTTTGAGGAGATGTGTCAGGTATATTTTATAAAAATAGATGTTGAAAGAGCGAGAAAATAATAATGGAGAAAAATGCTATTTTTAGGTGTGCATAGAAATGTGTAAAGTGGTTAAGATTAATTGACAGCCTTTAATGCAAAGATTAAAAAATTTTTTTTCACTCGTCTGGAGATTTTGAGTCGAGCAAAAAATTTTCTCGAGACGGGATTTGAAATTTTCGAAACGCAACTTTTGGGTGGTCGTTATCATAAGCAGTCGTTGACGTTTGACCTTTGCCCACTTCCGGTTAAGTTTTTTTTTTTTTTTTTTTTTTTTTTTTTTTTTTTTTTTTCAAGCAAGGTGTTGAGTTTGGATCATCTCAGCTCAACCCAATAATTTCTGGAGCTCTCACACAGATCGTCTAGCCATTATCGATTGGACTGCTCCGTCGAGTGGGTTGTCTGGACACACGGGAAAATGGTTTGAAATCCCATTGTACTGGATTGGAAAGGGTTGGGTATGTCGATTGATTGGGTTCTGGACCTTTTTTACGTTTCAGCTTTTCAAACGATGGTTCCCACGCTTTTTACGATATTTTAGGTGTGTAATATTGAGAAAATGGTATTTTTACTAGTGTGCACGAAGTGTGCACCCAGCAAGGTTAGCTGTACGACAGTTTTTTTATTACAAAGTTTCAAAAATTTTTTTTCACTCGTCCGGAGATTTTGAGTTGAGCAAAAAAATTTTCTCGAGACAGAATTTGAAATTTTGGAAACGCAACTTTTGGGCGGTCGTTATCATAAGCAGTTGTTGACGTTTGACCTCTGCCCACTTCCGGTCTATTTTTTTTTTTTTTTTTTTTTTTTTTTTTTTTTTTTTCCACTTGTCCAGAGATTTTGAGTCGAGCAAAAAATTTTCTCGAGACAGAATTTGAAATTTTCGAAACACAACTTTTGGGTGGTCGTTATCATAAGCAGTTGTTGACGTTTGACCTTTACCCACTTCCGGTTAAAAAAAAATTTCACTCGTCCTGAGATTTTGAGTCGAGCAAAAATTTTCTCGAGACGAAATTTGAAATTTTCGAAACGCAACTTTTTGGGTGGTCGTTGTCATAAGCAGTCGTTGACGTTTGGCCACGCCCACTTCCGGTCTAGTTATTTTTAGCTGAGCGTTTGAGCCATGCCTCGAGTCACAATCCACATTCATGGAGTGGGGATCTGAAATCCTTGGAGTTGGATCTGAAATCCATGGAGTCGGATCTGAAATCCATGGAGTTGGATCTTAAATCCTTGGAGTTGGATCTGAAATCCATGGAGTTGGATCTGAAATCCATGGAGTCGGATCTGAAATCCTTGGAGTTGGATCTGAAATCCATGGAGTCGGATCTGAAATCCTTGGAGTCGGATCTGAAATCCTTGGAGTTGGATCTGAAATCCTTGGAGTCGGATCTGAAATCCTTGGAGTCGGATCTGAAATCCTTGGAGTCGGATCTGAAGTCCTTGGAGTCGGATCTGAAATCCATGGAGTTGGATCTGGAGTCCATGGAGTTGGATCTGAAATCCATAGAGTTGGATCTGAAATCCATGGAGTGGGATCACAGCTGGGTGGGTTTGACGATTGACAAGGTTTTGGAGATGCGTGTCGAATCCCGTTTGGAATGGCGTCGTATGGCTTCGGAAACACACCGGTGCTCTGGATCCATGGAGCTGTTGCCACATTCATCGGAAAAATGCGGTTGTGAATTATGGATACGGGCACTGGGATGCGTGACATTTTGTTGAATCTTTCTGGCTTTGACACATGGCGAGAGAGATTGACATGCATGGATATCCATGGAGTGGGAGTCTTGAAATCCATGGCGCTGGCTTTGGAATCCATCGAGTTGGATCTGACAGCCTGGGGGGCTTGCAGATTGGGTTGGGACTGGGGTTTTGGGTTGGGGGATCGGGATTTTTATCATCATTTATGCTTTATCTTTTAACAGCGATATTTCGCGGGAATGGTATGAACCCCTCTATGATGTCGTCTGTATTTGATAGAAAAAGGATGATTTTTATAAAAGAGTGATAATGATAAAAGCGCGGAATGGGAGCGCGGAAAACCACGGATTGCTATACGAGAGTTTTTATATAGAAAAATTTTTTTTTCACTCGTCCTGAGATTTTGAGTCGAGCAAAATTTTGTCGAGACAGAATTTGAAATTTTCGAAACGCAACTTTTGGGTGGTCGTCATCATAAGCAGTTGTTGACGTTTGACCTTTGCCCACTTCCGGTTAAAAAAAATTTTTTCACTTGTCCTGAGATTTTGAGTCGAGCAAAAAATTTTCTCGAGACGAAATTTGAAATTTTGGAAACGCAACTTTTTGGGTGGTCGTTATTATAAGCAGTCATTGACGTTTGGCCACACCCACTTCCGGTCCAGTTTTTTTAAGCTGAGTGTTGGAGCCAAGCCTCGAGTCTCGACACACTCTCAACGCATCGCCAGAATGTAATTGGGCCAATGACCTTGGAATTCAATTCAACTCACAATCCCCCATCCCCAGGATTTGAGAACCAGGTCATTTCAAATGATCCACGTGACGCAACCCTCACAAAGATTTCAAAATATCCTGGGTGGGGTGATATGGCCACATCCTCTGGATCCGGTGATGACGTTGTTTCAAACAAATGTCCTGTCACGTGATATCCTGAAAGTGTATTTGGGGGATGTGTTTGTCAAACCATTTCTTGGAAATGCATCCGGTGATATCCTGAAAGCGCAAATACACACGATGCCAACGTTGGGCGTTGTGGCGTAAAACACTTGAGAACACACACATTGAAATTCATTTTTTTGCTTGAAATGGCTTCTGCGGAGGCTCGGTGGTTTTTTTGCTCGCCAACATTGAGGACACACACATTGAAATTCATTTTTGCTTGAAATGGCTTCTGCGGAGGCTCTCTGGTTTTTTGGCTCGCCAACGTTGGGTACACACGCATTGAAATTAATTTTTTGTTTTGAAATGGCTTCTGCGGAGGCTTACCAGTTTTTTTTGTCATGTTTACTGGCCAAAATTGGTCATTTCATTGTCACACAAAACTAAACTATGCGTCACGACAAAGCAGTGGGAACATTTCAAAAAACAGCGTCGCGACAGAGCAGTGAGAATCGAGACTAATGCATTTCATTTTGTCGTTTTGCGTTTTTAAAATTATTTTGCAAGGGTCACGGTGCTCAGCTATTTTTTCGAGTGACTGTAGTGTACCCTACCATAGGAAATAATTATGGATCCCATAGGGGGTGCACAATGTGGCACTGTAGATTACGCATGTATATCTAAAACAGTGCATTTTTCAATATTAAAAAAAAATGCCTCATATCAGACCTTAATATTAACCGATAATATTTTAATTGGACCAGGTATTATATTACCTTGTAAAATTGCATCCTACCAGAGGAAATAATTAGACCTCATAGAGGGTACACAATGTGACCCCGCAATTTATTATGTATGTATATCTAAAATAGTGTTGCGAAAAACTTTATTTTGAGGAAATTCGCCTTCTAAAAAGCGTTAATACGGAGAAATTCGAAGTCTTTTCTCAATATTAAAAAAAGGTCTCATATCGGACATGAATATTAACCCATAATATTTTAATTGGACCAGGTATTATATTACTGGGTACTAGTGTACCCTACCAGAGGAAGTAATTCTGGACCCAATAGGGGGTGCATAATGTGGCACTGTAGTTTATCCATGTACATCTAAAACAGTGCATTTTTCAATATTAAAAAAATGCCTCATATCAGACCTTAATATTAACCGATAATATTTTAATTGGACCAGGTATTATATTACCTTGTAAAATTGCATCCTACCAGAGGAAATAATTAGACCTCATAGAGGGTACACAATGTGACCCCGCAATTTATTATGTATGTATATCTAAAATAGTGTTGCGAAAAACTTTATTTTGAGGAAATTCGCCTTCTAAAAAGCGTTAATACGGAGAAATTCGAAGTCTTTTCTCAATATTAAAAAAAGGTCTCATATCGGACATGAATATTAACCCATAATATTTTAATTGGACCAGGTATTATATTACTGGGTACTAGTGTACCCTACCAGAGGAAGTAATTCTGGACCCAATAGGGGGTGCATAATGTGGCACTGTAGTTTATCCATGTACATCTAAAACAGTGCATTTTTCAATATTAAAAAAAATGCCTCATATCAGACCTTAATATTAACCGATAATATTTTAATTGGACCAGGTATTATATTACCGGTTACTAGAGTACCTTACCAAAGGAAATAATTATGGACCTTATAGTGGGTACACAATGTGGCACTGTAGTTCATTATGTAAATCTAAAACAGTGCATTTTTCAATATTAAAAAAAAGCCTCATATCAGTCCTTAATATTAACCCAATTTTTTTAATTGGACCAGGTATTATATTACCTTGTAATAGTGTACCCTACCAGAGGAAATAATTATGGACCCAATAGGGGGTACGCAATGTGACCCCGCAATTTATTATGTATGTACATATATTTTACTTTGGGTATTACATTTTTCCTTTTATGTAAACGTAATTTTTACCTTAGAATAAACCAGAAAAATCAGATGACTTGTTAAAATTAATATCATTTTGAAATGAAAATTAATTCCTTCATTTGTTTTGATTTTTTCATCCCATGTCCTTTATCATCAAAGCTCAATTAGTATGATAAAGTTTTGTTATTGCTCTAATAAAGCTAAAATTCAAAGTCATTATTAAGAGTCACGAAGTCCTCCATGTTCCCATAACAAATCAACACCTCTGGGGGTACTGATCCCGGAGTTTCCTTGTCTTCTTTATTAGTTAAAAACATTAGTAGTTGTAAACCCAAAAATTGGTTGACTGTTCACCGACGGATATAAAAAAAAATTAATTATTTTTTAAAAATTTTAATGCACTTTTTTTCTTTTTAATTTGTTTCCGATTGATAAATCATTTTTTGTTAACTAATTTGTTGGTGTGAATGAAATAGTTAAGTCATAGTCGTTATGAACAACGGAAATAATTTATGCAACTATTACAAATATAAATGGGATTAAATGTTTCGGATTTAAAATGATAATTACAATATTAAAATAATACAACTAATTTTAAAATATTAAATCGGGTAAAGTTCATGACTTTTCATTGACTCGCCCCCCCCCCAGTCAAAAAAAAGTTGGCACGCCACTGTTAATAGGGTGCTCTTAACGTTGCCCTGCATGTATGTATATATATAATAGTGTGTTGAATAGCTTTAAAAGGAGGAAAATCGACGTCAATATCCTGCATTAACACAAGGCCCGATATCTGATCTTAATATTGACCCATAATATTTATATTGTACAACTCATTATATTAACGAGTAAAAGTGTACTCTACGAGTGGAAATAATTATAGGCTTTATAGTGGGGCCCAATATGCTACCCTATAGGTTACTAAGTATGTATATATATAATAGTGCGTTGAATAGCTTTAAAATGAGTCAGTATTTTATATTAACACATAGCCCGATATCTTACCTTAATATTGACCCATATAATTTATATTGAATGACGTATTATATTACATGGTACAAGTGTATCCTATCACAGAAATGAATTATACTCCTTATAGGGGACCCACAATGGTGAACAATAGCTTACAAAGTATGCATATATATAATAGTGTGTTGAATAGCTTTAAAATGAAAAAATTCGAAGTCAATGTTCTAGATTTTATTTATTATTTTATTTTATAACCGTCGTTGAACAGTCGACCCAATTTCATGGGTTTACAACTACTAATGTTCAACTCCGTAGCCTTGAAATTTTGAACCAATCCAGAAGACAAAGAAACTCCTGGATCAGTACCCCCAGAGGTATTGATTTGTTATGGGAACATGGAGGACTTTGAGACTCGACAGATTTAACGTGCATCAGTCACCATTTACTACACGGGGAGCCTTCGGCCGGCGAGGATCGAACCCACGACCTCTTGAATATGGGCCCAGCGCCCTACCGATCAGGCTATCCCGGCCTTAATGTTCTAGATTAAAATATGTCCCGATATCTTACTTTGATTTTAACCCATAATATTTAAATTGGACCACGTATTATATTACAGTGTAATAGTGTACCGCACCAGAGGAAATAATTATATTCTTAATAAGGGGCACATAACGCTGCCCTAAATTTTACTATACATGGATATTTATAATAGTGTGTTGAATGTATCTATATATTAAATAGTGTGTTAAATAGCTTTAAAATGAGGTAATTCGAAGTAAATATTCCACATTGACACATGGCCCGATATCTTATCTCAATATTGACCCAAAATATTTATATTGGACCACGTATTATATAATTGGATAATAGTGTATTCTACCAGAGGAAATTATCATAGTACCCATAATGTTGCCCTATAGTTTACTCTGGAAATTTTTATAAAGCAATTAGGGGGCCCACAGTGGGCTAAAACTTTTACATAGGTCTGACCGGGAGAGGGATGTCTAAGCTAAATATCCATACGAACTAAGCCAAATATCCATACTATACCGCGGCCTAGCTGGTAGGGCATTGCGCTAGCAACTGCCGCAAAGTAGGGTTTCGCCTGTTCACATCACGGATGTGGTCAATTAAAATTTTTTTTTTGTTTTGTTTATTTTAATTGATATTATTTTTTTAATTTGTTTTTTGATGTTTCATAGGTTTCTATATGTAAAAAATATTTTTTTTCCTTCGGGAAATCGCGAATAATGCGTAAAAAAGGAAAAAAACGGGATAATTTATTTATTTTATTTTTACTTCTTTTTTTTAATACTTTCCATATTTTTGCGTGAATGAAATGCATTCTACATATAAAAACAAGTATCTTTCTTTGTTAAAGATGTGAATAATGTATATAATTCTAGAAAAATAGTCCCAAATAAACCGGGTCCGTGCGAAAACTTGAAGACCACGTAACTAACTCCCTTTAATATTAAGCTGTAACGTTCAAACTCAGACCGAACATTGGACGCCATGGGCTAAACACCGAAGCCGAATGAAATTTTTGGGGGGCCCACAGTGGACTGTTAATTACCATTTTAACTTATGTAGAGAAACTTAGTTCAACTTTAATACTCCAAATTGCTGATAAAGATTGGTTTGCGATGACGTCATAGGTCACATTATCGAGTATTGGTTGTCTTCTTCTTCTTTGCATGCAAGTGCCCAATTATTAACAGCGGCTGCCGAATGTTGCTAACAATATTAGTGTATCAGTAGAGACATATATTTTGCTATTTTTGATGTCTGTCTTTTAGAAGAAATAGATAGTCGTAAGTATAAAGGTTCTTTCCGACACGCAACAATAAGCTTAATAAAAAAAAAATTTATATTTTATTAAGTTATAGACAAGCTTAATAAAAAATTTGCAAAAATAAATAATTTGTGTTTGTAGAAGGCTTAAAATGAACTAAATTTTAACTTTCATGCTGCAAATAAAGAGATATTTAACTTCGTTAATAATGTCTAAATCTAGATTACCAGTTGTTGTAATCTTAGGATGCACTGGAACTGGAAAGTCTAAACTTGCTATAAACTTGGCTACAAAATTTGGCGGGGAAATAATAAGTGCTGATTCAATGCAGGTGTGTTTTGCATTCTCCTAAAATAACTTTTTCAGGCGTATAATTCTTCCAGCTAATGAATTCAATTACAATTGCTCATATATGAGTTAAAATATTTAATAGACTTGTAATTCCCTTGTCTTTGAAGTTGAAATGCATGTTCAGAAATAGTTTTCCTACTTATCAAGAAGTCGAGACAATTTTTGAACTAAATCTGTCAAAAATTAGAATCAATTACACCACATTGTATACATTCATTTGTATGTTTTTTTGTATTATTATAGACACCGCTTTCTCCAAAAGAGATGGGAGATGGTGGAATGGCTAAACTGCTCCTCCTTTAATCAGCATATAGTGGGTATATATTATGACGAAATCGTGATCTATCGAGCCAACCACAATCGCCAAGGTGCCAAATAAATCTATTTGGCACACATTGGCACATTAAAAAAAAAAAAAAAATGTAGGTGATTACGGGGGGTGGTTACAAATTATACCTTTCTGGTTGGTCCTTTTCTGTGCTGTTTTTTTTAGTTTCTCGCGGGCCACTGCCCGGAAGTTTCCAAGACTTGGTGATTATTCTGCCACAGATCATGATACGGAAATCCTCCCACGAAAACTATAATATGCATTTTAATTTTTCCATTGTGCCAGCCAGGTAACTAGTGTGCCTGACTGTGAAACCAATGGCTGTGGGTCCGAATCCCGCACTGGGCATGGATGTTTCTCCCTTTGTGTTGTCCTCTGTTGTTTGTGAATGTGGCCCACCCTATGAACGGATATTTGTGGCATGGGTAATATTGCTCGCCTCCGTGACTTATGTTCACAGGTGCCCACTGGGTAACGTTAAATGAGCAACACTTCCGGCATCTTCCCAGGTGAAGAACGAAAAGTTCAGTACCTGCTGTTAGCTATAAGAAAAAGATAAAAATTTACCATTGTTGTTTATAACTTACATAATAAATATTCTTGAGCAGAAGTGATTTAGCATTCACTTTCCATTGATGAGACTTAGGTTCGAATTGACATGTTAATTCACATACTGCTCTTGCTTTGCCTTTGCACTAACAATAGATCCTAGATACAATACATTCATTGGTAACGAGACCAGACTGGTGATATTTCCATATCATAACACGTTGCACCAACTGTAATCGCCAAGGTGCCAAATAGATTTTAAACTTGCAAATTGAAAAAAAAACATGTAGATGTTTGCAAGGGGGTGGTATTAAGTTATACCTTTTGAGTTGGCCCCTTTCTGTGATGATTTTTTCTTTAGTTTATCGAGGGCTGCTGCACAGAAGTTGCCAAGACTTGGCGATTATTCTGCCACAGATCACGATGCGGAAATCTCCCCAATTGTTTTATATAGCTAACTCATAATTTTATTTGAAATACTTAAATATTATTAAATCTAATAATTAAAAAGCTGAAAGTACTTAATGTATGTTGGTGCTTTTACTATAAATAAAATTTTCCTTTTCCTTATCTTGATTTGCAGCAGAATAATCGCAAAATCATGTTAACTTCCGGGTAGCAATCTGTAAGAAATTAAAAGAAAACATCACTGAAGGTGACCAACCTGAAGGGCATAACTCGTAGCCGCCTCTAGGCAAACTGTTCTATATTTATTTGTTTTTTTAATTTCAAGTTTAATATCCATTTGGCACGTAGATGATTAAAATTGGCACATCAGATCATGTACCCTTTGAGTTGGTCTATATGTTTTCTTTTTTTTTTTTTAGTTTCCTGTGGGCTGTTTCCGTAAAGTATTGTTCTGCCGGGGCCGCAGTTCGAAATAAGAAAATCTTCCCTCTGCTGTGGCAGAATCGCACCAACACTGCAACATTGTCGCAGAACATTACAGAGTTCTTGCAGAACAATTTTTCTTTTAAATAGTTTTAAAAAAAAAAAATTTCTTTTCTACAGAAATTTACACGTAGTATTTGAATCATGCATTTAGATTATCACTTTTTTAACGTACTCAATTCACGCCAATACTATCGACACTCGATCTAATGTTTCGATGGTATTTTAGGCAGTTATCGATATTGATTTTCACATGGTTTTTAGATATCCTGATATATATTTCAAAAAGTCTGGAAAATTCAAATTGTGCATTTGAGTTCTTAAAGTCAATATTGATATTCTATCAAATTTTTGGCAGTTAATGCTATTGATTTCTCCATAAATTTTAAATTCGATATTTTAAACGATATTATTTATTGGCGAAACTTAATCTGAAAACAAAACACGCATTTGAGGCGTCTGAATTGCCTGATTTTGTCGTCGATCTTTTTATCTGTAATTACTACTACCGATTTCATGGTTTTCAATTATTTTTTTATTGTGATGATTATTTACAAAAGGCGAAGAAATAAAAAATTTGAGCATTCCAGCCCCCCACCCATAAATATTACACATTCAATTAAAAAAAAAACATTCATAAAACACAAACAAAAAAAAAAATTTCTTTTTTAAACAAAGCGCTTTTTTTATTTTAAATTAATACTATTATTAAAAGTATTTTGCAGAAAGATAGTGATGGAGAGAGTTTTGTCACAGATAGCTCGAAAAAATTCTGCCACAGGGCTTTCATCAAACTTCAAGCACTAAAAGTTTAAAGTATTGCTCTACTCTTCTTTTGTTTTTTTTAGAGATTTTTTATTGTCTTGCAGCAAACAGGGAAAATTACTTTAAGGAGCGGGATTTATCTTAATAAGAAACTGCGATAAAAATAGAAGAATAGAAAATTTTACTTATTGTAAAAGATTCTATGTACAGAGCCCAATTCAAGGGGTTGTCTATCCCATAGCATATATCTACATTCTAACTGATTTCATATACGAGTAAAATTTCCAAGTTTCAGTGATATCTTTTAATTTAAGGAAACAATAGGAGGGGCACGGCAGATTCCATCTTTTAATTTAAGGAAACTCGAAAACCTTGATTATTATGTGAATGTTTTTATTTTATAATGGCCGTTGAACTGCTGACACAGCTTTTCAGGTTAACAACTACTAGTGATCAACTCCATAGCCTTGTACTTATGAACCTAATCCAAAAAACAAGGGACGTTCTGGATCAAGTATTGGGAGAAATTTGCTTTTGTGTAGGACTTCTTGATGGAACTAACCCGCATTTTAGTTACATGGAGAGTAAAACCTACCATAGTAAGCCAAAACCTCCATGGTCGACCTCGTCGTAAGACTGACGCTCTATCCCCTGAACCATCACGGCTCTTAATGTGTGAATAGACTTTTTAAATATATCGGAGCATGTTATTGGATTGAAAAGGCATGCAGAAAATTCTTCATTCTAAGGGCAAACAAAGCACTGCCTAGGTTGAATTAGTATTGAAATTATTTAAATTTGTTTCATAAACTCAAATCTTAATTTTCAATTTCTACAATGACATTGTATTTAAGCCACAATGGCTCGGGATAGAGCGTTCCCCTTCCAATGAGGTGAACCAGCTTCGAATCCGATCGGAATTGTGCATCCGGCTTGCACCGACAACAGGCGTGAAATATCCTCAGTGGTAGATGAATCATTGGTTAGAGTCCCATTGCGGTCAGGTTAACTGTAGGAGAACCTCCTATGGAAGAGGACGTCTCTTCCTCTCCGTGTAACCGAACTGCGGGTTAGTTTCATCAAAAAAGTCCACACAAGGCAAATTTTTACCAATACTTGATCCAGGAGTTTCCTTGTCTTCTGGATTGGATTCAAAGTGACAAGGCTACGGATTTGAACAATTGTAGTCATAATTCAGTGGGCTGTTCAATGACCGTCATAAAATATGTTTATTTTAAAGCTAAAATATTTATTCATTTTTAGGTTTACAAAGGATTAGATATAGTTACCAATAAAGTTTCTGTTGAAGAACAAAAATTAGCTCCTCATCATTGTATTGATTTTCTTGATCCTCTCCAACGTTATACTGTTGTTGATTACAGAAATCAAAGCCTTCCATTAGTATCCTTTCTTATAAGTATTCAAATTATTTAATTAAACTTACAGAGAAAATGTAATTACTGTTTCCTTATTTATATGCTTATTAAAAAAATCTATCAAATATTGAAGAGTAAATATAGACCACATGGTTTTAAAGTGTGTGAGCAGTGTAGTTCAACCTTCTTCTATGAAAAGGTACCCCAACATAGAATTGTGTTAATATGTCTTATGTACTAGTGAATTGGAATTGTATTTTTGTAGTGGTAGACACGCGACAGTACTCCACCACCAGAATTATAGCTGGGACAGAATTGATGAATAGATACCACTAAGTGATTCATTGCTGTTTTTGTGAGAAGGCGGGATAGCTGTATTAAGATCAACTTACTTTTGAGTGTTAAAGGGAGAACTGCATTAAGTTCATGGTCGTGGTCGCTCTTGTGTTGCCTTTAGCAGTCAAGTGTGTGGATCGAGACTGAGTAGCAACAGCGCAAGGAGGTGGATAATGTCGCATATAGCAAGTCAACTGTTCAGTCTTGATTTCTGAGCTATTTTGCGATGTTTTTTATTATTATTATTATTGCAGCGTT
Source organism: Parasteatoda lunata (assembly GCA_949128135.1). Classification (NCBI taxonomy): domain Eukaryota; kingdom Metazoa; phylum Arthropoda; class Arachnida; order Araneae; family Theridiidae; genus Parasteatoda; species Parasteatoda lunata. The sequence continues at coordinate 126,290,609 of OX421970.1, forward strand.
ATGCGTTTCAATTATCTCTTTTCGGAGCGCTCTATTTGTGTTGACTCCACCGTAACTCTACATACGTTTGCTGATCGTCTTTCGGTTATAGGCATACCTTTTTTTTTTCCTCCACTAACCATCTGCGTGTATTTTTTTTTCTTTTCCTCTTAGGAGAAAAAAACTCTATCTTTAATGTGATACTCATATTTGAGTTATCACTTAACTAGCTCTCTTCGCATTAAGCAACGATTCCATCGTACATTTGCACCACTTACATCATTTTCTTTAGTTCTCATCCTTCTTTATTATTTTTCTGTGTAATTTTGCAAATGTTGATGTTTTTAATGCAATGTTATTACGACCAGCAAATTTTTATATCGATATATCTCTTTTAACCACCCAGTTCATAACGATTGCGTCATAAATCCACATTGTTTGACAATCTTGTTTTCTGGTAGCTATTTATTAGTTTTTGGCAATTTTCAAATTTAAACATCATTAATATCATGTTATTAAGACAAGCAAATTTTAATTTGAGCTATAACTTCTAAAAACGCAATTGTTTTTAAAAAAATTTATAACTTTGTTTAAAAAATGTTGTCTTTTTATAACTTTGCACTGTGTGGATCTTACAACCTGTACCATTTTAAAAATGGGTAACAAAATTTTTCGTAACAAAATTTTTCTAAATCACATTACAATTCGAAAACTTGCTATAGAGAAACTGGGGTTGAGGGTTCTTTCAACCACAGAGTAGGGATTTTTTTTCTTTTTAACAGATTTATTACTTTTTACATAGGGTGGATTAACAGATCATAACTTTTTTGAAACCATCCCCAGGTCTCTTCAAATTTAATAATCAAACCCTTGTTCAATGTAGGCCCTTTAAATGAAGATTTTCGCCCAGATCTTGTAAAGCTTTTTTTCTTGATCTTTCTTCTGTAAGAATATGACTAACAATTATGAGGAAGCCGGGATAGCCTGGTTGGTAGAGCACTGGGCCCATGTTCAAGAGTTTGTGGGTTCCATTCCCGCCTGAAGACTCCCGGTGTAGTAAATGGTGACCGATGCACGTTAAATCAGTCAAGTCACAAAGTTCTCCTGTGTTCCCGTAACAAATCACACCTCTGGGGATACTGATCCAGGAGTTTCCTTGTCTTCTGGATTGGGTTCAAAATAACAAGGCTACGGAGTTGAACTTTACTAGTCCCAAATCTAAAATTGGGTCGGCTTCGACGGATATAAAATAAGACAAGGCAATGATGAGGCAATTTTTGCCTCTAACTGCAAGTCTCTTTACATATGAGACTAATTTGCATCAGCAAATTTTCAAAAGTGCCATCTGGTGGTCAAAATGTGAAATTCGCTTCAGAAATCCTTTTCTATGGTCCATATAACGCATGTGCCAAGATCTTCATCTAGATTCAATATGCAAAATTTATTTTAGAGGAGTTTGAATGGGGTCACTTTAATTATAACAGAGATGACATAGGCAACCAAAGACATAAACAGTTGCCGAAACTCACTTCCTTTTTATTTATTTATTTATTATGTTGTTACTTATTCAATCGCAAGTACCACTATGACTTACAATTCAAATTATTCATATTTAAAACCAAAAGGATATTTGCTTTCACACTCCATTGTAAATTGAAAAAAAAAAATTGCTAATTTTAATTTCATTTTTAGTTTCCGTGGTAACCTTGTTATAACCATACTGCATAATGCAATTGAAATAGATAAAATTTCTTTCATATAGTAATGCAAATTTAAAACTAAATGGTGTAATATTGCAGTTTTTCTATTTTGATGATAAAAAATACCTAAAATTTCCTATGTGTAAAATATTTAGTTTATTACGCAACAGTTATCGTGAAATTTATATTATCTCGTAAAATCTACTGTATATTTTCCTGTCCATGTTGGCCGCTATGTATATAATAATGCAAGTTTGAAACTGTTTCAAAATGGTATGTAACCCAACATTCTTAGGAGTCCTGAAGAGAATGCTGGCTTTATTTGCTGCATAAGCTTATCTTATTTGTAAAACTATAGTGATAAGTTAATCAGAAATTAATTTACATTTGTTTATATTAAGTTGTGTGTGCTTCCATTTGTATTAAAATGAATTCCATTAGATATATTGATTGGAAAAGGGATATAATAGTTTTGTTTCAGGAAACTAACTTTTCTTAATTCAGATATAAGCTTACTAAGTTGTACCAAGACCAAAAATTACCAATTATAGTTGGAGGCACAAATTATTATATTGAGTCTCTTTTGTGGGAGGTTTTGATTCAACCAAATGTAGGTACAGTTTTACAATATTCATGATAATTTTATCCTTTTTAATTCCTTTTATGGAAAGTGTATGGCTTGTCTATAGAAAGAACTCCCCTAACCATGAAATATAAGGTTGTCTGCAGCTATAGAAACAAGAAACAGTGCATTTCAAAAAATGAAGCTTCTTTCTATTGGAATTCCCTTTCTCTCGCTGACAAAATCTGTCTTAAATATTGACCCAACACACCTACTTGAAATAGTTAAACTTCTTAACCATGGTCTCCGCCTCTGCTTCAGACAAAATGGTTAGGGTATTTCTTTAAATAAACAAACTATAAATTTTGATCTTTTATATTTAGTTTTTATAAACGAAGAAAATATCTGCTTTGGTGATTTATATGATAAAAGAAATGATTTTAATATAAATAAACTAATTACTTGGAAGTTTAAGACCATCTATTTAAATACCATTTTTAATCAAATAAATAGAATTAAGAGAATATGTAGTATTGTTTATTTATCCAAAAAAACAAATAGACAAATTCTTTCAAAATTTAATTAAAAAACAATGGATACCCCACTTATTGAGTTAATTATATGTTATTATAAATAAATTTACTAAAAACGTCTTTGTTAATTTATATAATTTTTCAAATCTGTGGCTAAAAGTACTGGCAATTTATGTTACTATCTCTCTTTTTTTTTCAAATAAATGTTAATTCTCTAAAATGATTAAAATTGTATAATTAAATATCAACCTTATTAATCATAATCGTCTTTGAATTTTCCGTCTAATATTACCTTCCGCTGATCCATTTTTTGGGCCTATCCTTGGTAACTAACAAATCAAACTCGCTTCAGTACTGCAGTAAGAATGCGCTATAAAAAAAATATCTCTGTTTATGTTTTTACCTCAATTTGCACTTCTGTTTTCATATTTTGTAATCTAGCTATTTTATTACGAAAATATTTTAAATCATTCTTGAAAATTTTCCTGTGCATGTAAGTTCATTTGATTTCGCTACTCGCTTTGTAGATTTAATTTTGTTCTGTTTTTTCTTTGCATTTCATTTTTCTGTTTTTTTACTGGATTTTTATTACTTAATGTGTTCTATTTTGTTTTTTAAAGAAACATTTTAGGTGCTCCTCACACTGTTGTATTGATATATTTTGCTTTGGCTATATTGATACAATATTAGAAAGCACTCCTTTTTGCAGATATAAACGTGTAAGCTGATGAACAGATTATCTTTTTTCCCAAATTTTTTTAAAATAATTTTCTTCTTTTTTCATTATTCTGTAATTTTTTCCATGTTTTCTCGACATTTTGAACTTTATATATTATATAAGATAGATATAGATAACTATCTCTTCAGAAAAAATTCCTTGCTCCCAATCATGTGTTAGGAAGCTAAGATTTCCAAATAAGAAAGAAGAGGCAAATTTTTTTTCATTATTAAAATTAATAAAATATAAGATTTTTTTTTTTAAATTGTTGTTGTTATAAGAATTGGGGGTTTTAACACCTTTTCTAAATTTTCTGTGAAATAATTTTTGAAAGATGAGGTGTTATGTTGCAAAAGCAATGAAACAATAATTTTATTACATCTTTCTGGACTGGTTACGTGATAGAATCCAAGGTAAAAATGTTACTAAACTATCAGTTGCTCTCAGAACTAGATCACAAGTTTTGATAAATTATGCAATTCAACATTTGAATTTAACACTAAACTTCATACCTTTTTCTATCATAGCCGGTCAAATGACCATACTTTATGTTTCTTGATTAAATGTATGAAATATGGATGTTAGGAAGGAAATAAACTCTAAAAAAAACTTTATTATAACTAAGCAAAATTGTATATTCCCAATTTTTGTATATTACAAACACAAAGATCAAGAATCTTTAATTCATTGCTCAACACATTTTTTACATATTCAGAGTGTTTTACATATTCACATTGCACATTTTCCGCAAACATATTTCTTCTAATTATTAATATTTCTATATTTCTTATAATTATTCTTATAATTAATATTATTTCTTTTAAGAACTTGTGCTGCCAGGGATTTTTTTGACATTTTTCTGGATAAAAACTGATAGTCAGTTAGAAATGAAGTAAAGCTATCAAAATAAAATATAAGCTACTTACCAAAACGTTTAGATTTTGTCGCTTTTTCTTACACAAAAATGCCAATCTAAAATTTTAGTTAATTTCTTGAAATTTTAATTTACAATTATTCTGATTGATTTAACTACGCAACAGTCTTTGCAGAAATGCCCAGCTCATCGAATGCAATACTTTGAACACGCATTATATCGTAATTTCTGGTCCTATAACCTTATAAAGCAATAAATTGTTCTCCCGGTCAAATGGCCGGTTGTCGTAGAAATAGGTATACCACACGTATTGTTCGAAAAAAATAAAATAGTAATAGAATATTAACTGTATATAATTGTTAGAAAAAGTCATGAAGTGAAATGTGCAAAACTGACAAGCGCGTTTTTGGTGCAAGATTTCTGAAACAGTCATTTTACCGCTTATGGTATGTTTAGTGTTTTAAAAAAAAATTTCTTTATTAGGATAATCAGAATATACTTTTATATGAATCTGATAATGAGTCTCCATCATTTCATGCTCCATGTGACGCAGCAGAATATACTGCGGAAGTTGTCTTAAAATACAAAATTACGCAAAATTCATTGGACAGTGTTCCTAGCTTAGATCTGCACAAATGTTTAAAAGAAATCGATTCTGATATGGCTGATGCTCTACATCCTCAAGATAGAAGGAAAATCATTAGGTAAATAAAAAGATATACATTTTATTAACATAAAAAAGTACCCTTTTGTAAAATTTTGAATAATTTTTAACTTAGTTAAGCTTACACTAGTGTGCAAAAGTTTTTGGTCAACTCGTGAAAGGCATTTTAACCTTTCTATGCGTTTTTTTTTTTTTTTGTAAAGATGATTTCTGTTTTATTTAGTCAAGCCAACGTATATATTACAGTTGATTTCAGAATTTTTACTTTTCTTGCAATTTAATGGAAAATGTAATCTTCTTTGGATTAAATTTAAATCTTTGCACTCAGTTCAGTTGAATATTTCTTTTTATATATATAATTCGAGTCTTGTAAGAACTAATTCTTCAAAAATAAATGTCTTAATTAAATTTAAAATCATGATTTTCGTAAATAAATATGCAAAACTTACGCATTTTCTGTTAAAATTGTATCTTTCGATTGTATTTTCATCCAATTCTTAGATGTAAGAAAATTCGCTTCACGAAAAACAAATACCCAACTGATATGGAAATTGTGTTTGATTTATAGTGTCTTTCAAATCGCTAACTTTGCTTTCTGGTTGATAAGCATATTAAGAATGTTTAGGTATAAAATTATACATTATTTATTACATTTCCAATCAACCATCTATAATATTGAGTTTGATCAAAGACTTTTGCACGCTAGTGTACTTTCTAAAAAAAATTTTTCAAGAGTCATCAATGCATACATTCCAAATCTCCTGTTTTTTTAATGAAGACTCCTACATTCGATGACTATCTCCTGTTTACCTGTATATTCTCAAAATTCTCCCTATTCGCTGGAGATATTTTTTTTAAAAAATCTTTTGACGATAAAATATCGGCTAATGGCAAAAATACTTCTCTTATTTCTTGACAGATAGTGCTGTTGCCAATACTTCAGTATGTGGAGTGTTAAGAGCTGGTCGATACAAATACTGCATCCGGCTTGCACCGACCACAGTGCTGACATAAAACAACCTTTGTGGTAGACGGATCATGGGTCGCCTTTCTGTCAAGCTAACTGTCGAAGGATTTCTTGGTTTTCCTCTCCATGTAACATGGATGTGGGTTAGTTCCATAAAAAAATCCTCCACTAAGGCAAATTTCTCCCAATATTTGATCAAGCACTTCTCTTATCTTCTGGATTGGGTTCAAGGTTATTGAGTTGAACATTAGTAGTCATAAACCCAAAAAAAATTGGGTTGGCTGTTTTAATTAATTATTAATAGAGGTTTGCAAAAATCTTCTTTAGATTGAGATTTCTAAGCATATTTTTTACTTCGCTAAATTTAAGTGCCTATATCATTTCCAATTTTGAATTTCTCTTTTTGACTTAGATGATTATGCAGGATGTTTCTAAACTTTAATTGTAGCCTAAAATTTGTCGCCAGTAAAATCTTCGATACTTTGTTTCTCCAATGCTGGTAGGTATGCCAATGAGTTAATGTCATATAAGTTATTTAAAATATGTATAATTTTATAACAAACATTGATAACTTTATAAAAATAGCGATGTTTGAATAATTTAATTATATATGCTTGTTTTCCATAACACAGGAGCTTACAAGTTTATCAGCAGACTGGTTGTCGCCATAGTGAACTTCTAAAAAAGCAGCATTCTCAAATTGGAGGCTCAACAGTGGGCGGACCCCTGCGTTTCAAAAGAATTCTCATGTTTTGGTTGAAATGTGACAAAGATGGTAAAAATATTTCTTTCATTATTTATTTTTATATTTTAATAAAAAATTAATTTTACATTTTAATAAAAAATGTCTTAATATATTATAATTTTGAACACGTAAATTTCTAATAAATGTTTTTTATTTTACTCTTTTTAGTATTTAAATTTAATATATATATATTTTTTTTTTATAATAAAAGGTCTGATATGTCTTCTTTTTTTTTTTTATTCGCTATGTTTAACAGATTTGCTTTTAATTTTTTTATCAATAAACAAACAAAAAAACGATGAAAAAATATTTATCGCTAAGACAATCTTGACAATCCGATTGTATTTTATTTTTCTTAAATATTATTTTATCTAGTTGATTAAGTAAGATTTTAACTATTGTGGAATTCAGAGAATATTTACATTTATTAGTTTCTGTTGTCAGATGATTTAATATTCTTAAAAAGTTTTTTTTTTTTTTTTTGTGAACTAGTAATCTCTGTATAGCAGAGATTCTAATAAATTTATTAATATTAAATTTTAACATTTAATATCAATGTCAAGAAGCTCAGATAAATAAGGTTTATTTAATTTGATATTTATATTAATATCAAGTTAATCTGTATAAATAATAATTAGTTAATAATTCATTAATGAATATTTTTTTATAATTTTATATCTTTATCAATTTTAATTGTATGTTGAAAAATTATATTTTAGTTTGCTTCTAGGCATTTTTGCTTGACCCTCTTGCGAGAATTCCACAACCATGGTAAAGTTTTTAAAATATAAATTGTTACAAAAAAAAAGATCATAATCAAGAATTGTTTACTTTGAATGATATTTTTTTTTTCTAATTATTATTTACTGTTATTTATCCCGGTGACAATTTATTTGGACTTTCTGCAACAAACTTCCCTAGCACTAATATTTTGCTTTCAGATGCTTTTAATTATAACAATTACTAGTAAAAGAAGCATTGTGTTTACAGAAGAAAGTATAAAACAAAAATGTATAAAAATTTTTAATTGTAAAAGTACCTAATATTTTTTTAATTCCAATAGTATTATAGGCGATATTCTCACATTTTGTAGGCGGAAAAATGCACTAATTATTTCCTCTTTCAAATTTGTAAATCATTACACAAATTAAAAATCATAAATTAATTAAACGGTAATAAAAGAGATACTCAAATAAGTGTATGCAAAATATTGTGTTCTGTGATGGAAAAAAAATGAGCATAAAAAAGAAAGATCATAATTTCTAGAATAAACTATCTTTTAAACTTTCGCGATTTCTGAATTTTTTATTTTTAATTTGAAGTTCTAGCTGAAGCCAGTCATTACTGATATTTTTTAAAATCTCAAATGAAAATAGAAAAATTCCAATTATTTCTTTCCTCTCTGATGCGCAAGAAGGACATCTTTGAAGTAGCTTCTGTAGAAAGTAAAAAATATTTTTCGAAAAATTATGCAGAGAGGAAAACCAAAATTTTTCCCTTCTCAAGTGAAAAATCTTTCTGCAAAAACTCTGTAATGTTCTGCGACAATGTCGCAATTCTGCCACAGGGTTATTTATTTTATTAAATTATGGCATAATAAGACAAGTTTTTAATGCACGGTGGACTATCTATGATTATTATCTATCATTATCGAAGTTATCTATGATTGTGGTTAAAAAATTCCGAATTCTTAACTTGACAAAAATTTTATCAGTGTGGTAAATTTTTTTTCTCCCTTATCTACACTTTCAGTAAATACTTTATTTTTGAATTTTCTCAAAATTTGAAAAGAATATCTTCTAATTCCGTTAAACATTCGTCCAATTTCCATAGTCACTTAAATGTCCTTTTCATTTATTTACCAATATTATTATATTCTTTAATTGAGAACATTTTTCTAATTTCAATAATTATTTACTTTCATTTAATGAATCAATGTTTTGAAAACAGAAGCAAATGAAATTCAGACACATTCATTGCAAGTGGGATTTACAGTGTTGCCACTGGCAACATTTGCAACTTAATTCGCCACTTCTTTTTTTTTTTCTTCCTTTTTTTAGCATAAATTGGGTTGACATTCTGCGGCTGGCAGTAGCTTCTGAACACAGTAAAAAAATTTCTTAAAAAATAACAAAAATTGAATTGCAAATATGAGTCATCACTTTTTAATGCACTCAATTAGCACAGATTTCATTGTAAATCTATTTTGTTTCTCAATTGCCTTTTCAACGGTTATTGCTACGATCCCCCAAAAAACTCAATTTTTAATACGATGCATGAATTTTGAATTTGAGTAATAACTTTTCACAATATATATATGCATGTACATATTTGCTAAATCAATTATTGGTTAAACTGAAAATGTTTTAGATAAAGTATATTTCTTAATGGCAAAATATTTTTTTTATGATTTCTAGTCATTAAAAGTACTTATTTTTCTGCAAATATAATAATTTTTTTTTATATAAAAATTTAGTGCTAGAACTTTAATATTATTATAAAAATTATCATATTTGCCACCATCTTGACTAAATGAATCTTAGTATATGACAATTAAATCATTTAATAAAATTTTAGTCATGTTTTTATACTTATTTAGGCAACTATTTTCATGCTTTAGGCTACTAAGAGCAACTATATCATTCATTTTATTCTATAGCAGCCATGGGTTAAAGAAACAACCTACTCTTTATTGTTTATGTTTCCTTCTTAGTGCTGTTTATACGGGAGGGAGATAATCTGCTTTGTATTTTGTTTGAACTTAATGTTTTTGGAAAAAGTTGTCAGTGCTGTTCATCAGTTTCTAAATCGGTATTTCAGTTTTTTTTTTTTTTTCTTTCCATTTCAAATTTAAGTACATTTAAGACTTATAGTAAAGCTCAGAGGATAACTTGTAGGCCCCGTAGCAGAATTGCAGCAACATTGCCACAGAATGTTAGACTTCTTGCAGAAAGATTTTCTTTTGAAAAGTAAAAAAAAAAATTCTTTTCTTTTCAATAAAAATTTACACGTGATATTTGAATCATGCATTTAGATAACACTTGACGCCCTCAATTTACGCCGATAGTATTGTAAATCGATGTAATGATTGTATTTTTGGCAGTTATTGCTATTGATTTCTCCATAGTTTTTAAATCCAATATTTTTTATACAATATTATTTAGTACAACTACTTAGTCTCAAAACGAAGCACACGTTTAAAGAAACTGATTTGCTTGATTTCGTCGTAACTTTTTTTTCAGCAATTACTACTACCGATTTTATGGTTTTCAATTATCTTTTTTAATATGATAATTATTTACAAAATTCAAGAAGGAAATAATTTGTGCTCCCCCATAATATTAGTATAAAAAATGATTACATGTTGAAATAAATACAATTATGTGTATATTTTTTTGTAAATGCAGCGCTTTTGTTATTTTAAATGAGTAACATATATGTTTATTATTATTAAAAGTATCTTGCAGGGAGATATTAGTGATAGAGAGTTTTGTTGCAGAAGCCCTAAAAAATTCTGCCGCAGGACCTGTAGGTACATTATAGTTATTTTTCAAGAATGATTACTTAAATAATTCTAATTACTTAATATATTCTGAAAGTATAAAAAGATGGTTTTCAGTCCTGGATAAGCGCCTCGATGATCGAGTGGATGAAATGATAAACCGGGGACTTCTCTCAGAGTTGATTGAATTTCACAATAGTTACAATAAAAAAAGAAAAAATAAGTAAGTAGTTACAAATGCTTATATTTATTCTGAATTTACGGATTCCATGCTAGTTCTTTTTATTATTTTATACCATAATTTATAGTTAAGTGTTTGAAATATTTTGATTGCATTTGTCTGTCATTTTTAACATGGTGCTTAGTGTTTTTAAATCCCTTACAGGTGCTTTTTTCATGGGGTGTTTTTAAAATGTGCTTAATTTTCTCATTTCGGAAAGGAAATTTTTTTTTTCTTTACCCTGTCGATTTTCACCAAGGATTATACAAAAGTGTGTTTTCCACATTGTTCTATTCAACGTTTTCACAATTATTTCGGCTTACCGTAGGTCCATAGCGTATGAAAGCGCCAATCATTTTACATGTTTGATGAATGTCTTGCATATGCCTCTACTGAGCTGTGAGATTCTTGTACTCTCATCTGCAACTCTGCTGCATTTTGCAAGATATTCTCAATTTCAGGGTTTCATTTTCCACCGTCTGATGTTCATTCAAAAAACCTCTTGATCTTTTTATAATGGCTAATATAATCAAGAAAAATGTTTTTTGCCAGAAACTAGTTGTTTTATCATGATCATGTAAAGCCTTTGAAAATTATTTTGCATTTTGTTAATGTATATAGTACTGAAAAAGTACTTAAAAGGTGCTTATTTTTTGTTGAAAAATTTGGCTACCCACCCTGTTTAACAAATTAAAAAGTTTAAACTTTAAATATTATGGGTTTTTTTTTATTTTAATCAATTTTTAAATTGATTCAATTTTTTTTCTGACTTATGATAATGCACTTTATTTTCCTCGAAGTTATTTTTATGTGGCAATTATAGCAAAAATATTGCTTTATTCATTCAAAATTGCATATTGCACACCATTAACAGAATGTCCTGCCAAATTAATTCTGATTTTATTCTGATGGCTGCTTGTTTTTATGGAAACCAGTTATTTCTGTTATGTATATATATCATACATGATCTGCTACCCAACTTCTTTTTATTTGCATCTATTATTCCAAAATAACATTTAAAATTTCATTAATGTTTAGATTATTGTGTTAAGATTAAGATTGCTTAATGTATTATTTGTAAACCTTGTGGCTATTAGACTAAGCCTTATTGATCTATTTTTTTATTTAATGTAAGAGGGGGGAAAATGACTAAATGTTCGAAAGCCATTTTAATTTTCTATGTTGAAGTTGTGGAGCAAAAATAATCTATCAAATGCTCAAAAATCGAGTGATTTTTATGCGTACATGTTAACCAATCCTAATAATACTTGTTGAAATTCAGGGATAGTTCAGCAATCCTGCAATAAAATGATTCAAACAAAAATTATATGCCAAGTTTCATTGATTGCAGAAAAGTGTGACAATGTTCCTGATATATCTAAAAAATGACTTATTATTGTAATGTGTTGAGATTTTCTATCAAAAATGTGTTATTCAAATGGGTCAAATTCATCAGATAATTTGGTTTGTAACTGGTCATGGAGCATACCAAAGAAAGCAAATATAGACAATTTTATTTAAAAGTACATATTTACACAAAGCAATAAAATATCTGCTCCACCTGGGTTTGAAAAAAAATCTGAATGTGTTAAAAAGTGAAAAAAAAAACAGTGTCCATTCAAAATCAGCACATCAACTAACGAATTATTCCAAGCATTAGTGCTGCTACAAGTAGCGGTTGAGTGAAATTGATAACATCATAAAGTTTTCAAATATCTCTTCTATTATTGTAAGGTTGTGTTTCTCTTGGCAGTGTAGCAGCCATTATATATAACCTTTCTTACTATACACCTTTTTTATGATGGTTAAAGCATTCAACCATGACCCCAGAGGTCCTTGGTTCGAATCTTGCCGATATCCCACAAGCATCTCTCTCACACTCTCCTCCACATTGGTGACTACGGACACTCGAACACGCAACTCAAGTATCTCACTTCTCGACAGTTGGCAGCCCTACACTGCATCGTCTTGATTCAATAAACAAATTGCCTGGATCCACAACATCAAGGCCCAAAATGCACTGGAATGGTGCCTTCGCTACTCAATCTTGTGAGATGACTGACAACGAGTCAGACTCACAGGAGTGTGCGGCTTTGTATGATGCTTCCTACCTCACCCTGGATTGCAGTGACGTTAATAAGAAATGTTAGAAACAAAGTTACTTCATTTTCCAGCAAGCAATTGGGAAATTTTCCTGGGAATAGTTTTTGTCATGGAATGGGTACAATACATAAAATTGTATCCCCACTTAACTGCATATGGGGCAACCTTCTTATTTGAATAAAATATAATGGTACAAAATTATTTTATTGTGAAACAATGGTAAATTTATGACTGCCAACTCTACTGGATTTTCCAGTAGACTAATGGATTTTGCCTGTTTCTACTGGTATAATAAAAATTCTCCCGCTTTTTGTACATTTTAAAAAATTCCCTAAAATTGAGTAAGTTTCCTTCAAAAATTCCTAGTGAAATAGAATTTTTTTGCTGATTATTGCTGGCTAGAATATTTAAATAAGTGTCACTAATGCATAATAAAGTGATCCTCATTTATAATATTCAGCTAACTAGATTTGATGAATTTAACGCCTATAACTATTCAAAGTTATGAATAAGCATAACATTTCAAGATCATTCAATGTAAAATCATAACAGGAAAATATTGCAATTTTTTTTATTTTGATGACTATAAAAATCCCTAAAATTCTCTATGTGTGAAATATTTAGTATATTTTGCAACAATTATCATGAAATTTATATTATTTCGTAAAATTTACTGGACTTTTTCCTATCCGTGTTGACAGCTGTGTAAATTTTCTCCATTAAACATATATGGCTTAATTGCATAAAGAAAATAAGAGGGGGAAAATACTTTACCTGCTGGGAAAGAATTTTAATATAAGAAGATGAGAATTGATCTCTTAAATAGAGACTTCTTGCACCGAACAGTTGTCAAGGAGTAGTAAATCAAATCTTGTTGCATAGTAAACAAGATGGTTGTCACTTCACTCACACAATATTTAGAAAAGAATTGTTCAATTTATCGTGCTTAATAACTAGTCTTCATATTTCTTCTGAAGAAAATAAATTGTATAGAGACTTCCTAACAATATCCTGCTCCAAACAGTTGTCAAGTATGTGCTTTCTTTTTCTTTAAAGGAACAAAAGTGTGTAGCTAAAATCCAAACTTTATACGTTGCCAATGCTGGGAAATAGCAATACAAACATATAGCACGGCCACATGATATGATTCTTGAATAATTTGAATCTTGGGAAATAATACACCCCTTCAGTGTTTCGAGTTATTTAAGTTACTTTTTACAGCATTGGGATTGTCGAAGAGACAGAGAATGACCAGTTCAACCCTTTTTCTAGGGTTACGTTCAAATATTGCTTATAAATGTTTATTTGTTATTTAAAAAGTTATTTTACCTAAGTTTTGAGAAAAAATTATCAAACTTGTTTTTTATTTTTTTTTTTTTTATGTCCTTTAAAAATTTTTTTTTTAACCATGGTTATTTATGTTATTAATAATAGCTTATATTTTTTAGCAAACACCAATATAGTGAAGGGATATTTCAATCTATAGGGTTCAAAGAGTTTCATAATTATATTTCTCTGTCTGAAGAAGAAAAAGAAAGTGCTGAAGGAATAAAACTTTTAAACCATGGTAAATCTTTTTAAATAGCTACTTTTATTGTTTGCTCTTAATCTTTGTTTGTCTTAATTTTCCTAAGTAATCCTTATATATATATATTTTTTTTTTTTTTAAATCTCTATAAGAAAAAAAAACACACACACATAATAAAATGGAACTATATTGCTATATTTATACAGTCAAACTCCACTATAGTGAACTCCTGGTTATAGTGAACAGAAAGAAGAGAGGAAATTGGATATTATGAACTCTCATAAAAACACAAGTATTATGAGAGTTATCCAATTTCCTAGTATTGTCAAGGAGTTCTCATAAAAACGCAAAGGGGAGAAGAAGAAGAAAAGAAAAACATTTCTGTGTGTCTCAAAAAATCTAGTGTGGTCAAAACAATTTTTAATTGAACTCGATAAATGATATCCAGCAGTAAGTAAAAAAGCATAACATTTATTCTTTCATTTAAGAATTTATATTTGAATCCTACATACTAGAAACTGTTCTGCCACTTCAACAAAAAATAAAAGGCAGAAGACAAAATTAATGAAGTCAAAGAAAATAATGTCCTTACTTAAACCTGAAAGTTACTAATGGTTGAAAACTCTCCCAATTCCATAATCTATTTTTTAATCTCATTATTTTAAATATTTATGCTTTTTTTTAAAAAATTATTATGCTTAAATGTCTCTAAGTAACTGAAAAAAGAACTGAAACTGAAAATAATTATTTTAATTTTTAATGATTAACATGTGCTTCAGGGTATTGTTTTCTAATATCTAAGTATAAAAAAATAGTCTTTAAAAATATATTAAAATAAGTCTTAAACTTGGCCTAACTATTACTATTGAACAGTATGTAATCATGAAAATTTGAAAACTATAATAAAATATTTATAGAGTCATTTGTGACAACTTTTGAGATATTTTTCAGGCCTTAAACTGTTCTTTTTCAATATTACTAGGCATACTGAGAAAATTTTTAGGTTATTATTTTTGAATTTAAGTGTAGTGTTTAAAATTAAATAGCTTGGCTCAAGAGAAGAAGGAACAGATATATAGTTTGTCTAACATAAGAACGCCCTAGACATTTGTATGGACTATGATAACGAGGTATGACTATTTCACGTAGGGGTGTGGAGTCACTGTTTTGGAGTGGGGGTCGGTGAGAGAATATCTTTCTTCGGTCTATTGTGTTAGTCCTAGAGTGAAGCTAACCTCCCTATTCTTATTTCCATGGCCTCAGACTTTGTGGCGGAAGAACTATATACATGATGCACTATAAAGATATCAGAAGGGGGGGGAAAGGAACATTTAAAAAGAATACAAATGGCAAAATTAATCTGTAATATCCTGTTGGGGTTTCTGTTACAATCATTGTTCTGTTCTACAATAATTTTAGTAATAATAATAAAAAGAAAAACAATTTGATCAAAACATTTATAAAAAAATTTCCTCCTTTCAAATAAATTATTCGAATAAAGAATATTTGCTTCTGTTTATAAAAGTAGGTTTTTTTTTTCTAATTTCTAGCCTGTGGGCAGAATCCATTTATTGTTCAAGTTTGTTCATCCCTTTTGTTTCAAGTTTGTTCAACCCATTTATTGTTCAAGTTCCTTTTGGGGGTATTTTTTTGTTTTGACAAAATGATTCAAGATGTTTTAGTATTTTTAATTTTAAAAAAATTCGTCAAAAATTAGTTGGTTATAATTTCTTTTTTCCATTGCTCTACTGTCCTAAGTGGTCCCTGGCTTTTTCCATATTTCTATTCCATACAGCCCTCTGTTTTGACTTCTCCCTGTACCTAAGAAGAAATTTTTCTTCCTTTTGAAAAGATATTCTGAAAAAGCAAAATAACATAATTATTATGGAAAAGAAAAATAACTTAAATCTGAATTGCAGTGCCTAAAAACTTCTTAGTGGTTCAAATGATATAAAGCAGGGTTCCCACGGTCCTTAAAAGTCCTTAAAAACTGCTTAGTTTATATTTTGAAAATTAAGGGCCCTTAAAAGTACTTAATTTTGATTCAAGGTTCTTAAAAGTCCTTAATTTTTAGTATCACTTGTTGCTTGGAACAATTTTTTTATCTTAGGAAAATATCCACAATTAAAAGTACGTCTTTCGGTTCATTTTGAATGCCTGTGAGGGTAGGGGCTACAAGCAAGTGGAAGAAAACATGCCCAGTTTTTATTTGACTTATTTTTTGACAATACTTAGGTACTTTATCAGCTGAAGACCTGCATTAACCTACATCCATAGGGTTTCAGAAATTCAATTCTTCTGATAGCACACGTGATAGCTTTGATACTTTATTCAAATGTGAAATTGTTAGAAATGCCAGGAAAATGTGTTTTTAATAATTTATGGACACTTGATGAAAAATATAAGGAATGGTTAACAGCATCTAGTGATCGTCACAAGACAAAGTGGATTTTTTCATTGTATCATATTTTCACCTGAAGTTGAATTTTATAAATGACTACATTTTTTAATATAAGGGATATTACGAATATTCGGTGAATTATAATTTTAATTAGGAAAGTCATTTTTGTCGTTTTATCATCCACACTTTTTGTTTTAAAAGGAGTGAAATGTTTGTTTTCTTTTTTCACTTTTGCTGGGTTTTTTTTATAGCGTGGCATTTTAACAGCGTTTCTGATATATTTTATTTTCGCTTTTTCTTTTAAAGTTATACAGATAATTAGAAAACCATTAAAATAGAAAATTGATTTTCTACGTTGCAAGTTTTGTTTTAAGAATTTAGAAACATTTTCTGTTTCTCTTTTGCTTTTTTGATTGTGTGTGTGTTTTTTTTTATTTATAGAGAGCCTTCTTTTTCGTAATTTTTTCTAAAACCTGCGATGGGAAACACTTAAAGTGTAATTTTCAACGTTGAATTTTTCTTATAAAAATTTGGAACAACTTTTTGTTTTTATTTCTGTTTGGCTTTCCCATTTTTTTAAAAAAAAATATCCAACAAAAACTCTTTATTTTTGTTATGACGCGACAATTTTAACGAGCATCTTAGACATTTTTAAATCGATGTATCGCGAGTTAACGACTTAACACACATATCGGCAGGCTGATATAATTACTTTTATTGAAGGTGATGCATCAGGTATCTGGTTTAACCTGCGAGGATTCTTGCCTATACTAACCCTAACACCTCGCTGACGAAGACTATTTTTATTTCGTCTTGCTGCGAAGATGTTGATTACATTTTTAGCTACAAAAATGATGTTCATTTCATGATATTGAATAACCAAAAGCGAGGATCAGCGTTGAAATATAGAACGCGAGGCATTGTTTCTTTATGTGCCATTTTTAACCTTGGGATTTTACGTTCCTTGAAGATCATTTTCAGTGGGACTTATTTTGCGATCACTGCATTTTATTTCGACGGGGTATAACATTTCAAGTAAATTATTTCCAGTGAGACTTTTGCTACTTAGCGATCGTTGCTCATTATTTCATCACTTTTTTTTTTCTGTCTGGATTTAACATTCTCAATTATTTTCAGCAAACCTATTGTTACTTGGCGATCGTTGCGCAATCACTGTTATCTTAAATTTTCGTTCTGAACTTAACATATTAATGCAAAGAAATCATGAATTTTTTAAAAAAAAGATTCTTTATTGATTTTTTTAAAAGTGATACAATTTAATATTTTATATATTTTGTAAAGCAATTTATCCCTTGTCATAAAAAATAAGTTTTTTTTTTTAATTTAATTCACTTTAATATAATAATTTGTTAGAATTTGATTAGTTTTTAAACCAATAAATCTTCAGTGGCTTTTAGTTTTAAAAAAATTAAAACAAAGACTACATTTAATTAATTTGCTTTTATTTTTGAGGAAATTAAAACAGAGTTTGCATTCTTTCTTTCTTTATTTTTTTATATTTAATTTGGCTGTTAGTTAAAATGACTAAATCTTTTTTAAAATTAAATAGAAGTTTTTTAGAATTAGCATTTTCTTTTGTTATAGATTTATTTCTTTTTCATTGATTTAAAGATTTCTGATTGATAAATTTCAAACATATGTTAAATTGAGAAGTCTGACTGACGATCTATCACGATATAAAATTTCTTATAGCGCCCAGGCCTATTTTTACATAAACAATAGTAATTCTTGAGGATTTTTTTTAAAAAATGTTGTTTGATCACTGGGTAGGCGGCCGATTTATTTGGCCGGATATTTGACTATTCGACCAAATCACTATTCATTATTCCCTATTTTATAATAATAGTATTATATATTTATAATTCATATTTGCATCCAATTTTTATTAGCTTTGATTTATTTGACAAATTATTGTTTTATAATTTCAGACAATACTTAAATTATTACGAATTAAAGTGAAATTTTTTTTCACTTTAATTCGTAATTTTTTTTTATCACAGATTATTTTAGTTCCTATACAAGACACAATACTTTTTAATTGAATAAATTCTAATTCCTCAGAGGTGCAGTATTGCTTATCAGTGTAAGCATAAAATTTTTTATAACTAAAAGCAGACTATTTTATAAAGATTTTTATACCTTTTTATAAATGATATTTCTGATTCCACTACGTTTTGTTGTTTTTTTCCCTTCATTCACAATAAATTTTGTACTTAATGAATTATTTCATTATATTTTAAATTTTTAGATATGGAATTTTTTCATTTTTATTTCCATTGATCATTATATCCTGCCTTGTCCTGTGTATCAATATTTATGTTAGCACTTATTTTAACTATCGTTACTGTTTCTCACTTCTTAATTTTAATTAATAAGTTTTCCTTGTACTTTATTTATTTCTTTTTTCTTGATTGTTAGGTACTCAATATATTCTGATTTTAATCATTAAATTTTTTATATTTTGTGATTTTAATAAATCTTTAGCTTATTATAATTAGGTTTTACTTAGTTTAAAATAATTGTCTTAACCTCAATAAACTTATATTTGTTAGTTTCTTTTTGCCTTGGTTTAGTATTAGTCACTCAAAATAATATTTTTATTATTTTAATGAATTTATCATCTTAATTTATATATATTTCTATCTGTTTACCTAGTTTTTTTTTCTATTTTTAAATTGAAAATCTTAATGTTTAATCTGCTTTCTTTGAGTTTTTCTTTATGTTCTTAAAAGCTTACGTGAGGTGATTAAATGCAATTTAATTTTAATTAAATACAGATTATTTTTATTAAACATTTCTTTATTTAATTTCTTTTTTTAAAGGATGACTGAGTTGAAGAAAAGCTATTCTATTTTTTTATTCTATTATTATTAATCTATGATGTTTTATTTGATGATAAATTATTGATCATTATGCCATTTTTAAGGTCCTTAATTTCTAGAAAAAAAGTCCTTAATTTTTTTGATTAAAGTCCTTAAAAGTGCTTAATTTTTGCTTTGATAAAAGAGTGGGAACCCTGTAAAGGCTAGTTAACCATAAACTGGAGCAGTGATTACAAGTAAATAATTTAATTTTATGATTTTTGTAATGAAGATTCAGCGCTGTATAGTGTTTAATTTAGGGCCTTCATCTAAGTTTTTTTTAAATTTTATTTTATTTAATAGTAAAGTCGTGCATAATTATATTAATATTATATACTTAGTACATAGTATTAAGTAGTATATGGATCATTTTTGAAATTGGGTGCCATTTGAAAAATTAAAGTATTGATGAATAAAATTGTTTAACAAGTATAACTCTTAAAAATAATTAAACTTATATAAATCTTTCATATTATTTTGATGTTTTTCATACAGTTTGTTTTTAAAAAAATATTTTAATTGCTATATTTTTGTTGAAAATTGTCATGTCTGTTACTGGACATGTTGAATAAAATTAAACCACTTAAATTTTAGCTCACAGTAATTGTAAATTGGAATTAATTATAACTTCAGAGTCTTACTATAGATTAAATAGAGATTTTTAATTTTAAAAAACATTGCTTAATTTCTTTTAAAACCTGTTTTTATCATATCTGTTATCATTCTAAAATTTTCCAAGTATTCTGTAAAAAATAATTAAAGATTTACCTTTATTATTTGCTTTTGTATTCGATAAAGAAGAAATTAAATGAACCTTTTACAATACTAATAATGCATTTTATGAGGAAAATTATGATGGGTAAGAGATATGACATTTTTCAAAGTTTAATCACAAAATAGTGAACACGGTCTTTGCATCTCAGTCTCATAAAATGATTCAGCTATCAGCTTGCCTGAAAGGAAAAATACTGATATTGCACTTTTGGTAGAATTTATTTCTGTAGCAAGTTTGCACATATAATATTCTGAATAGTTCATTGCTTTATTTTTGAAGGTTTTCTTAAGAATGTTGTCTAACATTGTTTTTAGAATCTGCTCATATCAGTGTTGAATTTAGTTATCAGTTCAGAAATGCTAGTCTGCACTATCAACTCTTTTCTTTTGGCTGTAATAGTTCATGTTGCTTATTTTATTTATTTGACCTACACTGCTATTTTATTTTATTCCCTGGCTTGTAAATATTTAGAAAATGGAACAAGTCTAGTATAAGCACTGAATGAAATCTTCACAGAAATATTTTTCTTTACTGGCATTTTATAAAGATTTTTTTAATCTTCTAAAAGATATCTATTTTGCCTTTTCATCATGTTAAATGTAATAGTCTTTTTCTTTTTTTTTAAATTTACTGTTGCCTTGCTAAATTTCTTTTTCTTGAAACAATTTGGTCACCAATTCCCATTTGACTTTAAGACTTTGTTTTGTATTTTGAGGCTTTGTATTTTGAGGAATACAAAGCTTGACTGCATTTAACATTCATAATTATAGTATTTCATAGAAATGCAATCTGTTTCAAACTTTTTTTAATGTTCTTAGAATATATGATTCACCAAAATCTAATGTGTTTTTGAATAATTATTATGAAACATTAAAATTAATATATAAAAAATAATGTTAAAATAGATATAAAAAAAATGTGGGTAAAAAAAATATTTTTTTTTTAACTATTAAAAATCTGTATTCCATATTCAGCTCACAATTCGTTCTAAAAAGAGCAAATCTCTTCAAAATTTTAGCCTTGTAACATGTTACTACATAGGTCATATCTGTCCCTAAATACAGTAACAGGCATAACATTTCAAAGAAAAAAAATTCTTTTGGCTAAATAATTTATTTGATTTGATCTTTTAAATATTTTATTTGATTTTGAATAAAATCTCACTGAACAAAATTATCTTGCAGGAAAAAACGGAAAAATATATTTATTTTTTACTACTAATTAAGGTAACAGACATGACATAGCAGAAAAATACAAACTGCTAAAACTGCATTCTTTGCTGCTATACAAGTGTTACTATTAAGGAGTTCCAATTGTGCAGTTCAAAAAATGTATGTGCATATGATAGCAGACATGACACTAATTTCTGGACAGTTATATTTTATTAATTAAAAATTTACTTCTTATTTATTATCTTATTTTAATGTAATTTTGAAAATTTTTCACAATTGTAAAATACAACCGAGTTAAAAGCTTAATTATTGGAATGGAATTTTTGTATAATTTGTCTACGATAACAACTTCCCCTCCCCCACTACAAAGTCTAAAGCCTTCTGCTGCATTGAAACAAGAATAGTGCATTTCAGGGATGGTAGCTTCTCTTCACTCTAGGGTTAACACAATGGACAAAAGAAAAAGATTGCCTTTCTCTCGTGGACCCGGCCCTAACCAGTGTCTCCACACCCCTACTTGAAATAGTTTGTTACCGTAGTCACCGCTACGGGATCAGTCAAATGGCCAGGGGAGTTATTACTTTAGAGAAACTATAATAACGTTTTAGTGTTTATGTTTTAAACAACTGTAGTTTTAATTTCCCTTTACTTAATTTTCTTAAAATGCTATTAAATGCTTTATTTAATTATCTTAAAACATTGTACTCTCTATAGTAGAAACTGTTTGTTTACACCGATGACACAAAGAAAAATTTTTAAAGTTCCTCAGGATTTCTAAAATAAATACTTATGAAATGGATAACAAATGGCACTGAAAAATGAAAATGACTCACACTTAAAACACTTATTGGCATTGGAGTTTTAAAAAATTTATGGCAAGATAAGTTTTTTTTCCTTCTCTTTTTTGTGTATATTGTTATAAAAACTTTTTTTTTTTTTTTTTTGTTACATTAGCAACTGAAGGCTGAAATATATAGAGAGTGGGCAATAAGCATGAGCACTTAAACTTAAATAAATACTAATTTTTGAATGAAATAAAAATCCTCTAGGCAAGGATAAGCTGAAATAAACTGAGCTTAAAATATGGCAAAAATGGAAGGTTTAAAACTGTTGTATATTTTGTTTTAACTATGCTTATTAATGTGTGCCAGTTGTGCCTACAATTTAGAAACATAATTTACTCCTGTGGCAGAATTGTGGGGACGCGCCAACATTGTTGTAGAACGTTACAGAGTTCTTGCTGAAAAATTTTTCCTTTGGGAAATAAAAAATGTTACTTTTCTTTTCTGCAGAAATTTTGAAAGATTTTATTTTTTCTTCAGATTTATATTCAACGATGCCTTTCTCCCCCATTGGAGTGGGGGTAAAATGCTTGTGGTTTTTCTCTTTTCATTTGAAAATAAAGAATAATGAATTGAGAAATTTTGTTCTATTTTATGCTGTTATTACTATTGATTTCCACATGGCTTTTAAAATCCGATATTTTAAATGCAATATTTTTAATACCATATTATTTATTAGAACAACTGAATTCCGAAGTGAAACACTCATTTTAATAACCCCTTTTTGAAGAGTCTGATTCCTGTGATTTCGTCGTCGATCTTTTTTCTTTCTTTTTTTTTTCCGGTAGTTACTACTGCTACGGATTTCTCAATTTTTTTATTATTATTTTTAATTTGATGATGAATTACAAAATGTGAAAAAGGAAATAATGTGTTATCCCCCTACAAAATGCGACAATATAGCCCATATTGTTAGAGTAAAAAAAAATATTACATATTCAATTAAAAAAATTATTTTATTTGATCAGAAAAAAAAGTTTTTTTTTTTTTTCTAAAGTTGACGCTTCTGTTACCTTAAATTAGTAACATGTATATTCGTTATTTTTATAAGTATCTAGCAGAAAGATATCAGTATTAGAGAAGCATGTCACAGAAAGTCCGAAAAAATTCTGCTACAGGGTAATTTAGTTTCAATGATGCATCATAATCAATAGTCAACTATGCTTTTTTATTCTTATATCTCATCTTTTTTTATACATTTTATGAGTTTCTATGAGAATAAGACTTAAAATTGTTCTGTTTGTTCTAAAGGTTTAAAGCAAGTCTTTTTTACAGCAATTGAAGATATGAAGTTGGCTACCAGACAATATGCAAGAAAACAAAGAAAGTGGATTGTTAACAGGTTTTTAAGAAGTTTGTATTTATAAGTATCTCTTATCTATCTTAAGTATTGTATTCTTAGAATTTGATTTTCTTTATTACCTGTTTACAAAAGAGATCTCATTGACCTATTATCTAGGGCAATATTTGATCTATTATCTAGGCAGTTTGTAATTTCATCAAATAAAAACTAAAAATTTCTATTTTCAGTTTAATGTTTTAAGTGGTTAAACTTTTAACTGTTTTATCCGCACAAATAAGATGACAAGAACTGGAAAAAATCCGTATTTTTCACTAACCGCGACCTGGAAGTTTCCAGAAATCCAAGGCCAAAGTTTTCAAGAAATTGTCGATCACATTTATGTATAGAAATTCTGGTATATTTTATTTAAAAATATAACTAGAATTTATGCTTTACATCTCTTTTATTTGTAATTATTTATTTCTGATAGAATAATAAATGTGATGAGAGATGAAAGTAAACTTAAAAATAATTATTCATTTAAATTATGCTGCATATAATTTCATTAGAGTTTCATGTTGTGAAAATATCAATGATTTAAATTTATAAAGACATACATTTTTTAAAAGGCGTCATTAATGATTTTACTCAAGTTTAAGGGTAACTCTTATTTTCTAGTATTTGCAATTATAATAACACCTGCTTAAGAAGTCCTCATTAACAAAAAAGATTTTCAGTTTAAGTAGTTTATGTTCTTGTTAGCATTTTGTTCTCTGTTTCTACATTAACTGATTTAACAAAATTTTTAAAAAAGTTTTTTTTTTCCTGGCTAAACAGTTCTATCAAGCTACCAATTTTCCTTCCAAAACATGCAAAAAAGTTTGAATGACATGTAAACAAAATTTATTTAAAACTATAACTTTTTTGTGGCAAAAACTTTTTAATTCTTGAAAAAAACTTTTGGAAAAGAAAATATTATATACTGTGGAAGTAACAATAAAAAATATTTTTTACTCAATAAATTTATGCAATCCCTATGAATTTAGTCTAAATTGGTCAATGTAGATTTATCAGAGTGGCTGTTTGCCCTCTCACTTTCAGTTTTCCACTTTTGTCTTCTGATTACCATTTTCACTTATGTTTTAAAGTTTATCTGACAAGTTCATAAAAAGAATTTTATATTATGTTACTCAACTTCCTGAATTAAATTCAAATCTATAATAACCCCAGCAACAAATTTAGTGTGGCTCCAGATAGGGTCAAAACTGGTAGAATATGGGTCTTTTATGAGCATATGCACCCAGGTGACTAATATTGGGAAGTCTGGATTTTTTAATATTGATCCTATATAAAGCCAATAACGGCCTATATATGGTCAGCTTAGGCCCTGTATTTTCTGAATAATGAACATAAAATATCAGATGAAGCTGACAACTCTATATAGGGCCGATATTATTTGTGAAGTGGCTGCAAAATATTGGGGGAATCAGACAATTCTATACAGGTCCAATATCAGAAGAAAATAATGTCTCTTTTGAACCCTTATTGGGCTAAGATTTGTGAATCTTGATCCAATGTTGTTTTGCTGCTAGGGAAGTTACATTTCGTGATTTTCATCTTTATGATGTAACAAATTTGTCAATATGTTCATGATGTAATTAGTTCTTTATCTGTGTTTATACACTAGTTTCAAACAAATACAATTCTACAGTCACAACAGTGGTCTTGCGTATGTAGAAAAAAAAAAAAAAAACAACCATGCCCTTAAAATTTGACTTAAATTACAAAAAGTTGAAAAACAATCTTCCATTTGCTTGTTTGAACAGCCCTCATATATTTTATTCCTTTTGTTTTGCACTTTTTTTGTGTACAAAGAGAATCAATAAAAGCTGCTTTTTCACTTAGATAATAATAAAATTTTTTAAATTGATGATCAATGTTACTTTTTATGTGTTACTTTATTATCTTTCAACATATTACAGGGTAGGTAGCGTTTTTAAAAAGTGTGTAAAGATGTTTATTTTTTTTAACGTTTTTTAAAAGTCCTTAGAGGTGCTTTTTTATTCAGTGTTTGTAAAAAGTGCTTAATTTTCTATCTTTTAAAAAGAGATTTTTTCTTTGCGTGTTGATTGTCAATTTAAATTACAAAAAATGCATGATTCTCACGATTTTACTCTGCAATATTTATCAGAAACCAGCTTTTGTATCATGATTATGTCAAGTTTTTGAATTTTATCGATTTTATGTTTATAAATTAAGAACTTGAAACTATAAAAAAAATAATTTTTATACTGCACAGATCTTAACTATGATTTTTTTTTTTTTTTCAAAAAGTTTACAGATATTTTTTGAGTGCTTAAAAAGTACTTAAAAGATGCTTAGTTTTTGTTTAAAAAAAACCTGGCTACACACCCTGAACAGGGAATTTCGAGTTTTTCTTTAGAAATTGGGAAAATGCAGGGAATTTTGTTTCTTATTTGCGTCTTTTAAAAAATGGCAACAACTTAAAGTGCAATCTGTGAAATATTTAAGTATGATATTTCAGCTTTACTAAACTATTTCATTTACTATAGCATTATTTGTTTTGAATATGTTCAGCTGTTCCTTTTTTTCCTTCAAGTTTTTTCAGCAATTATAACTAGTATAGTTAGCTCAATACAAGAGCACACTAATTGTGTTTTTCGTCTTAATATATTGTGTTTAATGTGTACCGAAAATGTTTATTCTCCAGATTTGAGTGGCAACTCTGATTTGATATATTGTCTTTTATTATATGAATCAAAGTAAATTATCAATTCTACTTTTTTCCTCTGTTAGTAACTAATGACAATTTAGAATTACTTTTCTCTATGAATCCTTGCTTGTAAATGTCTGAATCAACGTCTCATGCTCCTCGTTGAAATAAATGTGAAAAAGATATAGGGTTGATCTCCTTGTTTTGTTTTTACACTCCACCCAACTTTATCTATATTCTCAGTCAGTTTTTTTAAAAAAAAAATTTTTAAATCATTGACTTATATCACGTGATTTTTTTAAAATTAAAATTTAAATTTTTTTATTCGATATCATTGGAAGTATATTCTTTTATGTCATTTAAAAATAAATTAAGTCATTAATAATTAGGTGTTATTGGAAAGAATTAATGAAAAGGGGAAAAAATGTCTAGTTCTTATAATTTGTTATTTAATATGCATTTCAATTACACATATTTAAGTTTTATGTTTATTTAAATATTAGAGCTTTTAAGACTTCATCATCATAGTTGGCCAGACAGTCCAATGTGGGCCAATGCCTTCCTCCAAAGATTTCTCTATAACGACTTCCGATTTATCTTTGATC
This sequence comes from Parasteatoda lunata, assembly GCA_949128135.1. Lineage (NCBI taxonomy): Eukaryota > Metazoa > Arthropoda > Arachnida > Araneae > Theridiidae > Parasteatoda > Parasteatoda lunata. Next base: position 126,317,397 of record OX421970.1, read on the forward strand.
TCCAATTCTTTTCATTAATTGCAAAAAAATCAGGCTCCACCGAGTCAGCCCATCTCTTTCCTGCTTTCTTGTTCCAGTGGATCTAAAAAGCAGTATCTTTTTTATTGTATTGTCATCACTTATACGAATCACGAGGGCCATTCAATTCATTCTATTTATTTTTATGTATTTAATAATATCAGGTTGTTTAAAAATCTTGTACAGTTAAAGGGTAAATCTCCTTCTCCAGTTATTGTTTACATTTTCACCACCAAGTATACTCCGCAAAATCTTTCTCTCAAATATTGTGATACAATTTTCTTTCAGTTTTGTCATTATCCAAGCTTCAGAAACGTATGTCAAGACTGGCCTGACAAGAGTTTTGTAATTTAAGAACTTTGTTTTTCTAGAAAGAAGGCTAGAATGTGTAATTAAAGTACAACAGTAATGAAGATAGACCCAGACTAACTTACAAAAATGTTGCATCAATAATGATTTATGACCTAAATTGTTCTAAATGACAAAAATTCTATGTAACTGACAAATTGCCTCTTTTTCTTTAAAATTCATGTTGAACTTGAACAAAAATAAGTATCATTTTCATTGTTCCATATTTAGTTTAAAATAATTAATTAATAATTTCAACATTTTAGTAAGAAATATTAACCATTTAAACTACAATATCGCTTAAGTTATAATAATAAATAAAACAATTTATTAAATATTTATGTTGATAAGTGTAAAAAAAATAAATAATAATAATACTGATTTTAATGTAAAAATCCCCAATTTAAAAAGTCTAATAATAGAATAAATCTGATTTCCTTCCTTTTTAAAAAAAAAATAATTGTAATAATGAATTTTGTCAACTATGCTCTCAGTTATTATTGTTAACCATAAGATTATCCTATTCTATAGGTTTCAACAACTCATTTTTAGCTTGTTGTGTACTCAAAAGTTTTAGTCCTAAATGCTTAAGTCTCCATATAACAATTTATTGCATAGGACATTATGAAATTTAATCTACTATGCTACATTTTGTAAAATATTGAATAAAATTTCTTTAAAAATTCACAAAATAATTTTTTTTTTTTTTTTTCAATTTCCAGCTTTTTTATTTGCATTTAGTTAAAAATGATATATCAATTGGCTTGGAAATTAATATTATTATTTAGTCTAGATTTCAATTATAAAATAGTCTAAAAATTTTAATTCAAAGCTTTTCTTTAAAAAAATAAATAAAAGTCTTTTGTTTGAAAGAAACTTTTTTTTTCCAAGCGGTTTTTCCACTTAGAGAAACCTGTCATCCTTGGTTTTTGTGAAGTCACAATCATCCCTGTATTATTTAAACTATGTTTCACTCATAAAACTATTAAATTTCTGTTTTCAGAATTTTTTTTTTTTTTCTTTTACCAAACTTATTCTCCTGAATCAGAGGGGGATAAAAAAAAAACAATTTTAGGTGCAATCTGCAGTTTTTTTTATGGACATTTAATTTATAGTTGCTTTCTAGAAAGAATTAAAATAAATTTATTTACCTTGAACCTAAAAAATCTTTTCTTTTTATTCATGAGATTTATTGTAAAAAGTAAGAAAAATTTTTTGTTTTTAAAAGCAGTAGTTGAATTGGTAAATGGATTAAGCAAAAACTTTAAAAAAATAAAGAAAAAGAAGGTTAGGTCTAATAATTAAGTTTTGATTTTTTTATAAATAAATGACTAAGCTAAGTTATTGTTTTATGCAGATGTGTCATGCCATGTATTTTTTGAGGTGGTTTATTTTAATAATTATTCAACAACTTGGGCGAAAAAAAACAACTTAATTATTTCCCTATGGAGATTATTTAGCAACTATTTTTTATATTTAAGATGACTAAACTAAAGCAACTATTTTAGTGGATAATTGTACTGAAAATCCTAGAAAAGTACAGGAGTCATTCGGTAGCGTGGCGCAAAATATCCCGGATAGCCAGAGGGAAATGTTATAAGTCATTAAAAATAAAGTAAAGCAAATAAAAATAAGATTTTTTTTTTGTAAATACTTATACAGAAGAATTAATACAAGTTGTGTTCAATTTTGTGTAGGTTACTTAATAGGATTTTTTCCTTTTTTTTATAAATACGGATACGGAAGAATTAATAATAAGTTGTGTTCAATTTTAAACTGATTTATTTTATTAATTTCTTATTTTTTATGTGTTCTTACTCAGAACTTAGCTTCTGCATTCATTTAATAGCTTTTATATAACTGAAATTTAAATAATAATAATTTAAATAATATCAAATTTTGGATTTAAATTAATGCCTGTGAAGGATTTAGTTTTGTGTGTATTAAAATTGTATGTGTTATATTTTATTTTTTATATCTTATCTTCATTTGAAATTGTTTCAATAATAAATACGATGTGATACACACTATTTCTTATGCTTTGTTAACTTTAAGTGTTTCTTTATTTTTTCATCCAGAATTGGTACTAAGTCACTCTCCTAGTTTCATAAATTTTTTAATTGCAGAACCAGACAGACAGGTACCACCCGTTTATGGTCTTGATGTGACTGATTTGAGCTTATGGGATGAAAATGTTTTACAGCCTGCTATTGACATTGTCAACTCATTTATAGAGGTATGTTATTAACCATTTTTTTTCCTAATGAAAAACTAACGATTTTTGTTTTGGTTTCTATCTAGTTTTTTTCTTTTTTTAAAAAAACTTTTGTTTTTATTATGAGACGGAATTTAAGAGGTTTTCTTTTAAGAGGGGTAGTTTTTTCTTTCTTTCTTTTGATCTGGTTACTATCTAGCTTTTTTCTTTTTAAAAAAACTTTTGTTTTCAATATGACATGGAAATTAAGATAGTTACTATTAGACTTTATTCTTTTGTTTACGATTTTTGTTTTGATTCCTCTCTAGCTTTTTTTCTTTTGGTTTCTATCTAGCTTTTTTCTTTTTTTAAAAACTTCTATTTTTATTATGAGACATAAATTAAAAGGGTTTCTATTAGACTTCTTTCTTTTGTTTTTGATTTTTGCTCTGGTTTCTATCTAGCTGTTTTCTTTTTTAAAAAAAACTTGTGTTTACGATTTTCGTTCTAGTTTCTATCTAGCTTTTTTCTATTTTAAAAAAAAACTTCTGTTTTTATTATGGCATGGAAAGTAAGATGGTTTCTATTAGACTTTATTCTTTTGTTTAGGATTTTTGTTCTGGTTTCTATCTAACTTTTTTCATTTTAAAAAACATCTGTTTTTAATTATGACATGAAAATTAAGATGGTTTCTTTTAGATTTTATTCTTTTTTTTTTTTTTTTTTTTTTTTTTTCACTTTCTCTTGAAAATACAGTCATAGAAAAGCTGAGATGTTTCAGAAGTTTTTTTTTTTTTTTTTTTTTTTTTAATACTTTTGTTTGGGAAAATATTATTTTTAGCATTAAAAACATGTTTTTAAAGTTAAAAGGATATTTTTTATTTCCCTCTCTCTTTTTATCCACTTTACCACTTAATTTTTATTTAATAGCTGTTAGTCAGTTTTAAAAAACATAAATAGTTTTATAGATTACTATTATGGTTTTTTTCCCTTAACCACATACCAATAATATAGCTAAGGTTTGATTGATTTTCATTAATGTCTAAAATTATATTATTTAATCATTTATAAAAGAAATGTTGCTATTCGGCCAAATATTTGGTATTCGTTAGATGCCTTTTAAAAATGACTGAAGATGGTATTCAATTTTTTTTAGAACAAGACACCTGTTTACAAGGCATTGCCCATTGAGGAAGGAACTAATGATGTCCAAGAAACACATTTTTGTGAAGTATGCGAAAAAATTTTAGTAGGTCGTCAAACTTGGCAAAGTGAGTTTCACTCTTTTACATTTAAACTTATTTCATTTAGTATTTGCATACATTGAACATACAAAAGAAAAAGAAAGAAATAGAAAAAAGAACAACTGTAGGTTTAATTTCAATTATGTTGAATAGAGAGTTAGTAAGGGCTTAGTTAAAAAGTTATGCATTTAGTATTTGTAATTTAATTTTCCTGCAAATAGACAGAGACAAATAAAATCTTTATCGTGTAAAATCATATTCAAGCAGTTGATATATATATGTAAATTGCTCTGGTTGACATATCATCATCAATGGCTCAATAGCCCAGGGTGGGCCTTGGCCTTCTCAAGAAGTTTTTCCAGGCTAACCTTTTTCCTGCTAGTGTTTTTCAGTTTTTAGTCTTTAAGACCAAAAGATCTTTTTCAGTGTGCCAACTAGTCTGGCATTGAAATCTTTTTCTGTGGTGCGGTCTTCGTCCATTCTGATAACGTAGCCTGCCCATTATATTCTTTGTTGTTTAATAAAGTTAATAATGCCAGGCTCCTGAGTAACAAATAATGATTAAAATAGAAAACTGCAGGCACAAAATTTTAAATGTTTATCATTTCATTAAGAGATAATATTTAAAATCGCTAAAAATATTTATAAGAGAGTGCATCAGAAGGCCATTAATGTTATGGACTAAATCTGAGCTGGCCTCACACCTAAAATTAAAGCTTCATGTGTGTGTTTATTGAGTTTTATTCTATCATTAAAGGCATGATTCATTCATATATTTCACTACTCTACCACACTATAATTATTGCATTAAATTATTTATGTTGAGTGCATCCCATGGCTCCTTGGGTGTTCTATTTTTAAATAAGGAAGTTGCTTCATTATTATTTTTTCTGTATTATGCTTTAACAAGCTAAGAATACTTTATTTACTCTTTTACTAGTATAATTGCTTTAAACTTATTGTTATAATGGTGAGTGTAGTGTATCTACCACTACAAAAATACAATTCCAATTCACTAGCATATACGAGATGTTCTATGTTGGGGTACCTTTTCATGGACGAAGGTTGATATGACTCACCGTAGGCAGAGTCTTCATCTATCAAAAGATTGAATTGCATGTCTTATGTACTAGTGAATTGATGTGTTTAAAAATCGCCACTAATACTTCTCTACCAGAATTTTATCAAGGATAATATTCAGTGAATGCCAAATTTGCAAAAGAGCTTCTTCTCTGTTGCTATTAGCAGTCAGGTGTGTTTTTCAATGTGTACCATTCAAAGAAGTAGGTAACAATAGGGGGGAGGGGAAAGCTATCAAGCATGTCTGTCACATATCAAATTTTGCTTTTCAGTTTTGTATATTAAACATTTCATTACTCAAGTGAATTGCTCTGTTATAGGAACTAGTACATTGTAAGTCAAAAATCATCTTTATCGATTTTGTAATGCTTCTAAATTTTTTGATTAAATTTAAATGATTAAAAAAATGAGAAATAAATTTTTTAAAGAAATTTCATTTAAAGCTTAATATTAGATAGTAATATGTATAATTATTAATATTAGATAAATAATATTCGTTTTTTTTTTAACGTTAATTTTTTAGATTTTTTATTCAGTATTTAATTACATAAAAAGTTTATTAAAAGGTGTTTGTGCTACTAAAATGCAATGTGAGAATATTTAGCTCTTCTGTCTCAGACTTCCCTTTTGTTACTTTATTCCACTTTGTTACCTGCCATTAAGTGATTTACAGTGTAAATCTGTCTAAGTTGTGTAATATTTTTAGATATTTACTTGAAATATAAACAATAAATTCAATATAAGCCTAAAATTTTTCCAGAGGGGAAATTTTTATCTTTTATTAAGCGTAGATGATTTTGCTCCGAAAGTTTCTGAAAATCCAAGGTCCAGAAGTTTCAAGAAATGATCGATCACATTTATGTGTAAAAATTCTTGAATATTTTATTTAGAAATATAAAAACTAGAATTTATGCTTGGCCTCTCTTTCATTTGTAAATATTTTTTCTGGTAGAATAATAAATGTGACTGAAGGTAAGAGTAAACTTGACATTAATTTTTTGAAATGCATCATTAATGATTTTACTCAGGGAATTTTCAAAATTTTTGAGCTGGGCTCACACTTACCCCTGATTAAATAAAAATAATATGAAAAAATAATTGATAACTTACAAGTAACTTTTTATTTAAACATTTTTGAACAGGTGGGCAACATAATGCAGATTCGAGTTAACGTTTTATTTTATATTCATAATCAAATAGTGCATTGCATGTTTTATGTGCCAAAACATTCCAATTGTATTTTACTTTTTATAATTAGTAATTTTAATATTTAATTTTTTAATAAAAAATTTTATAAATGCTTCTCCATTTTTAAAATTATCAACATGCATTCTATTCCAACATTTAAAAGAAAGTTGCACGTTACATTTACATTATGTAAAAAAGAAAAAAATTCTTTCAAAACTTTTTTATATTGTTTTATAAACTACACTAAGTTATTACTAAATGCAATTTAAACTCTAGTAATAGTGCCTTAATTTTGTTTCACGGAATTGTTACAGTTAAATAGTAAAAATTTTTAAAAAAAGTCATTCAGTTGTAATTAAGTTATCCCTTATGTGAAAGTGTTGATCTTGAAATTCTTTTATTAAATAATAAATAAACAATCTAAAAATTTCATATTTTTCATAAAAAATATTTTTTTTAAAATATGTAGCTAAAAGGTCTAAACTTTTTCATTTGTATAAATAATTTAAAAAGTAATGAAAAATTGCTTTTGTTAGACAGTTATGTCACTACATTTCTACACCTTAGGCAGAGTAACAAGGTGGGGAAGCGTTATCTGAGTGTAACGAATAAAGGCAATTATGAAGGTTGATCGCCATTACTAATATTATAGTGGTGGTTGAAGTATCATCATCTTAATTTGGATGTAATCAAATGACAATTGTTTTAAAGAAAATGAATGAAATCGTTTAAGTAAAAATTTGATTTATTAAGTAAAAATTAGTATATTCAAAATGGCCATATTTAAAAGATACAAATTATAAAGAAAATCCCTTAAAGAGATCAAGATAAAATATTCTCTTACATCAAGAGTTTTAGTTAGCATGAATGATATTCAACGGTTGAGACTAGAAAGCCCGCAAAGGCACCCCCAGTCACCACAAATTTAAATTGAAAGTGAATGGATTTGTTCCTAACAGACATGGGAACAAGGAGAAGAGATTCAACTTCAGAGATACAGGGTTGCCACTCCACAGGAAAAACCTGGAAAATACAGAGAATTTAAAAATAACCTAAATAATAGAGAATTTTTTTTTTTTTTTTTTTACTTTACAAACTGAGAAAATACAGGGAATTTTGTTTCTTATTTTTGTGTTTTAAAAAATGGTGACCACTCAAAGAGTACTCTATGAGATATTCAACCATAATAATACAGCTATATTAAACTATTTCATTTACTATAGCATTATTTAAATATGTTCAGCTGTTTTTCCAGCAATTAAAGCTAATAAATATAGTTAGACCAATATAGCTCACACAAGAACACAGTAATTGTTGTTTCCTCTTAAAATATATTGTGTATTTGTACAGGAAAAACACAGGGAATTTTTTTATAGGTTTGAGTGGCAACCCTGAAGATTGGCGAATTATCAAAATATAGCATAGCCAAAATAAAGCCAACCCCCCATAATCAATATTAGGGTTGAAAATACTTTGGCGATTGTGAATCGCCAACAAGACTGTGAGAATTATTATAACCATGTAGAAACATATTTGCGGTAGGAAATTAATAATAAATAGTTATAAATAGATTTTTGTTTTCGATTAGGCGCAGCAGTGATTTAATGAGACTTACATTACTATTGAAATAAAAATTTAGCCGTTACATTGAATGATAAGAAAAGAATAAAATATTTTATGTTCGCTTCTATAAAGATTAACTTATTGATTTAATTTAAATATAATTTGATTAATAATGATTAGAAAAATAAGTTTAAGTAATTAAAGATATTTTAAAAGCTAGAAAATATGTAATGCCAATTGTTGCCACAGCAATTAATAATGACATGTGAATCAAATTGTATGGTTGCTGCCAACAAACATTTATCAATCAAACTGATTTACAATAGTGCACAAAAAAATTATATTACAGTCTGTGACATGTAGGCAATGATATTTTGGGTATTTCAAATGGAAGGGAGTTTTGAATTTATTAAACTTAAAAAACAATTCTATGCATAACTGTTATGGAATTACTTTTCAAAGAATTGCTTACTTTAAATCTATTTCCCAGAAGTATTTGCGTATAAAATTATACTTATTAAAGATTTAAGAAGTTATTTTTAAAAAAAGTATTATGATAAACCTAAATTATGTTTTAATAAGAATCTTAAAAATTTAACTTCTTTTATTTTTAAAGAAAGTACTATTCATTAAAATTAGAAGTTTGTAGTATTTTACTAAAGTAGATTCATTCTAAAACTACTGCTTATTAAAAAAAAATATATGTAGTTAATAAAAATTCGTTATGTTTTTCTAACATATAAATAAATATATGTAAGAAAAACATATAACGAATTTGTGAGTAATAACGAATGTGTGCTTTTAGTTAATTATTTACAAACACTATTTGAACTACATGTGTAATCGCTAAGAAATATGTGATTTGTTAACTGTATCCTCTAAATATTTTTTAAAATGTTATACTTATTTTATTTCTTAAAGTGTATTTTTGAAAGACTGGAAGTTATTAAAACACTGTTGCAAATAAATTGGCAGTTAAATGATGTGAATCTCATAAGTATGTAGATTTAGACTCTTTTTTTTTTATGAGACATTGAATAACAAAATCATTTTTATTTCAGTTCATCTGCAGTCCAAGAAACACTCTAAAAGAAAAGCTAGTTTAGCAAAAAAAGATGTAAGAAAACAATTTTCAGAAATAAGCTAGAAATTTTATATTGTATGTAAATAAAAATTTTCACCCTCGTTACTTGTTTGTGTTCATTTATATCTAATCTTTTTGTGTAATATATTTTCTATTGCAGTATTTTATCTAAAGCCGTGGTTCCCAATTTTTTCCAGCATTGGAGCCTTAAGTGTTCAACTTTCTATCAGTGGAACCCCAACTCTCTAAATACAGTATACAAATTGTAAACCCATTTACAATTGGACTTCTATTTAACGAACTTCCATTTTTCGAATTTCTCTATTTTGTGATTTCTTTCGAGAACATTTTAAAAATTTCTTTGTAAAATAACGAAATGAATTTTCTATTTAACGAAGTAATCATTGAGATCCACTTCCCTATTTCCCGAAACATTTCAAACTCATTTTATGGGGATCTTGAATTGATTTTCGAAATCCCATTTTGTTTGCATTTCAAATAAAAACTCAGTTAAAATTAACAGATTTTATCAGTAACTATTAAACTTAAGAAAGCATGTGGTAATGTATATTTAAAATTACTTTTATAATAAATGCAGCTATAATTTTATACATAAATGTAGCTTTTTTTTAGTTGAAAATGTATGTAGCATGCTAGTGTAACACTGTATAATGTTTTTCTCTATTCTTGCTTTCCATGCAGATTTCTTTTTACGGCAAAGATTTATAAAATAAATAGTAGATACTAGTTTACAATATAAAAAGGTGTATCCATTGCTTTTTTAATTATGTCTAGTGTTTATGAATTTAAAGCCTGCTTTGTGTTTAAGTATTTCAAAAGGTGATTTTCTATTTAACGAATTCTCATACATATATTAAGAAGTGAGCATCAACTTAAAAGAAAATGCTTATATGCATATAAAAATAATACTTTTAAGAAAGATTGTTTAGTCCGATCAAACTACTGTCAGGTGGACAGTTTTTTTTTTTTTTTATTATAAAACGACTTAAAACTCCTCATGCACCACAAAGTATAACATGAGGCTTACAGTTGTAAGTAGAAAACAAAAGAAGAAAAATTTACAAATTTAAATTAAAAACAAAATTCCGCAAGGCAGCAAGACTTTCAATACTTTTGACCAGTTCTGATAAGACAGGAGGCCAACAAATAGAAAGACGCCTCAAATCAGTCTTTAATTTCATTCGGGCACTCGCATACAAATCGCAATGAAGAAGAATATGTTCAGCATCTTCATCAGCATCACCACAAGCACAAATTCCACTGGTCTCCAGATGGAAACGAAATAAATATCTTTTAAAATTTCCATGGTTTGTTAAAATTTGGGTTAATTTAAAATCAGTTGCAAAGAATTTACATTGCAAACGGTGAAAAATGGATGGAAAGAACCTTTTCGTCCAAAGCGACCGAGGCGAAGAAAGAAATTCAGCATTCCAGTCCGCAATGATTTTATCTCTAGCGATGCGCTTCCAGTGAGAAGCTGGAACAGACACCCTTAAGTCTATTTCACCACACGTAGCTTCCTTAGCCAATTGGTCTGCTCTTTCATTGCCCAAAATACCGCTATGGCCACGAACATAAGAAAAATGAATAGTTACGTTTTCAAGAGCGTTCAAAATCGAGTGAATTTCCACCACAAGCTTCTCAGTAGAAGTCGTGTCACGCAAAAGAAAAAGTGAAGAAAGAGAATCTGTACAAATGAGGTATTTAGAAATTTTGTTTTCACTAAAAGAATTTTGTATCCACTTAACAACCAGGTTTATACACAAAAGTTCAGCCTGGAAAACAGAACATTCATTAAGTAGTCGGTGCTTGGCAGTAACCTTCTCTGTTCCATTTTCATAAATTACAAAAGCAAGACCAACCCTTCCATCAAGTTTACTACCATCCGTAAAACAGATAGTTTTATATGCCTGAAAAGCATTATTTACATAAGGAATAATTATAACAGGTTTCCTACATGCTGGGTGGGGCAAACATGAAATAGGAAGCTTCCCGTCCAGGGTTAGACAATCGTTGTCTTTTATCTTCTCCTTTAATTCAAGATTATTTATGATAATTAAATCAATAGGTGGAAGACCAGAGATAACAAAGACCGCATCATAACTAATAGTTCTATAGCCCCGAATAATGCGTAGAAGAATTCTTCTTTGAGTTCTTCTAAGGATTCTAATATTAATCTTCTTTCTCAAAGAGTTTCCCCAAGATCCTGAAGCATATGAAATAAGTGGTACAATACCTTGATTATATATTAATTTAAGAACATCTGTTTTAACCCCATAAGTATTTTTTGAAATTCGCAATAAAGCAAGAAGAAGTTTTTCACTTTTACTGGAAACATAAGATAAATGCTGCTTAAACTGCAGTTTATTATCAACAATAACTCCCAAATACTTTATCTGCTTTACTTCTTCAATAGGTTCATTCCCAAGAGTTAACTGAATAACATCAGTCGGCATCGACTTTTTATGTATCATCATAACTTTAGATTTCAAAGGATTGAATTCCAGCTTATAAAGTTTCGACCATTCAAAAACGTAATCCAAGATATTCTGAGAAAGAACACAAGCATCATTAAAGTTCTTGCACTGAACAACAATAAGTAGATCATCAGCGAATGCAATTTTATAACTATTTTGAAATTCTGATAAACCACAGAGCAAGTCATTCATAATAAGGTTCCAAATAAAAGGTCCCAGGTGGACAGTTTGTGAACTTTTTTTGCAATGAAGAAATCTTTTGTCATATTAAAAAAGTGATTGCTGTAATTGAAGAACGATGTGTCAAATTGAACGAATCATTAAGAGGAAATAACTAATGAAGCATATGGAACCCAGTAATCTCTGCTGATTTACACCTTTATTATATTTGTTGGCAGTTCTGAAAGGGTTATGACCAGGCGATGTAAAATGGTAAATTAACTTACTTTTGAAAGACCTAAGTAAGAAAATATATTAAATGGGTGTTTAATATTGAAAATGTCGTGAAGCCCGACTAGTTGCATCTATTTTTAATCAAATAAAAAATTTTGATTAATCTGAATTATATTCAAGCGTGGTAAATATTGAATCATTCAGGTTATGATTGCTTTAGCAGCAAAATTAGATTTATTGGTTAAATTTTTTGATATTAAAACTACATATTTATAGGGTGATGTAGATGGAAATACCTCCAGGTTTTCAAGATAAATATGGTTAAAATAAAGTATTTATCCTCTACCTCAATCTGATAGAAATCGGCATATAAAGTTAAAAAATGAATTTAAAAAGATTGGTCTCACTCAACTTGCATCTGAAAATTGAGTGTTTACTAAAATTAATGGTAATGATTTTTTAGCAATTTGTGTATACTTAAATGATTTGACCCATTTAACAAGACCCTATCTTTTAAACCAATCAAATATTTCAAAACTCTTTTAGCTGAAATATAATGCCTTTTTTCGGGACGTTTATGAAATTGTGATAAATAACTAGTTACGAAAGCAATATCTGGACGGGTTCTATTTGCTAAATATAAACGACGATTTCCTGATAATCCGTCTGATCTACTAAATCATCAGTGGAATTAAAACATGTATCTTCGCCTTTAGTTATCGAAGTATTTGCTTTCTTACAATTTTTTCATTAACGATTCAATGTAATGCGTTTGAGATGAACCTTTTCTTTTTGTAAAATCTTACTAAAAAAAATTTTGAATCATTAGTTTTTTCTTTTAATTCAAATGTTTGATGTGATATCCTTGTATCATTTCCAATTATTAGAAATTCCGATCAGGTGAACTGTGTTCGAATTCCAGCGATGGTGGGTGGATACGCATCCAGCTGCACCGACTACAGTGCTGACATTAAAAACCTCAGTTGTAGACGGATCATGTGTTAAAGTCCCCTTGCAGATAGGCTAACCGTAGAAGTTTCCACGTTTTTCCTCTTCGTGCAACGCAAATGTGGGTTAGTTCCATCAAAAAGTCCTCCACAAAGTCAAATTTCTCCCAATACTTGATCCAGGAGTTCCTATGTCTTCTGGATTGGGTTCAAAATGACAAGGCTACGGCGTTGAACGTAAATAGTCGTAAACTCAAAAAATTGGGTCGGCTGTTCAACGACGGTTATAATAAAAAATATGAAAACAAAAGATCAAATGCAGTTAATCGTGTGAGCTGACGTAGAATCTTTTCATTTTGTTTTCCGGTTTTTCAATATATATTTATACTAACTTATAACAACTATGTTAACTTATTTTACGAGTTCGATATACTTGTAACTTACGGCAGTAAATAAAATTTAATTTTCTTCGTTTGTCTTATTCGTTTTATCCTTTGTCTTTAGTGATATATTTTACCTCAATGTAAAAGAAACTTATTTCTCAATATTTCTTCTAAAAAAATTTAATTTTAAGCGAAAAACACCTGCATAATGAATTTATTTACTTTGTGAAGGACAGCTGCCAACGAATATCAAATTGCAGTTTACGTTAATGTAATTTCGTTCTCTCACGACATTTATGCGTTATCATCGCAAAATCCAACAGCAATCGCCAAGTGTGAGCTTTACTAATTTACTTTCTTCACAGCTATTTATGGGTTTTCAACTACTCAAGTTTCCTCAGTGATTTGTCCGAAGTCGGTAAAAATTGTTAAGAATCATCGGTCCAATTTTATTTCCATGATAGTTATGAAAAAATAAACTGTCTATACTTTTATCAGTTTATATTTTAATTATTTTTGAAAAGGTTGTTTAATGGAAAACAAAAACAAACAAAAAACATTTTTGAAAAACTATTTATTACAATGTTTAAAAAATATTATATCAAGTTATTAGACAAAATCATTAGCACAAAAAATTTTATTTTAAATTTAGTTTAAACGTGTCAAGATTCAGTATTGATGTCTTACTTTAAATTTAAAAGCATTTTTCATTAAAGTAATTTCCTAGATTAAACTAACCAGTTTCAGGAACTATTAATTTTGTATTCATTACATTTTTGAAAGTAATAGGGTAGCATAAACTCCTTATTTACTTCAATTCATTGAAAAGTAACTGTCATAAGCGAATGAAAACAAATGTGGCAAGTGCAAAATTCTTTATTGCACTTTTTGAAGGACTTTTATCTATTTAAATTCATGGTTAGCATCATTACTTAAAAGCTATTGGAAAATTTTTTTTACAAATTCTTTCGATTTTATCTATTAAATTTACCGCGATTTTAGCCAAAGATAAGTTTTATATTAAGCAAATTGAAAACACTTTTTTGAAATTTTATTTTTCTAAGACTTATTTCAGCAGGTTATAAACAAATTTCATAAACCTGCCCTTAAAACACTTAAGATGTGTATTGAAGGATTCTCTTAGTATCTATTAAATATTATGCATTCGACAAAACACACAAAAATTTATTCTAAAAGCTGGGGACACTTTATATAAGAATTTCAAGAAATAAGGATTTTACATATTAAAATCAACCGGAAAAATTTAAAATCCAATGTTTTTCGAAGTTAAAAGAAAACAGATAAAAGCCTAATTGCAAAAAACCCTTTCCATTTAATATTTTTTTTAAATACTTATTTCATATTCTTTAAGGATATAAAATATTTTCTATAAATTTACCAAGATTTAACGTTACAACAATACTGTGCCTTGTGTATATGAAAATATATTTAAATGAATGAAAATGACATTTTTAAAAACCAGAATTTTTTGAATGGTGGATTGTAAGTTATTTCAAGGTATTTAAATTACTTTTAAATAAAAAAAAATACTTTTAAATACTGTTTTTATTCTATATTCTACATATTAGCTTCTACGTTTTCTTTAAACATATTGAGTATTTCTAAGATTAAATTGCAGATTTTTTTTTTTTTGTATTTATAATTTTTTTTAAATTAAACTAAAACAAAGAAACTAATAAAATACTTTTTAATGCTGCATTACAATTCATTCATTTATGACTTTTCTAAGAAACGAAAACTAAAAAAAAAACTTTACCATACTTTTTTTTCAGAGGAAAGTAATGGTGCTTTTAAAATAAAGAAACTAATATATGTATCTCAAATTTCATCCATTTTTAAAAAATTAGATTTTGAAATTATTGGTTCGAGATTTAAAAATAATCATGGAGGAAAAAATTGTAAAGTTTCAGAATCATTTGATATTCCAAAATATATTGAAAAAAAAAAAATCTTTTTTCATTGAGCAAGTTTTTAAATTAAGGTAATTTTTTTTACTACTTGAAAAAGAATTATTAACATATTATAATATAATGCAGAAAAAAAAATTTTAATTTTCACTGCCCTAACACCCTACAACAATATATATAAAAAAAGCAAAACATTTTAATATATTTATTTTTTTTTTAGCTCTTTTTAAAATATAAGTATATTATCTTGTTTTAAGAAACAGGATTGTATAAAATTAATTTTTAAATTTTTTTATATATAATTTTTTTTATTTGTATTGGAATTTTAAAGAGAAAAGTCATTTTATTAATATAATAAAGTAAGATGTGTTTCATTAATAATTTTGTATTTTCTATTAGTGCAAAATGAGAATAGAAAGTATAAGTAATAATTTACTTTTAAATTGGGTTAGATTACAGTAATTAATGTTCCGTTATAATATTTCGTTAGTAGAGACTTGTGTTAACCCTTTCCTCGACAGTAAAATTCAAGTGAAAATTTTCAATCGAATTGGATTGAAATTTCGAAAAAGGAAAATTTGTTTTGACTAAATCATTTAACAGATTTTTTTAAGTGCAATTTATAACAGTATATTAACGTTATTTGCACAAAAATATTTGTAAAACGGTTCATACGATTAGACCTTTCTAAATCTTAAAATGAGGCGCATAATAATAAACAATTCTCTTGAATTGAAAGCGTAAGGATAGCGGTGCAGGAAAATATTTTAAAATTAGGGACACAAATTTTTTAAAGAAAAACGATACTTCTATGACGACAATATGAAAATGAATCAGAAAAAACGATCCTACCACGTTATTTTCCGGCTAATAAAAATGCACGAAACAATGTGACACAATCATTAGAATGTCCAAAAATACAATTCCAATACCCTAGACTATGTTGTTTTCATAGATCACCCCCACATGGGTGATCCTCCATAGAGATGTGAAAACCTTGACAGATGGATGAACTCAATACAGCACTCAATGTACCTTAATACTCAAAAACACAGCTTCTTACAGCAGCAAGTAATTTTTTTTAAAATCTATATGAACAGTCAAAAAAATAAGAAGAAATGAAAAATCAATATAACTTTATTGATAAATTTATACAAAGACCAAAAAAATACTCAGAAACAATTATAAGTAAACATAACATTGAGCACATTTACTGTTTCAAAAATTGTTGAAGCAAATATTCAGAATGCAACAGCTATAATTACATTTATTAAAAACCAGACACATCAGTAGGTTTTTTTGTTGTTTTTTTTTAATTCCAAATACAAGTGTGCACTTCATTAAAAAAAGAACTCTAAATAATATAAGATTTCAAGATATTAAAAAGTTCATTATAACACTCAAAGATGACATTTTTTTAAATATAGATTGAAATACATAACTATAAAAGTGCTACCAAATAATATAATATATATATATATAAGAAGGGCTTTCAAAAGGCCTTTTCTGATTACTTTTTCTTTTTGTTGCTTTCCTGAAAGGAAAAAAAAAAAAAAAAACTTTTTTCAATACAAGGATAACACATTTTTATTAACATAGAATCTAACTAAATTTAATGAAGTAAGCAAAGACCAACACCTCCTAGAAGAAAGACCTTACTGTTTGTCTAAGATAGGTACTATGCCAGACATTTGTCTGGAGCTGTGGCGGTGACTATGGTAACGAGGTATGATTATTTCAAGTAGGGGTACCAAGGTTGGCAAGTTTCTGCCCTAGGTGGTTAAAACCACTGGTAGAAACCGGTTAAAACCGTCATGGCAGAAACCCTCTTTCTGCCACATTTGTGGCAGAAATTCCGAAAATGACATAAAAGTGAGCACTGAGATTGACATACAATGGATAATTCATAGAATAAACAATTAAATGTTAAACAAAGTACAATTTAGTTACAAAATTATCACCATTAAAAATCAAATATTACATTGTTTGCGCTCTGCAGTAATCTATAACAAAGGACAAGTTTTGGTGCAGTTTCGAAAACTAAACAATTTCTCAATTTGCTATGTATGAACGAGAAATTTGAGAAGTTTCTCTCAAGTCCAGCAGAACTAACAGGAATTGCCATCAAGGAACAGGCAAGATTTGTGAAACTTTCATCTATTGCATATTTTTTTAAAACTGGACCACCATGTAGCAGCTGGGGTAGTTGTCAAAACTGGAAAAATAAGTTTCAGGAAATGGGGCAGATTTGTTTTGCAAAGCTATGACATAAGGTACAAAATCTGGGTAAATATTGGCGAGTAAAATTCTGGCGCTTTCTTCTTGAGCACATGATAATTTCGATCCCAAATACTTTGGATGCAGCATATAAGCTAGCAAATGATAATCAGTAACTGCCTGTTTAAATCTGTATGTCATTTCTTTTTCATAAACAGTCATAAGTTCTCCTTCTGAACTAAATCAAGGGCAATAGTGATGGGTTTTATCTGTAGCAGCAGGTGTTTGACTTCTTTATAGATGGAGTTACATTTATCAGTTTACTTAAACAAAATGTCATTAAGCAATTACTAGAACTAATAAAGACGTTTATTAAAAAAGTTTCTGCCAGTTTTTAACGGTTATAACCAGTTTTTGCCACTGGCATGGCAAAAACCAGTTTCTGCCGGCAAAAAGCCAACCCTGAGGGGTACGGGGTCCCTCTTTAGGACTGGTTTCTGCGAGAGGAAAGGAGACCTCTTATTGTTTCCATAGCACCAGACTGCCGCAGACTTAAGAGTACCTATCTTAGACAAACAGTAGCTTGAATCAATTTAATAGCCCGACATAACAAGGCGTGTAGTCAGATCTTTACAAAGCATAGAATCTAAGTGCTACATTTTAGATTATCAAATCCATGACTTTTCAAGAATTTTTCATGACTATTACACAACAACATATTTAAAAAAGCATTATAATAACATTTATTGAAATGATCGGCATAACCAAAACTGTTATACTTTGCATCTTCATATTTATAGATTTTAAATTTAAAAAATAGAGTAAAGAAAGAGTTGAAGCAATAAAATAGCTGAAAAAAATACAAAAGCAAATTTCTTTTTTTCTGCAGAATTATATTCTAGACACTTTTTTTGTTCATCAGAAAAGAAAAAAAAAAAAAGAAACACTCCTGATTTTTCTGCTCTATTTTCGGAATAAAAAAAAAATTTGACAATGACTGGCTAGCTTCAGCTAGAATTTTAAATAGATAAAATTTAAATAAAAATAAACAACAATTAAAATTCTTAAATCAAGGAAGCTTAAAAGATAATTCGCTCTAGAAAGGATGTTTTTTCTTTCATTTTTTGAAAGAACACCATAATTTTTAAAGAACACCATAAAAACATTTTATATTCTAATAAAATATAACTGTGAGTGGGCATTTTGTTACAAATTCAGATATTCGGAACACCATAAAAATTGGGTGGGAGTAATTTCCATTTTAAAAATTAGATTTTTCAATGGCCTAATTCCATGACTTATTTTGTTCAATACCAAAATCTATGACTTTCCATGATTTTTCAAGACTTTCTAGGGGTGCAGAAACCCTGTAAATAAATTTAATAAAGTAGGCAAAGATCAACAATTCCCAGAAGAAAGAAGGCCTCTGCACGAATCAATTTAATAATCCGACATAACAAACATAAACTGTGCAAAGTGAGTGTAAAATTCCCCAACCCCCGGTTCGTGGATAAAATGGTACCGGACCGCCCATTTCATTGAAACTGAATTTAAATCCTTAGGTTTATACCAAAAATTAAAAATATTTGTGTTCCATTAAAATTTTATTTGTTTAAAAAAAGGGGCTCCCGAAGGTAGTGACATAAATTTTATAACGTCTTAAAACGATTACCCCCCAGAGGGAACCGTCTCATTGCAAAGAAACAAGCTCGGGGTTCTCATTGATTTAACGTTCTAGTAAATTAAAATGTTAAATCACTTTATATTTATTTTTTGGAGTAAATGTATTTTATTTTGAAGGCATGTTTAAATAAAATTAAATTAATATATCAAAATAATCTAAGATATAAACAATCAACGTCCCCCTCCCCAGTGGGCCGCTGTAAAATTATCAAACGTTGACAGGTCCATGGTGATAAAAAGGTTGGGGGACACTTACAATTCACCAGAGTTGACAAGGTTTAGGACAGAATGGATTAATTCATGGTTTTAACCGCCTTGTCCAAAAATCTTTTGCCCAAAACCCTTTTATTCAAATTATGTTACAATTTTAAAAATAGGTTATTTTTTAAGCAAGAAACAAAATGAAAACAAGTTTTTGTTTTATTACTAAAGTTTATTATTATTTTTTAATATTGCATTATATATTCTTATGCAAAAACATAATTTATCAGTATTAAAAGCATATTTATTCATATTTAAAGGATAAGATATTAAACTTTGTTATTCAATGAATTATGCAGCTTCAAAAGTTATAAATATTTTCCTTTAATAAGTTAAAGCAAATTGTAAAAAAAAGTATCAAATATATATTAATCTATGTAATTATTATGTGTACAATGGTTACACAGATAGGATGTTGTTCCAGGTTTGGGACCCTTTCAGACAGTAAAACCAACATAACCTGTCCATAACCTCTAAAACCCTGGTTATGTGATATCTAAAAAAATTATTTTTTAGTTTTTCTTTGAACAAAATTTGTTTGGATTTATGGTTTACTTCTTTAAAAAGATTCTGAATTGCTGATTTAAAAGTAAGATCGTTTCATTTTTATTTATAACAATTTTAATGGTTAATTCATATTAAATTAATATTAGAAAATGTTTTAATTTTACTTAGAAAGTTATTGAAATCTATTTTACATATCAGGATTTTTCGTATTTTTTTTCTATATTCAATACCCTTTCAACAGTTTTTATTTAACTATTTAAATTATATGTATATGCAGTAAATGTTTAACAGTAAACAGACTGTAATTCTATTGTCAATATGTTGCTTTCAGATTGAATTTGGGTGGCTTTCCTTTAAAAAAAAGTTTTTAAATATAGAACATATGAAAATGAACAAGTTAGGAGGGAACAGGTGCAGAACTACCTCGACATTGTAAACTATTTAGATACATACTTTATCAGAATCGTAGCCATTCATAACAACCAACCTAAACAAATAATTATCTTGCACCAAATAATTATCTCGTGTACAAAGAACTAAAGCAGGGTTTTGGACAGAGCATTTGTGTTTTACTGTCTTAAAGTGTCCAAAACCTTGAACATTGGTAAAAAGTAAAAATTTTATAAGTATATTCATTGTACACATAATAATAAATATTTGATACTTTATATACAGGGTTCCCACAAAAAAAATAAAAAAAGCAAGGACTTTTCAATGATTTTCAAAGACCTAAAATCAAATTTTTCAAGGACCTATTCAGTATTATTGTTATATGCTAAAGTATATGTCAACCAGATTTTACAATTACGTAGAAGCAAAAATTGTATATTTTTAAATCACAATGCTTATTTGACAAAACAAAAAATTATTTATTAAATTTATCAGCTAATAATACAAATGGTTGATAGTTACATTGCTGTATCAAATCACTTTGAAAAATTCCAATTGATCAAAAAAAAAAAAAAAAAAAAAAAAAAAAACTACAATTGACATAGGATACTAGCCAACATTTAAAAACTAGCACCAGAGAAAATTTTCATGAAAAATGTAAAGAAGTGAATTAGAATTAATGAAACTGAATGAATGTATAATGCATATTGCATTAAACAAGCATAGTAAATCATTGATAAAATTTGTGTAATTGCACGGTTATTAAAATATACTTTTCTTTAATATGTTAGATCAAATTTTACGTTACAGGAAATGTATATAATAAGATAAATTATCAAAATATATCCATTTAACATATCTGGTTCAATTTTAATATCAAATTTTTTATTTTGTTACTTCAGAATATCAATAATGTATTTTGAACATAATAATATCTATTGTAGAACAATATTTTACAGATAACTAAGACTTACAGAGTTTTATTTTCTTTAAAATATATCTATAAAATGTGAAGTGTGGTTTTTAAAATTTTGTGAATATGCGTAATTTTTAAATCGCATTTATACCAATCTAGATATTATATGTGAATCAAAATTATAAGAAAGGTGAAGTAAGTCTCGAAGATTGCGTAAATCATGTAACACATTGTGTGAAATTGTAAATTGAAATTGAATTGCTGTGTATCGTTGTCTCTTAAATCGGAATAATATGAATAGCAAATTATACAAAAGGCACGAAACAACAAGACATAAATCACAATGAGAGATACATAAATCACTGTAATGTGAATTCTGTTGCGTGATTAGCTAATAGTTTTCATGTGAATAGATGCAAATTGCAATGTGTGATTCAAAAGATGCTTCATATAGAACAGCTATTCTTAAATCATTTTGATGAGAATTGTGGGTGGTAAATCTTAAATCTCTCTTTTGTGAATCGCAATGAGTGATTTGTAAACTACTAAAATGAGAATTGTCAGGCATGATTCTGAAATTACTTAAATAGGTATCACGTTATATGATTCAGAAATAACTTTAATTGAAATCATAATGCGTAATTGATAAATAACTTATAGTGAATCAGGATGTGTGATTTATAAAATACCTTAATAGGAATTTTGATGAGTAATTTTCAAATCACCTTAAAGTAATATTCGATATGTGATTCATTAATCACTTATTAACATTTATTTCATTAATCACTCTTAACATTCTATATGAATTCCGATCTGTAAATCAAGAATCAGTTTAATGTGAATTATGACGTTTATTTATAATCAATGAAATCTGTAGAACTAACTTTTATTTATTAGCAGGAAAAAGTAAAAGTAAAAATTTTATTATAAATAGTAAAACATTAATTATCCTTCGTACATAAATTAAAAGAACAAATAGGATAACAATATTAGCCAGTCGTAATAATAAAGTTAACACATTGTTGAACATATTTCTAAATTAATTTAACACTATCAGGGGTCTAGATATTTGGGTCCGTTAACGAAATATTTTACAAAATAAATTACAAAATATTTTAACTTAAAAACGGACCCTTCACAAAATGATTTTTCTTTTAATCGGACCCTTCACAAATTTGTTTATCTTCGTTATTGTTTTGTTAATCAAATAAACCCTTTCCAGGGCAGAAAACAAGAAAGATGGATGTCAACGAATTAAGTTTTGTCTTCGGCAGATGATTCTTCCATTATTCGTCCGAAATGAATATTCTGCGTTCAGCAGTATAGGCAAAATACCAAATATTTGAATGTTGCATCTCTAATTTAGAAGCAGCCATTGCTGTTTATTTTTGAAAATTAAAATTTTTTTTATTATAATTTACATTTTTTTATAATTTTTTTCATTCTGTTTTTTGTTCAAAAATTAACATATTTTTCCAAACTATTTTTTTTTTTTTTTTTTTTTTTAAATTGTGACATAATTTGAGTGAATAGGTTTTGGACAGGACAGTTTAAACCCTGGATTAATCCATTCTGTCCTAAACTTTGTCAATATTTAGCTAAAATATTATGAAACAGAATGTTACACAATTTATGAAATGTATCATTTTCTAGGAGTGTGACACAAATAAATGAATTATAAATACAATCAAATTGAAGAATATTTAATTACTCACTTTATCAGTCAGAATGACAAGAAGATAACGGAATACTTGAATAAGATCAATAAACAAACAGATTGAATGCCTGAAATTTTAATACAAGTAGAATGTAAGTATTATAATAATGGTTCTAACATTTAAAATATTGATTGAATTTGAAAGAAAAAAAAAAGAATTGTAGCTGCAAGGCGACGTTGTTGCAGAATGTTACTGAGTTCTTGAAGAAATATTTTTACTTTGGGATGTAAAACATGTTTGTTTTCTTTTCTGTAGAATTTTTCGAAAGATTTTATCTTATCTTCAAAATATTATTCAAAAGATGCCTTTCTCACACATCTGAGTGGAAAAACAAGAAGATTCTGCAGAAATTTTTGTTCATTTTTTTTCCTTGGAAGTTATTGCTATTGATTTCCATGCAGTTTTAAAAATCCAA
Organism: Parasteatoda lunata; assembly: GCA_949128135.1. NCBI lineage: Eukaryota > Metazoa > Arthropoda > Arachnida > Araneae > Theridiidae > Parasteatoda > Parasteatoda lunata. The sequence goes on from OX421970.1 coordinate 126,340,372, forward strand.
TATTTTTAATCTGATATTATTTACAAAAGCTGAATCTTTAAATGAAAACATACATTTGTAAAGAGTTAAATTTGCATCACTTCGCCATATATCTTTTTTTCTTCTTTTTCTGGTAGTTAATGCTATGTGATTTTATTATTTTGAATTTGTTTTTCAATTTGATGATGATTTACAAAAAAAGAAATAATTAGTATGTAAAAAATAGTTAAAATCATGACAAATTTTGTTCAATACCGAAATCCATAACTTTACAGGAGCGCAGATACCCTGCATATACAATTGATATGGAAACATATAGGGTACAAACAACACTATGATTTAAATGGGAAATAAATTTCTCAGTTTATTGATGAAAACATCAAATTAAAGTGAGAAACTATAATAATATAAAAATTATGATTATTTCTGTATTCTGAGTACTGTACCTCAGAAGTCTTTTTTTAATACTCACCAAATGTAATCCTTTTCACCCATGCGGCGCTTCTCCATTATTACCTGAGTGTCATATACAATGAATGCACACATCACCAGTAAACCAATGTAAATCTGAGCCTGGAAATTAACAAATTTTATGTGAAAAACAGCATTGCAAATTAAAATCTTTGTTGCAGGAATGAGAGTGGTCAGAAAGCAAAAATAAGAGGAAATCCAAGAATATATACATATATAAGAGCTATGATATCCAAAAATTTTACAAAAGTGTAATTTTTAAACTTTAAAACAATGTTATTACAAATCATGATGATTAATTTTAAAATTGTATGAACATGAATCACATGCATGATTTTAAAATCGTGTGAATAAGTATTGCAATATTTGATTTTAAATTGAGAGCATATAAATACAGATATGTGGCTTTTAAATCACGTGAACATAAAACTCGATATAGGATTTCAAAAATTCAAAAATACAATTCATGATGGGTAATTTTTAGACAGCGTAAATACAAATCACGATTCATAATTTTTAAATCAGGTGAAAATGAACCCAATGCAAGGGTGATTGTGGGCCAAACTCAAAAATCCTGAAAATTTCTTAAGGTATCCGTACACGTTAAAAAAGTGAATTTTAGCTAAAAATGACAATTTTTTTTTAATTTTATATTACGAATCTCCGTTTATTCTAGTTTTTAAAACAGTTTAAATTTTAATTGTGCGTCAATTAGAAGAAAAGTTATGATTAAAAGAATATTAGTCGATGATTAAAAAATGAAACCGGAAATAGCATTCCGAAACCGGAAGTGGGACAAAAACAGTTATATTTATCTTTATTTTGGGATAATTATCTTTCTTTCACTTAAATAATTATTATTTTAATGTTGCTAGAAAGGAGCCTCCCAATTTATCATTTATATTAGTAGTTTTTGGGTTAAACTCTCTTGTGGATTTGTTTACAAGCAGCGTTCTTCGAATATTCTAATATTATTTTGACTACATTTTATTGAAACGTAATTGAATTTCTTTTCGAAATTTTATGTTTAAGTACTTTGCAATATGGGTAATCCAAGAAATCGAAATAATGGACGAAAAAAGAAGTTTCATGGGAATAGCATTTTTAAAATATATTTTTAAAATAGAAATGATATAAATTATACTTTAAATGCCTTTTTCTCAGAATGTAATTTCACGCAAAAATAGTAACTTTAAAAATTCATTATTAAAAAAGTTGTTGATATATTTCAATAAAATTTTTTATGTGTATTATGTATAATGTTCTCTAGTGCTTGTGCTACAATTGTTTAAAAATATTTAATAGTTTTTTATTATTGGTCTAAAATGTGAAATATGACGTAAAAAATTTGACAAAAATCTCATAAAAAGTTTTCGATTTTCTATAAAAAATTTAATTTTTCAAATATTTTTATGATTGTAGTCAAATCACTAGACAAAATTCTGCTCTTTATTATGATAATAACACTTTTTTAATACAATAATTTTGGTGAAGTATATCCTTTCCCAAGTTTTATGAAAAAAACATCAATTTTTTCTTGTTATTTAGCTTTTAAAAACAAATTATAATATAAATGTCTAATTTCTCTTATTTAATATTAGTTTTTACATATAATAAATATAAAAACGTAATTAAAGTGTTCTGAAACTTAATATTTTTAAAAAAGTCCTCCGAACGTGTTCGGATACCTTAAGTAAAATTATTCAAAAAATTTATATCTTTCTAAATTTAAATTGTTGAAATTTTCAAAACATGATATTCTAAATGAATTATATGCAGCATAATTTAAATGAATAATTGTGTGTAAGTTTACTTTTATCTCTAATCACTATTATTCTACCAGAAAAAATATTTACAAATGGAAGAGATGCCAAGTAATAATTTTAGTTCTAATATTTTTAAATAAAATATACAATAATTTTTATACATAAATGTGATCGATGATTTCCTGAAACTTCTGGACTTTGGATTGCTGGAAGCTTTCGGATTGAAAAACCAGATTTCCGGATTTTTTCTGGAGCACAATCACCCCATGCCAATGCCTAAATTTTTAAATCACGTATAAATACGAAAATCGATGTTTGAAAGTACAACTGCATAAACGAATCACGACATTGGACTTTAAACTTGTGTTAATACGAATCACTACACAGGATTTTAAGATCGTGTGAACACAAATTACGATATTAGGTTTTTTAAATCTCGTAAATAAGAATCGCAATGTACGATATTTAAATCGGGTAAATAAGAATCACAAGGCGAAACTTTTAAATCGGGTAAATACGAAAATCGATGTTAAAGTCGCGTGGATAAGAATTGAGGAGAAGCTGGGGCGTGTGAATAACGAAAATATGAACTATCCGGAGGGCGGGTAAAAATGCGAAAAATCTTAGTTTTTGTGCGTAAAAATGGATAAAATAGCTAAAATAAGTAAAAATGCAGAAGGGGTGGCAGCTACATAGTTTGAATTTTCTGTTCACCTTTAAAAATCGGAAATAAATTCAGGGTTCATACAGAGATCAGAAGAAGAAATCCAAGGAGTATCCAAGGAGTCCAAAATTTAAAAAACTTTGCGTATAAGATAACTAGAGTTTTTTTTTAAAAAAATCAAAAAGCAGTTACTATAAAGAACTTCCAAAAATTTATATATTGCAGAAGATATTTTTTTCTATTCCAACCCTTATGAAATAAGTTTTTGACTTTGTCAAACATCATCAAGAAAAATAAAGTTATCACTTTCAAACATAAATACATTTTCCAGCTTCAAATATTTTAATAAATCTTGTTAAAGTACAGATGTTAAATATTAACATAAAAACCTACCGATCTTATATTTTTAAATTTGAATTCATAAAATCTAAGGCATTTTATACGTAAAAAAAAAATAAACACAGTAAATCATTAATTAAGTTAACTTGTAACATGTAAAAGTAAAATTATTTGCTGTTACTTTTTTCTTCTAACTCTTGCAATTCAATTTTTCCTCTTTTAAAGTTTTTAGATTCGTTAAAGAATTAGTTATATTGGTTTAAAGTTTTTAGCTATTAGATTTTGACAGCTAAGTCATATTATTTCGTTCCCCTGCTTGGACACCAAATTCTTTAGCGGACTTAGTAAGTTCATCTATGCAACACAATAATCTAAGGAGTTTCTAAGGACTATTTGGAAATCTAAGTAGTTCCAAGTACTCCTTGGAGACCTTTTTATTTCCAAAAAGTTTCTAAGGAGTATAAAGAGTCTGTATAAACCCTGTAAATATAATTATTTTATTTCAACAGCTGAATTTTCAGAAAAAGCAAAATATTTATTAAAAATGTTTTTCATAAAATCAGAGTTTTTAATAATAAGACTGAAATTTGAGAGACAAGAGCGGAAAAATCTTATCCCTGTTGTTGCTGCGTATATGTCAGGGAGATAGCTTTTAACTGCCTTTAAAGTGAGCAATAAAAAAAACTTCTCAAACCTCACAATTTTGAATGATTTACTTACAAATATTGCAGCACTATAAATACTATATTATGCAAAGTTTACAATAGTTAGTATTAATAATAAAATCAATTATAATAATTATAGTATTATTGATAAAATCAAAAAGAAGCAATGCTGCTGTTTCGTCAATGAAATGTTCAATGACACCCTAGCAGCAAAATGACTCGGGCCCTCATTCAACTGATATTTAAGAATTTTGGATCAATAAGGGTTCAAAGGGCTGTTATTTTCTAATATCGGCCCTATATAGAATTGTCAGATTCACTCTATATTTTATATTCATTATTCAGCTAATTTAGGTTCAATATCAGGAAATCTAGACATCCCATTATTAGGTCTTAGATACATGATCATACAGGACACATATTTTGTGCCTGTACTTGACCAATTTGGGCACAGCAAATCTTGTGCCCAAATTGGGCCAAGGTAAATTCAATTGTCCTACTTGTTATTTTAAAAGGAACATTCATGTTTTAGTGCTCTGAAGTGCTGTCAATTAAGAAGATAAAAGCATGAAAACTTACCTTAAATATAATATATGAGCCCATAAAGATGTTTAAGATACTTCCAATCATCAGCACAGATAATAAAGACATCAATGTTCCTATAAAAGTTAATGAAACATTAAACAAAATGTAGCTCAAATATCGGAGTCATAAAAAAATAGCAGTATGAATAGATGAAATGGTGCTCAGATCTTAAAAAGATCAAACACATCAATAAAATAATACGAGTAATTCTTTGTGATCAAACAATGTTTGAATAAAAATGTTCACAAAAATTATAAAATTTATTAAAACCAGTCTGTCTAGGTTTTTCTGAGAGGTACCATTTTGTGAAAATTAAAAATTAGATAAAAACAATTTAACACATAAATATAGCAAAGTAAGAAAATAATTTCAAAAATTGTCACTACAAATAAAAATTAACTCGCAAAATTCTATTTATTTTCCCTCATTTATTCAAAAACAATTTTACTAATGTAAAATTTATGGCTTAAAATTGTATCCAAATTTAAAAATTCAATAAAATCATTGTCTATAGTTAAATTTCAACTTTAATATAATAAAAAAACATACATTTAACAGTACTTGGACAAAAAGTTATTTTCATTATGAGAACATTTCCCACTTATTCATATAAGAAATAGTTTCACAAAAAAAATAAAGGTCTGTTAGAATAAATTTAGAACAATGTTAGACTTCCTGTAAATTTACAGAACTTAATAAATATTTTGTAATAATGAATATGCATATACACCATTTAAAAACAGGATTCAAAATAGTTTAAACTGTTTTAAAACTGAACTAAACTCAGTAACACGACAGCCAATAGAGGGCCAAGGCCTACTATTCCCATCTCAGTTTTCTTGACCGAGGGCTCTGGGGTGCAGGAGCAGATGTTCCAGTCGGTTTAAGTGGTCAGCTGAACGCGGAATCCCCAGTGTTTAGTTCCCAAGCATGCTTGGTACTCATTTATCTACCCACTGAAGGGATGAAAGGCTAAGTGAACCTTGCCCGGCCCGAGGATCGAACCCAGGACCAGTGGCAAGGGAGTGCAAAGTGCTACCACATAAACTGTTTTAAGAAACTTCAATTTCAGATAAAAAAGGACGTCTTTATTGCTTCTTCAACACTGTGAAATAACTCTGCATCCAGCCCAACAACCTTTTATAAACAAGGATAATAAAGCAATTGTTTTCATGCTAGATCTAATTTCTCTGATTCAATTTTTTTTCTTCATATTTAAGCATAAATCGGATTGAATAAAAATCAGAAGTCGGATAAAAATCAAAGCGGAAGAAGAGAGTTGAGAAATATTACTTAGTTTGAATAAATTCAGCCTATTTTTAAAACATTTTATAGTAGCAACACCTCTTTTTTAACCAGGGTTCCCACTCTTTTATGAAAGAAAAAATTAAGCACTTTTAAGGACTTTTTTTCTAGAAATTAAGGACATTAAAAATGGCATAATGATGATTTATCATCAAATAAAACATCATAGATTAATAATAATAGATTAAAAAAATGGAATAGTTTTTCTTCAAATCAGTCATCCTTTAAAAAATTTAAAAAAAAAAAAAAAACTAAATAAAGAAATGCTTAATACAAATAATCTGTATTTAATTAAAATTAAATTGCATTTAATCACTCACGTAAGCTTTTAAGAATATAAAGAAAAAAAGAAAAACTCAAAGAATGCAGATTAAACATTAAGATTTTCTATTTTAAAAATAGAAAAAAACTGAGTAAACAGATAGAAATATATAAATTAAGAAGGCAAATTCATTAAATTAATAAAAATATTATTTTGAGTGACTAATACTAAACCAAGAGAAAAAGAAACTAACAAATATAAGTTTATTGAACTTAAGACAAATATTTTAGACTAAGTAAAACCTAATTACAATAAACTAAAGATTTATTAAAATCACAAAATATAAAAAATTTAATGACTAAAATCTGAATATATTTAGTACCTAACAATCAGGAAAAAAGAAATAAATAAACTACAAAGAAAACTTATTAATTAAAATCAAGAACTGAGAAACAGAATTGATAGTTAAAATAAGTGCTAACATAAATATTGAAACACAGGACAAGGCAGGATGAAATGATCAATTGAAATAAAAATGAAAAAATTCCATATCTAAAAATTGAAAACGAAATGAAATAATTAATTAAGTACAAAATTTATTGTGAATGAAGGGGAAAAAAACAGCAAAACGTAGTGAAATCAGAAACATATCATTTATAAAAAGAGATAAAAATCTTTATAAAATAGTCTGCCTTTAGTTATAAAAAATTGTATGCTTATATTGATTGGTAATACTGCACCTCTGAGGAATTAGAATTTATTCTATTAAAAAGTATTGTGTGTCGTATAGATACTAAAGGAACTAAAATAATAGACCATAAAAAATTTTGTTCCTAATAATTTAAGTATTGTCTGAAATTATAAAACAATAATTTGTCATATAAATCAAAGGTAATGAAAATTGGATGCAAATTTGGATTTATATATAAATATTACTATTATTATAAATAAATTACTATTATTATAAATAAAAATATTACTATTATAAAAAATAAAGAAAAGAAATAAATCTAAGACAAAAGAAAATGTTAATTCAAAAAAAAAAAAAAAAAAAAAAATCTATAACATCAATAGCATTGCTTAATTTTTTGAATTAAAATAAAGATGGATTGACTTGCTTTAAAGTAAAAACAAACACAAGCTTTATTTTAACTTTTTTTTAAAATTAAAAATGACTTAGATTTTTTAAAAATAATAATAAAACTGTTACAAAATATTTTACATGCATTAAAAATTAAAAAAAAAAAAGAAATGTCCACTTAAATAAAACATTTTTTAAATTATTTGTTGAAAAAAAAAATGTGCTTTTGAAACACCGTTAGGCTTTTGTTAATTACTTATTTAAATTAATAAAGTTGTATTGACTAATGGTCAAATGGTTTTAATGTAAAAATAAATGTAAATTTAATTATTTATTTATTAAATTATCATTTTACTTTTTGAAAATGAAATACACTCAAGATTTAACTTAAAAAAATTTAGTCATTTTAACTAACAGCCAAATTTTTTTTTAAAAAAAAGAAAGAAAGAAAGAACGCAAACTTTGTTTTAATTTCCTCAAAAATAAAAGCAAATCATTTAAATGTAGGCTTTGTTTTAATTTTTTTTAAACTAAAAGAGAGTGAAAATTTATTGGTTTAAAAACTAATCAAATTATTATATTTACGTGAAGTATAAATTAAAGTATAAATTACTTAAATACAAAATATATAAAATATTAAATTGTATCCCTTTTTAAAAAAATCAATAAAGAATCTTTATTTAATTCATGATTTCTTTTCATTAATATATTAACGAAAATTTAAGATAACAGCGATTGCACAGCGATCGCCAAGTAACGGTAGGTCTGCTGAAAATAATTCACAACGTTAAATCTTAACAAAAAAAAAAAAAAATAGTGACGAAATAATGCGCAACGATCGCTAAGTAGCAAAAGTCTCACTGAAAATAATTTACTTGAAACGTTATATCCCGTCAAAATAAAACGCACAGCATTCACAAAATAAGTCCTGTTGAAAATTATCTTCAAAAATCGTAAAACCTCAAGGTCAAAAATGGCACATAAAGAAACTGTGCATCGTATTCTATATTTCGACGCTGATCCTCGCTCTTTGTTATTCAACATCACAAAACGAACATCATCTTCGCAGCTAAAAATGTAATCAACATCTTCGCAGCTAGACGAAATCAAAATAGTCTTCGTCAGCGGTGTGATAGTGTTAGCATAGGCAAGAACAAGAACCTGATACATAGCCTAAAATAAAAGTAATTATATCGGCCTGCCGATAGTTTGATAAAAAGTCGATAATACGCGATATATCCATTTAAAAATGTCTAAGAATAGTGCTCGTTAAAATTGCTGCATCATAACAAAAACAAAAGTTCTTGGTTTTTTTTTCTTTTAAATGGGAAAGCCAAACAGAGCTAAAAACAAAAAACCGTTTTCAATTAAGAAAAATTTAATGTTGAAAATGACGAAAAAGAAGGCTCTTTAAAATATGCTATCAAAAAAATTAAAAAAAAAACACAATCAAAAAAGCAAAAGCAAAACAGAAAATTTTCCTAAATTCTAAAACAAAACTTGCAACGTAGAAAATAAATTTTCAATTTTACCGGTTATCTAATTATCTGTATAACTTTAAAAGAAAAAGTGGAGATAAAATATATCAGGAACACTGTTAAAATGCCACGCTATAAAAAAAGAACTGCAAACATTTCACTCTTTTTAAAACAAAAAGTGTCAATGATAAAACGACGAAAGTGACTTTCCTGATTAAAATTATACTTCGCCCAATATTCGTAATATCCCTAATATTAAAAAATAGAGTAATTTATAAAATTCAATTTCAGAAGAAAATATAATACAATGAAAAAATCCACTTTGCCTTGTGACGATCACTAGATGCTGTTAGCCATTCCTTATATTAAGTGTCCATAAATTATTAAAAACACACTTTCCTGGCATTTCTAACAATTGCAGTATCAAAGCTACCATGTGTGCTATCAGAAGAATTGAATTTCTTGAATCCTATGGATGTAAAAGGTGATAGAGTACCTAAGTACTGTAAAAAAATAAGACCTCTACCCACCTGTAGTATCACGCTCCCCTCTCCCCACACAAATTTTTTTTTCTTTAAGAATGATCCAGAAAGAAAGAATATTTTAATGAAACAAATTTATAATAAAATAAATAAAAAATCAATGATGGCGCATTTTCTTCCACTTGCTTGTAACCCTTACTCTCACACGCATTCAAAATGTTCTACCCTCAATGCAGGGTCTCATTCTAGGCGACAGACGTTCTTTTCAACAGTGGATATTTTCCTAAGATAAAAAAATTGTTCCAACCAACTAGCGATACTAGAAATTAAGGACTTGTAAGAACCTTGAATCAAAATTAAGTACTTTTAAGGGCCCTTAATTTTCAAAATAAAAACTAAGCAGTTTTTAAGGACTTTTAAGGACCGTGGGAACCCTGTTAACAGATCACATGTGTCTAGATTTCATACCGTATGTGTAATATCCTGTACAGAGTAAAATATGCAAACATATAGATAGAATATGAATAATATTATACCTCCAAGATATATGAATCTGCGTTGGTCTCCAAAGACTGAAGCAAGAGAAAAACACGTGAAGATCAGACATGTTGCAAAAAATGCAGTTGGAATGATTGCGGGATCAACAGAAATGACAGTCTCCAAAAGAGGACCCAATCCAAGACCTAAAAACAGAAAAATAAATTGTGAATAAATTTGTACAAGTAATTTTAAAAAAAAAGAGTTTGTTTAAGGATGTCGGCACCATTGCCAATTTCATTAAAACTGACAAACCTTATTCAAATTACTTTTAAATTCTAATAATTTTTAAAAAATTTTGAATAATTCTTTTGAGCTATTTGTTGTTTATTTACGTCGCACTAAAGCTGCAAAATAGGCTATTGGGTACCAGGGCAAAAGAGAATAGAAGGGCTGGTTCACTCCTTTGAAAAAACTCTCGCTGCGCCAATCTTCCGATTTTCTCTAGTGACGTCACTTTGGCGCAAAGCTCGCACTTTTACTTCAAGAACAGAGCATTCGGCCTTACTAGCTCTAACTAATATAGGAGCATTTGTTTTTGTGACATTTTCCAAGACATTTGTTGTTTCATAAAATGATTTTCCTCAGTTTATTGCAGTGAATAACCAACAATTTAAATCTATTAACAAAATGCCAGTTTGCGCGATTGCAACTTGCAAAAATTCTGATAGAAAAACAAAAGGAAAAAATAAAATTTTCCGTGTGTTCCATTATATAAATATAATTTTTCGTAAAGTAAATGAACAACTATGTAAAGAATGGATTCCAAAATGACACAGTTAATATAAAACAGCAATACGTTCTTTCTATCCTTAAGAACTTTTATAAAAATTCGTTATCTAAACAGAAACCGCCTCGTTACTTCAAAAAGAAAGGCAGGTAAAAAAAATTAAAAAATGGATTAAGTCAAAGAAAATTAAAACGTAGGTAAAAAGTATAAATAAAATATATAGTGTATAGTTGAAATTCTCCTAATTTCATAACATATTTTTTAAAGTAGTTATTCTAAATATTTATGATTTTTTTAAAAATTATATTCTCTTAAATTTAAATATCTATAAATTATATCATCTTAAATTTAAATATCTATAAATTATATTATCTTAAATTTAAATATCTATAAATAATTGTAAAATTTCTAATGTCATTATGAACCTAAATTATTTTGTTTCGGTAATTAGCATTTAAGGTTGATGTTTCCTAATGATTAAGTATGAACAAATTGCTATTAACGACATATTTTAAAATCAGGGATTCTAAATTTAACTCAAATTATTGTTATAAAAGAATATGTGGATTAAAAAGTGTCGATATATGCTTTCATCTTTCTTAATAATTAAAGTTAAAACTGAACTATTTAAAATAAAGTATTTATAGTGTCATTTTCGCCAACTAGTAAAATATTTTTATAAGTTTAAAATAGTATTTTTTTAATATAACGGCCAAGAAAGTTTTTTTGAACTATGTTTATGAACGGAAATAATGTGCAAATTAAGTAAAGTTTGAAAGCTAATAACCAGAAAAAGTCTAACTTATTTTTACAAAGAGAAAGATACAAAGTTATCATAATATCTTTGCTTGCTATCTCCGAGATCTGTGGACACAATGACGTCATGAGGATGGAAATCGTAGCTTCAGCTCTAAGAGCGGAGTGAACTAGCCCTTCTATTCTCTTTAGCCCTGATTGGGTACGGTCTGGGAAACATCCCTGAAGATGATCCGAAGACATGCCACCACAATTTTGATCCTCTGTAGAGCTGATCGTACCTCCGGTTTGGTAGCTGATGACCTGCTCGTGAAGTCGAGTAATTTACGGTAGAACAGTTTAGGGTGGGATCAATATTGCACATTCTCTTGCATAGACTTATCCCAGTGGTCACCCACCCACACATTGACCGCAGCCAGTGATGCTTGAGGTCTTTATGAAGTTACTTTTTAAGTTACAAACTTTTTTTAACTTGTAAGTTCATAGATTTTTTATATTTTCAACAATAAGGAAATATATAATAGGAAATATTGTTTAAAAAAAATAATTCGGAGAAATTAAAAGACTTTCTGCTCTGAAATTGTTCTGCGATTCAATATTTTGTCCACAGGTGGCTACAAGTGGAAATCACTGAACCATGATTTGGGGAGCACCAACAATGTTTTATTGTAACTGTAAATAAAAGAATGATCCCTCTCTGTAATTTTTGAATTTCAATAATCACAGAAAAAGCTGCCACACACACATAAAGTCATCAATCATTATTTACTGAACGGAAGGATCTTACACAGTCTAAGAATATCATTTTTAAGATCTGAGTAATGTTTAACTAGGTTCAGTGATAAAGGTTAAATAAATTTAATATTAAAGTCATTATTCAACTATTATGAAAAAGTTACTTTCCATTGGAAAATTATTTCCAGAACATCTTGACAATCAGCAGTTACTCAGAGCTCATTCTAGGCAGAAAAAAGGGCAGGGTGCAAAAGTTTAAAAAAAGGGCATTATTATTTTAAAAAGGCAATAATTTCTATGGGCTTTATACGTTCTATTAAAGAACATTGTCAATTAGTAAAAGAATAACTATAACAACAAAAAATAGCATAATATATATAAAAGAACAAAAAATAGCAAAGTAATCATATTAATTACTAATTTTTATTAATAAATTAACATATATATTGAGTAAATGGGCTAATTAGCTTAGTGATTTATTTAAAATGCATGCATATATTAATAAAATAATAAATGTATGTTTCTAAGTGTGTAGTTATGATTTAATAATTAAAATTATTAATAATTATGATTTAATGATAGTGGAAGTAACTGCAAACTTTTAAAGACAAGTGCAGCAAGGGGGTGTGATGGCTATTTTTCCTTTCCCATATAAATCTATGCATTGACAACAATGACAAACTAAATAAAAAGAGTTGAAAATAACAAAGGTTTAAGAAATCTATAGTAGAGTTTGGGGAAAAAACAAAGAAGGGTTGAGGAAAGAAAGGGCAAAATGGGTATAGAGTATTATATCAGGGCACTAATTTACTTCAGGGGCAACAGGGTGAATTCTTTTGACTAAAAGGGCAACAGGGTGGATTCTTTTGACTAAAAGGGCAACAGGGTGCTGCGCCCTGTTTACCCTGCCTAGAATGAGCTCTGAGTTACTGTAAAGCTTGGTTACTTTGGAACACTTTTTTAATATCTTCCTTAAACTAAAATTTTGAGCTATATACACACACACACACATATATATACAGTGATGGCCAAAAGTGTGGACATTTTTTGAAAGTTTCATGTTTTTCAACTTTGTGTGCTTGTAGAATATATTAATTTTCACTTAAATACAAACGTTTATATATCAAATTGAAGGTAATTTAATGTATAATTTAACAATTATTATATATATAGCGGGCTATTATTTTTTAAGACTATATTTCTATTTGCCGTATGCCTACTTTTTTTTCTCGCGGAATTTCTCAGAACACTGAAAAAACATTTACTATAATAGGGTTGTACTTTTGAAACCAAATTCATGTGATACTGTTACGGGCGAGCCCGGATCGCTGGTTACTTTGTCCTGCCACTCGCAATAGTTTTCAAAACTGTCTGGCATTTGCGAGGTCTTTACGCGATGATTCTGGAACATTAGACGTTCTGACATCTTTGAGACAATTCGAGAATTTTGGATATGAAAAGTTATATAAGAGGGGCAACGGAGTACAGTGGAGTTAGTTAGTCAGACTAAAATTTATCTCTGCAACCTGTCTTTCAGAGCATGTCGCTAAATCATCGTTTTGTCTTAACAAAAAGTCCATTCAATAGCCGAACCCGTCTTCTCCACTATTTCAACTAGTGAAGAAATCAGTAATAATACCATTGGATATACAGTGCTCGTTGAAGTTATTCATTCCAGCTCGAAACTTTGAAATCGTAGCATAGCGGACATTTCTATGCCATTATATTTATATATATATATATATATATATATATATATATATATATATATATATATATATATATATATATGCTGTTCTTGGATATAGGATGTCAAAACGCAGGAATTTAACAATTTTTAATTATTTTGAGAAAAAATCACGACCTAAAATTAGTGAGGTGACAGCATCTAGTACCAATGTAAGTTTTTTTGTTGAACAGTAATGTGATACTTCCGCTGAAGAAAAAGTTTTTAGCATAACAAAATCTGATGAATGTGATAGCGGCCCTCAAAGTGTTACTTCCCACCCATATGACATTGGACTTTTTTTCAGAAGATAGCACATGCGAGGATAAAAAAAAAACTGGATATACTAAAAAATTTTTGGGAACCCAATCCAGCATTTGCTTTACCTGAAAAAAGAAAATTGAAATTTCAGTACAAATGGCGTTATCCCTGGAAATGGCTTGCATATTCAGAGGTTAAGGGTGGTGCTTTTTAAATATTTTGAGTATTTTGCGCTCTAAGTGGTGCTGGTTCTCACAAGCAACCTTTAGGTCAACTGTGCGCAATGCAAAATTTGACAACTGGAAAAAAGCAGTAGAGCGATTCTCTGATCACGAGAAATGCTTTTATCAAGATGTTATTTAAGAACTAAAATTAATGCGTGAAAATGCCACTGAAATATTCAGCTCTTCTTCTCTTATGCAAACAAGCATTGGATCTTCTATACAAATCCTTAGAATAATGGGAAGACAGAAAAGTCACGCTAATTTTCCCTCATCGACACAAGAAACATGCTTCAGAGTTATTTTATTTTATAACCGTCGCTGAACAGCCGACCCAATTTCATGGGTTTACGACTACTAATGTTCAACTCCGTAGCCTTGTAATTTTGAACCAATCCAGAAGACAAGGAAACTCCTGGATCAGTACCCCCAGAGGTATTGTTTTGTTATGGGAACATAGAGGACTTTGAAACTCGACAGATTTAACGTGCATCAGTCACCATTTACTACACGGGGAGTCTTCGGTCGGCGAGGATCGAACCCACGACCTCTTGGACATGGGCCCAGCGCCCTACCGACCAGGCTATCCCGGCCCCGCTTCAGAGTTATTGTATTTATTCCATTTATAGAAAATTTTATAACACAATTAGACTTAAGATTTGTATCGCATCGTGATATTTTGAAAAGAATTCAGTGCCTTCTTTCTGCCGATCCTTTCATTTGCCGACCTTCAAACATAAAGGCTTTTGAAGCACTAGAGGAATTTTACGCTCAAGATTTGGATACCTGTAAAGAAAGCCTTAAGTTTGAACTAAAACACTGGTATAAAAGATTAAAAAAGATTAGCGAAGACAGAGGTAGTGTTCCAAAAACTGCGTCAGATGCTCTTGGAATGTGCAATAAAGATATAACACCTAACATTTTCAAACTCCTAGAAATATTGGTCGTTTTACCCGTTTCAACGAGTGCAAACGAAAGATCCTTTTCGACTTTGCACCGTTTAAAGACTTATTTACGCAATTCAACGGGTAATAATAGAATGAACAGATTGGCGCTCTTCAACATTTATAGAAAATTTACCCCAGCTGTAGAATACATTTTAAACAAACTTGCAAAAAAAAAACCCATCGTTTGGATATTATTGTATAAATCAATACATTTTTAGCGTGTTTGTATACTGGTTTAATTCCCTATTTGTTGGTAAGTTATTTTTTCTTATTTCTTGGTCAAATTTATTGGTTTTCTATAGAATATTCACATTCATACGGTTATTATTTAGGTACATTATGAGTAGTTTTTTCTGGCTTGATTAATTCTAATTTTTAATAAAAATAAAATATTTTACCTCTTACTGTATAAAAAAAAATTATGTTCTTAAACTTAAAAAGTCAAATCAAAATCTAACTAAACAATGTTGTCTAAATAAAAAGTCAAAATTGTCCAGCTGTATAAATTAGGGAAATAATAGTGCTTTATTACATACTCTAATTTCTTTTAGTAGTTTCAGAAAATTATGAACACCCCCTTGAAAAAATTCTGCGTAGGCCAATGATTCAGGATGCCATCAATCACTTGAATACGGCCCACACCGCCTGCAGACATACATGCCCAAATCATGACATTTGTTGGGTTTTTTGTAGTTGCTTCAATGCAAACAGGATGAAGTGCTTCACCTACTCTACGTCTCACGTATTTTCTACCATCACTACCAAAGAGTGATATTTTACTCTCATCGCTCCAGATTACTTGCTTCTATTGATTTTCTGACCATTTAATGTGTTCTTTTGTCCACTCAACTTTTTATTTACGTTGCTTTTGATTTAAATATAGCTTTTTCCTTGGAATTCTAGCTTGTAGTCCTGATAACCTTCTTATTGTTCTTGAACTTACTTGAACATTCATTTCACATCTAATGGCATCTGCTGAAATTTTTCTATCTTGAAAGCATAGCCGCTTAATTTTTCTTTTGGCAGTAGCACTTGTGCATTTTTTTCGGCCTGATTTGGCTTTATTTTCCACTGATTTCGTTTTTTCATAACGTGAACAGAACTTTCGTACACCAGAACAAGTCACTGAACCACCAACTTGTCTTGCAATTTCAGCATAAGAGAGGCCATTTTTTCTCAATATGACGATTCGGCTTCTTTTTGTAGATGTCCAATTAGTTCTTGTTGATGACATTGTTTAAATTTAGTTTAATTAAAAAAAAGGACTTTAAATATTCAAAAACAGCAATACTCTATTTAATTGTACTAGTATGCATCATTTGGCAAAATATTTCCACAACAATAACTCTTTTAGCATCCAAATAACCTAAACTATAGTTACAGACATTTGATTCGTCCTAAGAACAGTGTTTGTGATTGGCTAGTACTGTTTTACTACAAAACACGTCCTTATTCAAAAAGATTTGTGTTTGTTTGTTCTACTAAAATGAGCATAACTTTTTTTGTAATACAGATATTTTAATTCTGTTTCTGTTATTAAATTCCACATTAAATTACTTTCATATTAATATATAAACTAAGTAATTTAATATTCAATTTAAGTGAAAATTAATACATTCTACAAGCACACAAAGTTGAAAAACATGAAACTTTCAAAAAATGTCCACACTTTTGGCCACCAACTGTATATGTATATATATATATATAAGATTAATTGAAGCTTTTTATGTTACATATGTATTTTAAATATTTTGTAATAATATTAAGAAGAAGGTTATTAAGTTTTAATATAGATCGTATTTGTAACATCAGTCACTAGACTTAACTTGTTCACTGTTTTTTATAGTTAAAATTTTAGTAAAATTTTTTATTATGCGACAAAAGAAAATCATACCCTGATAACTACAAACATATCACTCAGCTGATTGATAGTGTTTAGAACATTAATGATTATGGAAACATTATAGCCCATAGTTGGTCAACCTGCCGTGTGAGTGAAAGGTTGCACACATTTTATATAAGGGATACAAAAGAAAATTTCTTTTATTCTCAAAGTTTATTTACTATGAATTCTTTTTTAAAAGCAAATGTCTTTGTAAATACACAGTGATGGTTATAAATAAAATTTTATTTACTTAAAATTGATATTGAAAATGTGCTTACGATTACAAAAAATGAAAACAAGTAAAAAAAAAAAACATTTGTGTCAAGGAGTCACTCGCAAATGTATGAAGCAAAAGCTATTGTTCAGTTCGAAAATTCCAGAAATGAATTTAATAAATCTTTCTATAGATTATTTCATCATCAGATGCTATTATTGACAACTGATAAGGATAAACCAGATGTTCTCATCTCACAAATGTCACAGTTAACTGCTGTTGATGCATTTTGTCAAATAATTGCCTCTTTCTAAAATATTGTGAACAAGGCTGACACTCTAAAAAAAATTTAAGACTGAACTTATTATTTGTCCAATTAACACGATCTAACATTGTACCAGAATTTTCAAAAATTTATAGTTCACTGGCTCCAAAATTATCTTTCCATAATAATGGCACATATATTAACTCAATGATTTGATAATTCTTTTTTCATTTTGTTAATTCATTTTTTCACTGCAAACAAGAAAAATATAATAATTAATAGTTAACCTTGTAGATCTTTTTACACTAATCACTGGCTAATAAATCACAAATTTTTTCATGAAGCTATTCTATATCTACTTTTTTTTTCTTTTTTTTGCTTCATCATGATTTGTTTCTAGTCCTATCTCTATACATGTATTTTAAAAAATAATCTTAACTTTGTTCAGCATTTCACAAGGTTAGGAGAAAATGAAAACAAATTTTGTTTAAGCAAGTAGGCGCTGAAGTTCAATTAATCCCATCCTTTCATTGATGTGAAACATCATTACTAGATCACTTAGCAATAATTATGAAAAATAACAATGTTTTCATTAAAATGTAATATTTGTATAAGATAAACTGGAAAATAAATAGAAAATATTTGTATGAGATTAACATTTTTAAGGAAAAAAGTAAATTTTAATTTAAAGAAAAGATGGAAAAGTGATTAATTGATGATTTCAGTTTCGAGGACTGAAGAGCGACACCCACGATTGTGAAGGAGATTAAAAATCAAGATTCATAACATATTTAATGGTTTGTTTGCTATTAAGGGTACAGAAATAATGTACAGAGTATCAAAAAAAATTTATTAATCATTTTCATACCCAATGACTATTAAAAAACAAACAAAAAAACTACTAAGGATATATGTAGGTGGTCGATACTATTATTAGGTAGATACTAAGGATACTTTTAAAACTAATAAAGCAATTAAAAATAAATTGCATCCACTCATAAAACCAGTTTACTCAAAGATAATTTCATGCAAAAAAATTATTTTTCTATAATTACAATCTAAAGTTTCAACTGTTTTTATTTAATAGGAGCAGAAAAAAATTTTAATGAATTATTTTTTAAAAGATAATTTGATGTGGTAATGAAGAAATATTAAAGCGACGCCATTAATATGTAAATGTGGTTAACTTACGATTCATATTTTTTCAATAATTACCAATTGCTAATCTTAATATTTTTTTTAATTATAAAATATGTTTCCGTTTTAGTCACCTAAAACTTCATTCGTAATCCAGGGAAAAAATGAAACAACTTATTGAATAAAAAACATATTATTCAACACATGTAGAGGTTTATGTTTCTGATAGAATGGGATCATTCATCAGCTTTTTTTCATTTTATTTTTCAGTTTGATCTTTCAATAATTGATAACAAGGCAAGAGTGAAACAGAGAATGAATTCCTTGTAAGTGCAACCTTACCTTGGCTATACTGTATAAACAAGGTGGGTTTCAAAATGTAGACAAATGAAACACTGTTGATAAGTCCCTTTTCAAGAATGCAATAAAGTTATTACTGCACATTCTTTGCATCTCGAAGATAAATTTAATCTCAATAATGCAAAATTGTAACCACCCCTGTCACATCAGCTCATCTTTATACCCAGGAATCTTGTTTTATTCAGATGAATGCAGATTCTCTTGTTAACGATATTAGTTTTGCACTACCCCTTCCATGGCACATGGAAATGCATTTACTCTCATTTGCCTCTACTTTCTGTTGAGGTAATTAATAGTTAGCTCTAATTAATTAGCATTTTGAAGTCATCTCCAGAAACCATCAAGATTCACACTTAGGACATGAAAATCTCATCGTTATTCAGGGTTACATAACTAGTTCTATAAAAGGCACAAAAAATGTTTGTGCATATTTTTTGAAGGCTCAGAGCAGGAAGCTTCTTCAAAATGCAGAAAAGTTCCCAGCTATGCCAAACATCATACCAGGATTTTATACTTTGACAAAAAGACAAAGGAAAACTAAACTGAGCAGAATATTTACAAATAATTTTAAGATCAACTATCTAACTTTTAAAACATTGAAACTCATGTGAAGAAAAGTTTAACAATTATTAAAAACACATTACTTACCAGAAAGGAAAGCAAATCCTAAAAGCAATCCTAATCTAGTGGTAGTATTTTTTCCATCATCTCTTGTACTCATCAAAGCAATCATACATCCAAATGAGCCAATGGCACTCAAAAAACCACCCTATCAAAATAATTTAAATAAATACCCATATCTGCCAACATTGGAGAAATAAAATAACGGAGATTATATAAGCAATATTTTTTAGGCTACGCGTAAAGTTTTGATAGATCATACATAATCATGTAGTAAGTCAAAATTAATATATATGTACATAAATCTAAAGAAGATATTTGTAAACCATTATTTATAATTACTTAAACAATTTTACTTCAGTCGACCCAATTTTGGGTTTCCGACTAATGTTCAACTCCATAGCCTTGTAATTTTTAACCCAATCCAGAGGACAAGGGAACTCCTTGATCAAGTATTGGGACAATTTTGCCTTCAAGGAGGACTTTTTGATGGAACTAACACGCATTTGAGTTGCATGGATAGGAAAACAACGAAAACATCCCATGGTTAGTTTGATGGCAAGCCAAGAGGACTCAAACATGTGATCCGTCTACCACTGAGGATAGTTTACACGAGCAAGGTGGATGCAGGGTTTGTATCACCAGTCATTGCTGAGATTCAAACTCAGTTCACCTCATTTGAAGGTCGACTTAAACTATTAACATGCAACATACAGCAGTACTGGCAATGGCCCCAACTGTTGAAAAATTAGAGAAGCATTTTTGCCCTTAGTGGATATTTTATCACCAAATCATTATTTTTTTTTAAAAATTCTTCAACAAATATGGAGAAATTTGAGAATATCGGGGTAAACAGGAGATAGTTGTAAAATACAGGAGTCTTTGTTAAAAAGCAGGAGACTTGGCAGGTACGCAGGCATAAAAGTGGGGGGGGGGACAAAGAGTTTGAAAATATATATCTATTTCAATCGTGGGAAAAAAAGCATATGAAACTATTTGTACAAAAAGAAAACTTTTAAATTATTTAAGTACAGATTTAACATAGCAATTATTTATTATTTTCTCTCTGGAAAATCTCATTGCATTTTTTAAAAATACAAATATTCTGATCAACAATTTACTTACCACCCATTAGGCAAAACTTTTTCACCTCTTATGAAAAACTTAATGAGAAAATTCTACTTTCAGGGCAACTAGATTACATAAAAGCAAACATTTTAAGATTTAGAAAAATTAACACTTAACTTAATAAATTCATTTTCCAGTTACAGGCTGTTGAATGGAAATGCAATATCATATAAATTTAAGGCAGATTATGCAACTTTCAAGAAACACCAGAATTTTTAATTTTTGTAAATTCATATTGATATTGAGAATTGAGGAAAATAAGTATTGCAATACATTTATAAAGGCAGATGTGATGCAAAAATGTGTTTACTCCAGAAAGAAAAAGTAAATTGTGTGAAAGGTGAAAAAGTGATATACCTACATAAATACATAGTCAATACCCTTAAAGTAAATTTTAAGAATATAAACTATAAAAACTTACTGATAGAATGCCTGTAAAAATATGAATGAATGCACCAAAAGCAGCAGAAAGAGTTGACAAAGCCACACATGAATAAACATTCTTCATATGTGATTGAAGTTGAGGTTCCCTAGTCAAGAATAAAACAACTCAATTAAAATATAAATAAAGAATAAAACACTTTTAGCTATTTTACCTTTATAAAGAAGTAGGCTTTTAAATGGATCACAGGCATTTCCCACCACTCCAAATCCAATGAAATCCTAAATTGGAGGAAGTAAATTGTGTTTTGGCAAACTATTTAATAGTAATTTCCCCAAAATTCATGTGTATCCCAGACACTCCACAAAAATTTAAGTTTTACCCAGAAAATAAACCAGACAGCCATTTTTACCACTAGCAGCTACAAAGAAAGTAGAAACTGTTCTTCTCGCCCCAATGCTCATTGACATCATAACAGGAAATTAAGGACTGATTTGCACATCGAAATCTGGGATATAACAGAAAAAATAAAATAGGAGTACAATAAACAAATTTATTATCAATATTGTGTAACTACAGTTTTTAAATTTTTCGTTACATATATAGATATTTGTTTTAATTTTTTTTAATTTAGTAAATCTTTTTTAAATATTTTTATTGTTATTTATTTTTTTTTATTTCAAGTCTTATTTTTTCATTGTTTCAAGTTAATGGTGGTTAGTTAATGGTAACTAGCGATATTTTTTAGGCTACTAGTAAAGTTTTAAAACATCATGTACTTACTTTTAGCAAAGTAAAAAATTTATACATATATCTTAATCTAAAGAAGATTTTTTTTAAAACCATTATATCTATAATTACTTAAACTATTAACACCCAACATACTACAGCACCATCTGTTGAGGCAAAAAATTATTTTTGCCATCAGCAGATTTTATCCCAAACTTTTTTCTTTCTAATTTCTTCAACAAATACAGAGAAATTTGAGAACAAACTGGTAAAAAGGAGATAGTCGTGAAATACAGGAGTCTTCATTAAAACGAGCAAATTTTAAACAGCATTTGATAAGAAAAAAACACTGATGAGTGCAATGAAACAGCTTATGGTTTGGTTATACCGGGGACAGGGAATACCAGAGAGTGGCACTTAACCTTAAAAAAACATGAGTGTACGATTAACCAGGCAATGGCTCTCAATTCTCTTGATTAATCCAATCATTAAAAATAATAAACAGTGGAATAGCAGCATTCGATACACAAATATTTTCATTTATCGGAAGGACTGTAATAATTCTCTCTACCATTTCTTCATTACACATGATACTGTTCTTTACTTCAATTTTTAATGCCATGACTTTTCGAAATATTTGAAATAACTGCTTTGAACTGAAATATTATTACTAAAACAGTTCTATCACAGATAAAATTCTGGTGGGGAGTACTGTAGCGTATATCTACCGCTACAAAAATACGATTCCAATTCTCTAGTAGGATATAAGCCATGTTAACTCGATTCTATGTATGGGTACCTTTTCAAAGATTAAGGTTGACATTTTCGATAACGTTACATTGGTGACCTATGAGCATCATGTGAACCGACCTACCTAGGCAGAAACGCCCACTACAATTTGAAAATGCCTACTTCGGTGGATGGTCCACATTGAACATTTGACTTGCTACTTGTGACAGCGACAGGCTCTCCTCAGGCTGTTGCTTATCTGTCTCGATTACATGCAACGTGTACACTCGACTGCTAAAAGCAACACAGGAGCTCCCACGACTGTGAACTTAACACAGCTCTCCCCGCTTCTCACAAAAACAGCAATGAATCAACTAGTGGTATCTGTTTATCAAATTCTATCACAGATATAATTCTGGTGGGGGAGTACTGTAATGTATCTACCACTACAAAAAATATAATTAAAATTCACTAGTATATAAGACAAGTTAACTTGATTCTATGTCAGGGTACCTTTTCATAGATGAAGGTTGACATTGTTGATGTGCCACCTCCCACACTAATCCTACCTCGACAATTTTTTTACCTCGACAAGCATTTAGACAGTAAACTTCAAATTTTTCTTAAATATATTTTGACCACTACTATATTTAAAAAAATTAAGCAATTATAGAAAAGTGCAACAATTAAATTACTTACTAATGAAAAATATATCAAAACTTTACAGTAACTAATTCAAGAGAAAACTTACCTCTACTTCTTTCAAGAATAGCGATATTGGGTTTTAAAATTGTGTGAATATGAATCGTGATACTGGATTTTAAAATCACGTGAATATGAATTGCGATATTGGGTTTTAGAATCGTGTGAATATGAATCACGATATTGGATTTTAAAATCGTGCGAATATGAGTCACGCTGTTGGATTTTAAAAACACGAAAATACAAATTGCGATATTGAATTTTTAAATCGCGTAAATAAGAATCACGATGCATAATTTTTAGACCACGTGAATACGAATCGCAATGAGTAATTTTTAAAACGCGTACAAATATGAAAAACAATATCTAATATTATTACAACTGTGTGATAACAACTCACAATATAGGATTTAAAAATGCGTGAATACGAATCGCGAAGTTGCATTTTAAACTCGCCAGAATACAAATCGCGATATTGGGTTTTAAAAACGCTTAAATATAAAATGCGATATTGGATTTTTAATCTGAGTGAATAGGAATTGCTAGTATGATATTTAAATCGCGTATAAATATCGCAACACGTTAGTTTTAAATCAGTTAAATACGAAAATCAATGATTGATATTAAAATCGTCTGATTAAGCAGTGTTTTCACTACAGCGCGAGAATACAAGAATTTTGCATATTTTTTTTCTTTCCTCGCATTACAAAATTATTAACGTGAGAAGTTCGCGCACCATTTTT
Source organism: Parasteatoda lunata (assembly GCA_949128135.1). Taxonomy (NCBI): domain Eukaryota; kingdom Metazoa; phylum Arthropoda; class Arachnida; order Araneae; family Theridiidae; genus Parasteatoda; species Parasteatoda lunata. The sequence goes on from OX421970.1 coordinate 126,364,257, forward strand.
CACACACATTTTTCTGCAACCACGTGTTCACTGTAGGTAAGGTTTCTTCATGTAAAACGTTTAAATTTTTTGTGCCTGAATGTAAGATGGACAAATACATTAAGACAAATGTAGAAACGGTAAAAACTAAACAAATACGGATATTTAATGGATATGGATCAAATACTAGCATGAAGTATGAACTTGGAGATAACTTCAACGTACTTTGCGATTTTATGGCAGAAATAATTTAAAAGCCTATGCTGGCTGATGTAGAGGATAGGAAAGTGTGTGCACAATGCTACAAATTTAATTAGTGTTTTCGAATAATTCAGCATCTGTTGCAAGGTCATTTAGCATCCAAAACCGGATTAAGACAAAATATCGTAACAGATTGACTGATGAGCATTTGAGCAACCTAATGAGAATAGCTGATGAAAAAGTAGATATTGAACATTTTTCATATGATGATGCAGCAAAAATATTTAATGCCTTAAAAATTAGAAGATGTTAAAAATGTTTTTTATTAAAGAAATTTTTTTTTCCAAGTCTATTTGTGTTTTTTATTTTTTTTTTTTATTTTTAGAAATCTCACGGAATTATTTGAAATCTCACCCCGTTTTGAGAAATTCTCACCCATTTTTTTTTTCTGTAATGAATACACTGGATTAAGTATCGCGATTTTAACAGATTCCGGCGTAGCTCCTAATATTTAAAATTCCGAAAATCAGCCAAACAACGAACCGCCTAGACTCCTTTCCACTCCACAGCGGAAGTCGCAGTAATCCGACTATCGTTCGGGTGGCTTGGGTTTCTCTAATTCGACTCCCCAAAAATTTTAATTTTAGGAACATGGTCGGAAATTTTAAAAATTGGGAGAAAAAAGCGGATTTCCGCTTTTTCACGGAATCTTTCATCCCTGTATTTTACAAAGCAGAATTAATTTACTAATCAGGGTCTGTCTAGGTTTTTCTGAGAGGTACCTATTTTTTGAAAATTTAGACATAGTTTGTGAAAAATTAAAAATTATATTAAAATATCAAAACAAAAATATGGTAAAAATGTGGATTTATCGTTTCTTAAGGGATACAAAAATAGAATTTTAAGAAAAATTATTTTGTGAAATTACAGTTTTTCTTAAAGTTGAATTTGTGAAGGTACCGCTAAACCGTAGTAAATTTGGCCCGGACAGACCCCTGCTAATAAATAAGAAACAGATAAAAATTTGATTGAGTTTTTATTTTAGTAGCTTTTTAATGGTAACGGAAGGACAAAAAATAACAGAAGGACAAACTATGGAAACGGAAGGATCTATAAACGGATTTAGATCTGAACTTTTAAAATCTTTAGAGTGAAATAAACAAATCTTGTTAGTATTAAAATTCAAAGTATAGATATATAAATAATATTTTTAAAAAAAAACTTTTTTTTTAAGATATCGCCTTAAAGGTTTTGAAAATTTCTCTAGAATTGTATTTAACTATTTTCTAACTACATGAGGTAAGTATTTTTAGATCATTCTAATAATTGGTCAGAAAGATTTTTTGACCAATTTTTTTAATTTTTGAAGGCCATAATAAGTGGATCGATATTTTCGTATCAAATTGTATTCCAAACACTACCACTGTGCCAAATTTGGTTTAAATCCAACAGGATATGGTAAAATTTTGTCAAAAATTGCGGTAAATGACCCTGAGAAAAGATTTCCGTATCGTGATCTGCGGTAGAATAATCACCAGCGAGAAGTTTAAAAAAATAAAACTATTTTAAAAATGGGATAGGGGATAAATTATGATGTCAATAAACAATTAGTTAAAAAAAAAAAAATACCTACTTGAGAATTTATTGTACCGACAATTAGAAATAAAATAAATTTTACATCCACATAAACAGTGATTATCAAATGCATGAAGCAACATGCAATTGAAAGTAAATAAATTATACAAAACAGAAAATATAGAAATCCGCCATTTTAGGCACACTTACATTTTAAGATTTAGAGTCTTGAAAAACGAATCCATACTTGGTGTAGACATTTCGAAAAAAACAGTTAAACAATTTTATTAAAGAATCAGCCTCGAAGGCCAAACTAAAGTAACTGCTAAAAGAACTCGAGCAAATTCTAGACTTCGAACAAGGATGAGGAAATAGGCCTGTTTTTTTACTTAGCACACGTAACTTAAGTCGAAAGATAATGACGTCATCTATCACAAATGAAAACAAAATCTGTACATTGCCACTACCATTTGAAATTCCAAACAATGACAGTCACTTGTGTTATAAATCGAACATTCTATCAGCGAGCCTCATGCTTTTTGTAATCTGGCAACTCTTCTTACAAAATTCACATTAAATACTTACTTAAAATAGCTATCACTTTTATTTTGCTAATAATTACAACAACTCGAAAAAATTCGCGAACGCAACAATTCGCGATCGCAACGGTCGATCACGCCATCTAGCGGGAGCCTGAAAATATCAGACATTAATTTATTTAGTTCCATCAAAATCATTGGCAGAATCAGACGTCATTTTCTTAGCAGCAAATACGAAGCAAAATTTCTCTAAGGAAAAGGCCGAAGAACTTAAAAAAACTCTCCAGAATATTGGTAAAGCTTTCAGAAAAAGAACACGCCAAACCCCAAGTAGCACTCAATATCGATTGATCTCGAAAAAACTTCGCTTACGACGTCGATCGATATTCTTCCGAAACATCGATCTATGTAAAAACGTCAGATTTTTTTTATATTGTACGACATTGTAAAATTTATATAGATCGATATCTCAATAACGCCGTAGAATGTAGAGTTTGAAAAAACCATATTCCACGGCGTTTACAGATACAGTAGAATGTCGATGAATATTTTTATCACGTTATTCGTAAAACAAATATTAATAAGCATTTAAAGATGCGGCAGAACGCCGATCGATAATTTTAATACGTTATTCAAGAAATTTTTTTCACTGGATATTGTAGGATATAGGTACACGTCTGTTAATTATTTTATATGGTTTTGCACTTCAGATTTCATTTCGCTAATTATACTCCAGGCTGTACAGTTGCAGATTTAATTAATTTGATTTATAATGAGTAAAAAAAAATCCTTCATTTTTTGTCAAGGATAACTTGAAAAGAGCTACATGCTCTGCCTATTTAGCAGAAAATTAATCATTTCCTAGCATGCTAGACAATAAGCATTCTGCAAACTAGTGAGCAAAGATTTAATATTGCCTCAGAATAAAATATCTGCAAGTATTTAAGTCATACTTTCAAAGTTCAAGGTGTGTAGCCAGATTTTTCAAAAAAATAAAATAATAATAATAAGCACCCAAAAATATTTTTAATCAGTTTCCAAACAATAAAAATATATATATAATTAGGACTTGAGCAGTAATAAGCTTAAAAATTAATTAAGTGTAAAATAGGTGAAAAGGAATAAGTGTGAGCACTGTAGATGGAATGTAAGAAGTGAATATTAATTTAAGGCATGATAATTATTTTCAGCTCAACTATGATTTATAAATCAAAGACAATTTGCTTGTTTAAAAATTACCACATTTAACATGTATGTAAATTAGCTTTCTTATTTTTTAGCATTTGCAAGGTACATTTGATCTTCAGACAGGATTCAGTCACTGAAAATTAATAATTTAATATATTGCACAATAGCACTAAAAACTCAAAAAATATTATAATTTTATGGGTTCAATAAAATTTACACTTCTGATATGAACGTGCTTTGTAATATAGAAGGTGTGAATGCCGAGGAATAAAACAAAAAGTAGCTATGAATATTTTATTTGAATAAACATTTAAAAATTTATTAAAACAAATTGGCACATTCTTAGGTCTCCAAGTCCAAAGAATTGGTCACGTCAATTATCTTAGGTTTCCGTCCTTCCCAATCAGTGGCTGAAGCAGACCTTCCCAAATTTTTCCGCAAGCTCTTGGTCTCAAAGCGTTCGAGAACTGTAGCTGGAAGCAAAACATTGAGTAATATTATAACATTTAAAAAATAAAAACTGAAAGACTAACAAAACACAATTTATTAATGAGTATATAACGAAACTTAGAGAACTAAATTGAATAAGGGCTTTGAGCAATGATTCTCAAAATTTTTTTGTTTTGTTGTTACGGCACTTTTAACCATTTCGAAATTTGACGGCACACAATGAAAAAAATTAGATTAAAAGTTGTTTACTTACCTACAACACACTGTGTTAAATAGTTTGTGATAATAATAAGTACTACAAAAGCACGTTTATTAAGGGATTATTATTTCTTTTGAGTGATTTTTTATTAGTTAGTAACAGTTATTTTTTCTTCTTCTTTTTGCTAGTTATTAATTGTTAGCTTGTTTTCTATAGTTATTAACTGTTATTTTTTGTGATTTCTTGTTTACTAGTTTATTGCTTATTATTAATTGTTAGCTTATTTTTTTTGTTAGTTATCCTTTCCTAATTTGTTTTTTTATATAGGGGAGAGTCGGGTACCCCCGACCAACGTCAATTTCATATGTAGAGAATAATATTTTTTCCAAGTCAATGGGCCATCGGACAATAATTGTTATATTAAAAAAAGATTATTTTCAAAGTTTCAAGTATTTATGCAGCTGGTAACATGGTAAACAATAGTTTTTAAAATATGTTGAATACAGTTGTCATGATATTAAGAAAAATTGGTTGAATGTTTCGATTAAACCTCATTTTAATATTAAAAAAATAATTTTTTCTATACATACAGCATTAAAGTATGTAGTCTTAAGTTTAGTTTGCACAAAGAACGAAGTTTATTTGTGAAAAATTGTTCGAGTAATTAAAAATTTACAAAAAAATTGGATTTTGGGTAGCCCCGCTCACATGAATGTTAGGTATCACAGCCCACTTTTATTTCGTCGATAAATGTACGGTTCCAAAGATTTACTTAAATTAAATTATTTTCTTTAAATATTTAATATAAATATATATTAATATTATAATATATTAATATACATTAATAATAATAAAAAATATAACATTTGTTGTTAATAAATGATAGAATTCACTAAAAGTATATAAATATGTAATAAAAAAAATAATTTTGTGATAAAAATGATAAATAAGGTTTATCTATTGTCAATACATTGGTCATTTTCATTTACACCTGGAAAAACAATCAAAAAACATAATTTTTGTAACTGGGCGGGGCTACCCGACACATTTTGAAAAGAGCTGAAAACATGTTTTTTTAAATTTCTATTTTAAGTTAAACTATTCTTTTTTTGGTTTATTCTTTTTGTATTATTTAATTAAATGATAAAACAATAGAAACATACAAAAATCTTGATTATTACTCCATATTACACAGAAATATAAGCAATAGTCCTTAAGTGGGCGGGGCTACCCGACTCTCCCCTATTTGGTTTTTTTTTTAGTTATCCTTTGTTAATTTGTTTATTAATTGCATAGCTTACTTTAATGATTAAGTTTTATTTCCATCTGTAAGTTAATATTTAGCTTGCTTTCCTTAGTTAATTAATCATTTTAAATTAAAGTCATTAAATTTCCTACTTACTTCAAAAAAATTTTAAAACTATGCGTCAAAGACAATTTTAATTCTCTCATCTATTTTAAGATTGTCAGAGACAAGGCAATCGCCAACAAAGATGCTAACGCGGTTAAAGCTTAGAAAAATTATAAAAAGTATATATATATATACTTTTTATGAACATTTCAAGAATTTGGCAGCACAAAAAAGTACCGCGGCACAGCGGTTGAGAATCACTGGCTTAGAGAATCGACACACGGATCAAAAAAAGGCATGCTGCATTAGACACTGTTTTGTAAACTGACTGAATATTCAAGCGGCAATGCTGTATCTTTGATTAAATAATAAATCTTTAACAACAAAAAATACTATAATAAAAAGCTAGTCAGTTCAGCTTTAATTGTATTTCTTAATATTCAATTTTACTTCTATGTATTAAAGAAAATTCTCTTAAACTAATGTGAATACACAAAAAGTATTGAAGTTGAAAATAAGGTTTATTTTTAGAATTTAGATCTGATATTGATTACTTATGATTGCATATACTTAGAAGTATAATTAAACAAAAGCTCAAACTTATTATAAATACACTGCACTTCCAAATGCATTCAATTCCTTAATGTAACCGTTTTTTTTCCCTTCCTTCTACAAAATTACTTTTTTTTTGTGATCAGATCCAAAAACTATTGACTTACAACTGTGTTAGATTTAGAAAATTAAGTTTTTCAAGCCTCTCTCTCTCACTCACTCTTTTGGTTTGGATTTCTGAAACTTTTTTGCAATATTTGGTTTCCTTTACATGGGAAAAAAATTTTATTTTTTATTTTTCAAATAGAGAGAATCTCTATTAATTGTATGCTGCCTTTAACTAAAGCTTGTAAAGATAAATATAAACTGATGATATATATATTAATACATATTAAAAAATTGTGAGTATACACGAAAAATCCTGAATAAACTTAGAAATGTTAAGGATTAACTGCAGATCAATGTTTGTAAAATTTAATACAAAAAGGAGAGGAATTCTAAATATTTTGATTTATTATTAGCAATTGGAATTGTTATTCAGATTAAAAAATTTTTAAATTTTTTTTCCTTAAAGCATTTAAAAACTGGAAGGAAAAAAATATCACATATATATATTAATAAAAATAAATAATATTTTAATCAACAATTTTACCCAAACGACATTAGTGATGGCAGGCACTCTTTCAAATGACTTTTTTTCTTTTCGCCTCAGTCAAAAGGATCCAAAGAGCAATTGTAATTTTTTTGATCATAATAATAATAGCTCCATTTTTAATAAAATGCTTTCTATGGAGAAAAAATTTAGGGAATGATTATACTTACTAATACATAAACTAAATATATTTTTGTAAATATTATAACATGCAAATTTTTCATGAAAAATAAATTAGGAAAAAAAATTGAAAATACAAAATGTTACTCAAGGCTCCTAAATTTATACTAGTTTTCTCATCTTGCAATTGTTCTGTGCAGTGACAACAAAATAAAATAGTCTGATGTCATAATTTATTTACTTATTTAAAAGCTAAAAGGCTGAGTAGAGCAAAATATACACCTATGTTGGTGAAATTGCAACACAATGAAAGAACTGTCTGACATTTATTCATTAAATTACTGATAGTGGTATAAATAAACAAGTGCACTCATTTTCTAAATAAATTCTAATCATTTACGAGAAGGCATTGAGAATAAGATACAACAGTAACAAACTGAAAGATAAAACAGTAACAAATTATCACATCAAAATATAAAATTTCTACTTGATATATATTGTAAATAGATATCAATATAAGATTAGACATTACAAAATTAATTTCTACACATTAATTTTAGAATGAATCACAGCTAAGTTATAATCTTATTTAATAAGAATCACATATAGACCTGTTGTGTTATATATATACTTATACCATGTATATTTATATATATATATATATATATATATACCTGGTCTGTCTAGGTTTTTCTGAGAGGTACCCCTTTCGTGAAAAATTTAGACATAATTTGTAAAAATTAAAAAATCAACACAACAATATGGATTTATCATTTCTTACGAGACACAAAAATAAAATTTTAAGAAAAAGTATTTGCTGAAACTATATCTAATTTTATTCAATTATATGTAATTTTAATTTCACTTTCTATTAATTTTATTATAAAAACATGGAAGACCATTGAGTATTTATTTCAGTTTTTTATTAAAGTCAAATGAAATTTTAGTTTTTACTGATTATAAATATTTACTGGTTATAACTTTACAATTGGTACGATATATATATATATATATGTTTAGTAAATATATGTGCGTCAAAACGAAAAAATTAATAAACTTGTTCCTTTTATAATACTGTATTTATATTTTATAATGCTTGGGTTAAAAATGTGAAACGTTATGTATTTAACAGTAAAGAAGATTCAACCTATGTATTAGTGATTATGTGTTATTCAAACATAATAAAAAATACATATAATAAAATTAAAATAACTTTTCAGATTTATTTCTATTTTTAAGCTTATATAACACTTTTTAATAAATAAAAATATTTATACAGTAAAACTTAAAGTTTATGACCACAAAATGAAAAAACCCAATTTCCCCCGGGTTTTTTCAAAGCCTGAAAAACAATAAAATATTTAATTAGAAAAGCTTTGATCAATATTTTCTAATCATTATCTTAGAAACTTATAAGTTTTAGTTGTTGTGCTCTTATCCAAATTATACTTCAGTTTTTAAAGTTATTTTAAAGATTAACACATTTTGATATTATTTTTGACAATTAAATTTTCCTTTTTATCAATAAATTTTTTTAATAATTTTCTGCAAACAAAAAATTCTTTAAAGAAGTTTTAATAAACATATAAATCTCTATTTTGATTTTGAGCCTTTAGTGTCTATTTTAATTTTCCTTTAGTATACTCTTGTTACATAACAAACACATATCATACTTTATACATAACACATACCTTACTTGATATCTGACACATTTAAAAAAAAATTTTTAGTAGTAACGAAAAACAATCATTCCTGTACCATAAACTAAATCTTATATTAATAACTTTTATAAAGAGAATTATATTACAAGACTGGATTAAATTTAGGTAAATAGAATATCATTGTTTTCAGAAATTGAAAAGTTAAAACTTATTTCTTTTTTTAAAATTGTTTAATATTTTCATACTGCTTATTTTACTTTTAGACGTAATTTTAAAATCTATATAACCTTTTACAATTCGCTTACATTAATATTTTGATAAATTATGTATACTTATATCATATTGAGCACAATTTTTAATGTTTTAAAACGAATTAACTGTTAATAAGCTACAGAATTAACGTTGACAGACTTAATTTTTATGAAAAGTATTTATACACTCATAACTACAATGCTATGAACCTTGTTCACACAACAAATGACATTAGAAACATTTCATCTTACATAAAATTATTTACGAACCTAGTGAATTTATTTAATAAAAATTAGATAGATTGTAAAACATAACATTTAACATCCCAGCAAACAAGAAGTAAACAATTCAGAACAAACAACTTTGACAATAAATTTACGTCATTAATTAGAAATTATTCCGATAATATTTAAAATTAGCGAAAAGTTAAAAACTACTTACTTAATTATAATTCAAAACCAGCTACATATGATCTTTTATAATGGAATGTTCTTTCGGTAATGTAGGCTTAACCTAAATATAAAAGTGAAACATTGCAATTAGAAATGAAGACCTGACACGATATTAATAGAGTTTATATAAGTAAATAGAAGATGAATAAACTTTGCTTACCTAAATTAAATCAGTAAGGTGATTTTTGACGACAATATTACGCTAAAAATTCATGGATCATGGTAAAAACATGGATCGTAAAGCGCGACGTCAGAGCTGAAGATCACGTGACAAGCGGATAAACTTTGTTGATAGCAATACTGAGATCGCTTCACCTTCCAATCCCGTTCCATAAAGTTATCACGGCATTCTATTTTTTACTTTCACTAATATGAGCAAGTATAAAGAAATTTTACTCATTTTTATCTTTCTAGCAAATATTTTGAACTATGGAACTAAATTATATTTAATATAGAGTGTTTTAAGAAAAATACTTTTAAAGTTTTATTGACGGAATTCATTCAATAACTTGTTCACAGTATCTATATTCCTCCGCTTTCAAAATATTGATAGGAACGGCCACGGTATAGATCGATGTTTCTGTGCTACTTGGGACATTTGAAGAAAAATTCCTCAATTTTTAACTTCTATGATCGACAAACTTGCAACTGATAACTTCCGACTTCGGTATTGCATACCGTTCAGATGTGATTATTACAGTAAAATACATTCCTTCTCTCTCCAATTCATTACAAATTTAAGTGAAGTCAACATTGCTTTCTTCATTCCAATGAATAAATGTGAACGTACAGAACTGTAATAGTTATTGAATAGTATATACTTCTTTATAGAATAGTATATATTTCTGTATCTAAATAATTCAGAAAACGACAATTCGCGATCGCAACGAACTATAGGGGGCGTTGTTGTATGTGCCGAATCCCTGCGATTTCCATATGAACAGTCATTCAGTTACACTGGAGACGTCATTAATGTAGCATGTAGCATTGTAACGTTCCATCTTTATTGTGGCTGATTTAAATTAAAAAAGAAAAGTGTTTGTTTTCTTTCTTATGCAAACGAAAACAAAATGGTATCTCTATTTTTTTAGAGAAGGAACATCCAGAACACATCGGAAAAATATTTGTAAATAAAGAGAAAAAAATAGGTATATTCTTATAAGAGTTCAAACCTAATGCCTGAGAAATAGTTTTAATAAATTTAATGATATAACATGAAAGGCCCATTAAAATTTTAACGTAAAATAAAGAATGCTTACGAAACAAAAAAAAAAAAAAAACAAAAAAAGAACCGTTCTTTTTTTTGTCGCCATTTTTTAGTGTTACGAAAATGCGTCTTTGGGACTTGCCAAAAACAAAACAAGATGCAATTTTATTTTTTTAGGAGCGAAATATTTTATGGAGTGAAATATAAAGAAAATGTACCAATGTCCATAACATGAAACTTTATCTTAGTAAACGTCCGTTTTGGAAATGTTATTTCTTTTTGAATCTTATTTATTAGAGTTCATAATGGCTATAGAATCAGGTGAGAGAAAAGTTTGTTTTGAATCTATGCCAAACTCTATATCGGCCCATTTTCGACCGAAATCCGATTGACTACTTTGATTTTAAACAAAGTGTTTCATTTTAAGATTTTTTCCAAAAATTTTAAGTGTAGATTGGCGGCACTTAAAAATCTGCCAAATCTGTAGCTGTGGTTAATACGTAAGTACCAAATTTTTCTTCCATACTTTTCTGAATCTTATTACTTCAAATATTAGAATATGTAAGAAGTATACATAAACACATAATTTAATACCATTTAATTTTTCAAAAAAAGTATTTTGACAACATTTTTATCAAAAAATTATAAAATTATTATAACTAAAAAATGTAAAATAAAGAATTCTTAGGATAAAAACAATTTTAAAAATTCCTCATTTTTCAATAAAAACTTTTGTATTGTTTCTTTTTTTTTAATTCTTATAGTATTTAATCAGACGTAAAAAATCCATTTCGTAGAGAACGATCATCAAGTAAGAAAAAAAATTATTTACAAGCTAATTTTTTATTATAAAAATCAGAACACTTACCTGATTTATAAGTCCGGAGAATTCCAAAATGATATGTTCTTTGTCTGAAAACTTTATTCTCAAATAATATATACATAGTTTATCCCTTCATTACTTTTAGGTAACATACCACACATCAAAATTTTATAATTGTAAGATCTCGATATGAATTTTAATATGTAGATTAAAAACAGAATAGCTGAATTCTAGTTGAAATTCTTTCAAAACTAAAAAACACTTACCAAGAAAACGATAAAAAATTTATTTATAATCAGCACAAAAGATACTTTTTTAAGTAATTCGGATTATTTTTTATTGTTGTTTTCTGAATTATGTAGATACAGAAATATATACTATTCTATGAAGAAGAAGAATATTCTATAACTATTACAGTTCTGTATGGAATTCATTGGAACACATTTATTCATTGGAATGACGAAAGCAATGTTGACTTCATTTTAACTTGTAATCAATTGAAGACAGAAAAATTATTTTACCGCAATACACAGATCTGTAACAGCAAGTGATCATGAAATCATGTTATGTTGTTGGTAATAGAAAGGTAAAAATTATTGAGAAGTTGTTCTTCAAATGCTTGGCGTGTTCTACTTCAATGTTTGGCATGTTCTGATTAGTTTTTTCAAGAAGTTTTACCTTTTCTTTAGGGAAATTTTGGTTCTTTTTCGATGCTAAGAAAATGGCGTCCGTCATTGCCAATGGTTATGTGGGAACTAATGCCCGATATTTACAGTCTCCCGCTAGATGGCGTATCGAGTGTTGCGATCGCGAATAAAGTATCATCCGTATTACTTAAAATAGTATCATTTGTGCTGATTATAAATAAATTCTTTATCGTTTTCTTGGTAAGTGTTTTTTAGTTTTGAAAGAATTTCAATTAGAATTCAGCTATTCTGTTTTTAAGCTACATTGTTACGAATCCGCCACCTCCATCTGGCGGACAGAGCCAAAAACTCTTTTTTAGCTGTAACCGTAACGTTGAGTTTATTCTTTTAGTATTAGTTTCTTTTTCGAATTCTTGGGGAGCAACCGCTCCGTTCTAAATGATTACTTCTACGCTTTAATTGTAAATTTGTAAATATCTTCATCATTCAAATTTTCCTATTATTCTTTAGTATTATTCTAGTAATTACGTCTCCAGGTATCTATTAACAGGAAAATACAGTCTGATCCGAGGAAGAAGAAAGAACGATTTAAAGAAAGAGGTAAGCTTTTACCCCTTTATTTTATTGGCTTTAAATCGTTAAAGAACTGTAACACGTTTTAACATACATATTAAAATTCATATCGAGATCTTACAATTATAAAATTTTGCTGTGTGGTATGTTCTCTAAAAGTAATGAAGAGATAATCTATGTATATATTATTTGAAAATAAAATTTTGAAACGAAGAACATTTCATTTTGGAATTCTCCAGATTTACAAATCAGGTAAGTGTTATGATTTTTATAATAAAAAATTTTCTTGTAAATATTTTTTTTTCTTATCTGGTGATAGTTCTCTACAGAATGGTTTTTTACATCTGATTAAGAACTATAAGAAAAAAAAGAGACAATATGGAAGTTTTTCATTTCAATATGAAGAATTTTTAAAATTGTTTTTTTTTTTATCCTAAGAATTCTTTATTCTATGTTTTTTACTTTATAATTGTTTAATAAAAATTGTAGTTAAAATAATTGTTTTGAAAAATTAAATGGTGTTTATGTATACGTCTTGCATATTCTAATGTTTGAAGTAATATGATTCAGAAAAGCATGGAATAAAATTTCGGTACTTACGTATTAACGCCATCGCAACTACAGATTTGGCGGTTTTTAAGTGCCGCCAATTTACACCTAAAATTTTGTGACAAATCATAAAATAAAACTTCATTTAAAATCGAAACACTTTCAAAATTCAAAACACTTTATTTAAAATCAAAGTAGTTAATCAAAATTTCGGTGGAAAATGGACCGATATAGAGTTTAACATAGATTCAAAACAATCTCTTTTTTCTCTCGTCGCCATATGAACACTAATAAATAAGATTTCAAATAAAATTACATTTCCAAAACGTAAATTTACCATAATAAAGTTTCATGTCATGAGAATTGGTACATTTTCGTTTTTTTTTTTTTTTGTGAAATATTTCGCTCCTGAAAAAATAAAATTGCATCTTGTTTTTTTTTTTTTTTTTTTTTTGTTGTTTTTTTTGGCAAATCCCAAAGACGAATTTTCGTGGCACTAAAAAATGGCGTCAAAAAAGAATTTTTTTTTTTTCTTCTTAAGCATTCTTTATTTTACGTTTTTCGGTTCCTAAATAATGCCACAGTAATAAGCCACAATAAAGAAGGAACGTTGCAATACTGCACCCTACATTAAAGACGTCTCTAAAGTAACTGAATGACTGTTCATATAGAAATCGCAGGTATTCGTCTCATACAACAACGTCCCCTATAGTTCGTTGCGATCGCGAATTCATAGAAGGCGTTGTTATTTGAGAATAATGACTGCTAGCAGAAGAACACGATCACTTGCACTAGAGATCTCTTCAGAGTAGCATAGCATGGCAACGTTCCTCATTTATAGCGGCTTATTAAACTTTCTATTCGATCTGTCTCGTATGCCCCTGTCTTACAGGCACTGCTCACAACCATTAGTTTACTGTTGTTTGCCTAATGTAAGATGAATACAGCGTCACGAGTATACTCGATTCAAGAGTATACGGATTCAAGAGTATTGCGTTTTCCAGCACGGCAGTATTATATTGCATCTTGCCAGTATTAGATCATATCTTTTTGCTACCTGGGTAGTTACATTTACCATTCACTGGATGGATCTATTAGATTAGACCACAGGTGTTACTGGAAAAGTTATTCCGGATGAAGGTGGCCTTTATGATTTTAACAGCTACCATCACAAAGGAAAAACGGGAAGACTTCACAGAGAAGGGAGAATATCATCAGGCAAAAGAAATTAACACTGCAATTTTGAAACATGTGAAACCCTTGGGACGAAGTGTCTTTCGTTCACGTAAGAATTATCACAAAGAGTTTGCTGCCACTGGAGGCATCTCGCAATTTCTTCATTTGCTCATGGAACCCATTTATCATGTGTTCTAAAAGTCATTCTGTAATTTTTTAAAATTGTCTTGCACATATTGCATGCAATAAAAGCTTTTAAGCAAAAATGTTGTATTTATTTAACAATGCTTTTTTTTTAAAAAAAAAAATTGGATGGTTCTTCCTTATTTGAGTGACCTGAGCCTGACCCACTTGTTTAAAACACTTGCCGTGCCAACATTGAATAATTTCATTCCTCGGGGTAGTTGACGGAGGTTCTGTAGTTGATCCTACGTGTCAACTCATAAAACAGTTCGTATTCAACTCATTTCAAATGGCTCCTGACAAGTGGCAAAACCATTCATGTTGAACTGATTCAATGTTGGCAGCTCGAGTGTTTTGAAAATATGGGATAGATCCCCAATAAGGGGAAACAAACCCGTTTTCTTCTTCTTCTTTTTTTTTTTTTTTCGCTTTTTTATTTAACATTTAGTAGATTAACTGTCCGCACATTGGTCCACATGGAGTGCGTGATGGCCTTGCAAGTATTTCATCCAAGCAGCGGGCTTATGTTTCTGGCACCTTGAAGAACCGATTGCCTAAAGGTAAAGAGTAGATGATGCTCAAGAGCCACTATGACGATCAGTTCATCAGATATTTTAAAGTCATCAAAATATCACTGTTTGATTGTTTTTCTCAGCCATCTCAATCCGTAGCTCTTCAAAGTGCGGTATGAAGGTGTTCCTGCAATTTCCCGATCCTCCAATTCATACTCTATGAAGGGCATTAGATTTCTTTTCCCCAATTCATATACTGCCGGATCCAGTTCCTGTAGCAAAGGCATATCCAAATTTAAATCAATCACATCCGGCTCTCCCATCACTTTCACCTATTTCGGAAACTGGTCCCAGAGCAGCTGATCGTCCTTCAATAACAGCAGCTGTGAAGAAACGTATAGTCTGAGGTTCAACATATTCTATGACTAATACAGCTCGAGGCCGGGATAGCCTGGTTGGTAGGGCACTGGGACCATGTCCCCGCCGACCGAAGACTCTCCGTGTAGTAAATCGTGACTGATGCACGTTAAATCTGTCGAGTCGTTAAGTCCTCCATATTACCATAAGAAATATACATATATACTATATATATATATACTATATATATATACTATATATATATACTATATATATATACTATATATATATATACAAATGTAACACTGTGTTACTTTTGTCTCCAGCGCCAGAAAATATTTCTCAGCCAAAATTTTTGTCTGGTTCTGTCCTTGTGTATCATTTACATTCAAAGCATTCTTAGAAACATTCAGAGTATCACCATTCTAATAGATCTTGCAACACCACAAATGCCATGAAGCATCAAAACCCCCATGGATATTCGAGCATCCTGAAATCCAATAACTAGCAACTCCACCTTTCAATGCTCTTGTGAGGGATACGTAACTTTTTTAGAATCGGTATTTCGTTATGGCTTTGGAGTAACTATCATTACAAATATTAAATAACAAATCACTAGTATATAGGACATGTTAACTTGAATCCATCTAAATGTAACTTTTGATAGACGAAGGTTGACATAGTCAATAATATATATCCCCTCAATGGTGACCCAGACGTTATAAGAACTTGTCAATATTGATGGATGATCCACATTAAACAGTTGATTTGCTTAAAAATATACTGCTCAAAGAAAAGAAAATCCGGTGAAATAAAGTCTCCCTCACACTGGTCAATATACACTGCTGGCCACCCAAATTGTGACACCAAAAAATGCAAGAGATATCACAGCAAAATTTATTTTGTAGATAACATGTTGACCAAGTATCAAATTATTATATTTATAGACTTCTGTGAAGTGTGGTTCCGGCCAAAATAAGTAGCCAGAGTAGCCGCCATTGTTGGAGATCCCCGCTGCCACACGTCTCGGCATTGATTCAAAGAGACTTTGGATGTGTTCTTGGGGTACAGCAAACTAAGCAGCTTCGAAGCCAAAGTTGATCTGGTGTGGCAGCTGGGGATGTAATCCGGGTCAATCGTTGAGCAATCTTTTTTTTTAATAACGGCAGGCACTGAACTTTCGTTCTTCGCCATGGCAGATGCCGGAAGTGTTGCTCATTTATCGTTACCCAGTGAGCACCTGTGAACCAAAGTCACGAAGGCGAAACGGACGTTACCCTCGCCACACTGTCACAAACCCACTCATAAAGTGGTCCACATTCACACATCAGAAGACAACAGAGAGAGAGAGAGACATCCATGCCCAGAGCGAGATTCAAACCCGTGGCCATTGGCTTCTCAGTCAGACACGCTAACCACTCGGCCACCTTGCCGGCCGTTGAGCAATCATGGACCACATGTTTTCTATCGGCGAAAGATCTGGAGAGCGAGCTGGCCAGGGAAGAAATTCAATCTGGCTATTGATGAAGAACCCTTGGACAATGTGTGCCACGTGTGGTCATGCATTATCCTCCTGAAATATGAATGTGGGGTAGGTCTGAAGGTGAGGAAGGACAACTGGCTCCAGCACCTCGGAGACGTAGCGCTGGCTGTTTAAAGTGCCGACAATGCGTACTAGAGGAGTGCGAGAGTGATATCCAATAACACCCCATACCATAATACCCGGTGCAGGAAGTGTTGCGGTGCTTAACACACCTGTTCAGCATTCTCTCTCCACGGTGTCTCCAGACTCGAATGCGACCATCGTGGTGTTGCAGACAGAAGCGTGACGCGTCAGAAAAGACAATTTCATTTCATTCTGTCGTTAACATCCTTCTTTCATCGCACCATTGGCGGCGGAGATGTCTATGGTTCTGCGTCAAGGGTAGACGAAGCAATGGACGTCTTGCGGATAGACCACTCTGCTGTAAACGGCGTCGAATGGTGCGCGCAGTCACTGGACGATGCGTTACAGACTGAATGTGCTGTGCTATTGTTTGTGATGTGACTGAACAATCAGTCACTGCCATGTGCACAATGTGCCTGTCATCACGTGAAGTGGTGCACTGAGGTGGATGCAATCGAGCACGCCGGTCTTCGTACCCTCCTACATCCAACGATCACATATCCGCATTACTATTGTTTGGTTTCGTCCAACACGAATACTGATTTCCCTGAAAAATAATCCACAATCTCAGTAGGCCACTATCCTTCCTCTGTCGAACACGGATACTTGATGAAAAGATGATCGCTGTTTTCTACGAGGCATAATTGATGGTTTTTTGAAAAAAACCACAAGAAAAACACAACTGCCGAATTTGAAATCGTCGAAATCTCCAAGCCTTAAATAGCGCTTTGAAGTGGCGCCACAGGCACGTGTAATGTGCGTCTGAGCAGAAATTCTAATCATTTGCATATCTCACCTCCGCTAATGCATTTTGTAAATTTCATGTTATTTGCATACTTCCTTCAGTGTGTTGCATTTACGGTGGCCAGCAGTGTACAAAAATAAAGGATATAACGAGGATATAACGAGCAAAATTAATATAGATAAATAAACAGCATGAATCAGCTAGTAGTATCCGTTCATCGAATTCTATCACAGTTAAAATTCTGAAAGAGGAGTAATGTGGCGTAACTCCACTACAAATATTAAATAACAAATCACTACTATATAAGACATGTTAACTTGAATTCATCTAGAGGTACCTTTTGATAGTTGTATGAAGGTTGACATAGTCAATAAAATATATCCCCTCATGGCCTCCTTTTCACGATTGTTAAAGTGCATGCTTGTATCTAAAATTGTCTCTTCCAAACAGCTTTGTGATTCGCGATCGCAACACTCGAGTACGCCATCTAGCGGGAGACTGTAAATATCGTGCATAAGTTCCCACATAACCATTGGCAATGACGGACGCCATTTTCTTAGCATCTAAAGAGAACCAAAATTTCCCTAAAGAAAAGGTAAAACTTCTTGAAAAAACTAATCAGAACATGCCAAACATTGAAGTAGAACACGCCAAGCATTTGAAGAACAATTTCTCAATAATTTTTACCTTTCTATTACCAACAACATAACATGATTTCATGATCACTTGCTGTTACAGATCTGTGTATTGCGGTAAAATAATTTTTCTGTCTTCAATTCATTACAAGTTAAAATGAAGTCAACATTGCTTTCGTCATTCCAGTGAATAAATGTGTTCCAATGAATTCCATACAGAACTGTAATAGTTATAGAATATTCTTCTTCTTCATAGAATAGTATATATTTCTGTATCTACATAATTCAGAAAACAACAATAAAGAATAATCCGAATTACTTGAAAAAGTATCTTTTGTGCTGATTATAAATAAATTTTTTATCGTTTTCTTGGTAAGTGTTTTTTAGTTTTGAAAGAATTTCAACTACATTTCAGCTATTCTGTTTTTCAGCTACATATTAAAATTCATATCGAGATCTTACAATTCTAATATTTTGATGTGTGGTATGTTACCTAAAAGTAATGAAGGGATAAACTATGTATATATTATTTGAGAATAAAGTTTTCAAACAAAGAACATATCATTTTGGAATTCTCCGGACTTATAAATCAGGTAAGTGTTTTATAATTAATAATTTGCTTGTAAATAATTTTTTTTCTTACTTGATGATCGTTCTCTACAAAATGGTTTTTTTACGTCTGATTAAATACTATAAGAATTAAAAAAAAGAAACAATAGGAAAGTTTTTATTGAAAAATGAGGAATTTTTAAAATCGTTTTTATCCTAAGAATTCTTTATTTTACGTTTTTTAGTTTATAATTTTTTGATAAAATTGTTGTCAAAATACTTTTTTTGAAAAATTAAAGGTATTAAATTATGTGTTTATGTATACTTCTTGCATATTCTAATATTTGAAGTAATATGATTCAGAAAAGTATGGAAGAAAAATTCGGTACTTACGTATTAACCACAGCTACAGATTTGACAGATTTTTAAGTTCCGCCAATCTACAATTAAAATTTTTGGAAAAAATCTTAAAATGAAACACTTTGTTTAAAATCAAAGTAGTCAATCGGATATCGGTGGAAAATGGGCCGATATAGAGTTTAGCATAGATTCAAAACAAACTTTTCTCTCACCTGATTCTATAGCCATTTATGAACTCTAATAAATAAGATTCAAAATGAAATAACATTTCCAAAACGGACGTTTACTAAGATAAAGTTTCATGTTATAGACATTGGTACATTTTCGTTATATTTCACTCCATAAAATATTTCGCTCCTAAAAAAATAAAATTGCATCTTGTTTTGTTTTTGGCAAGTCCCAAAGACGCATTTTCGTAACACTAAAAGATGGCGACAAAAAAAGAATGGTTCTTTTTTTTTTTTCGTTTTGTTTCGTAAGCATTCTTTATTTTACGTTAAAATTTAAATGGGCCTTTCATGTTACACCATTAAATTTAGTAAAACTATTTCTCAGGCATTAGGTTTGAACTTTTATAAGAATATACCCATTTTTTTCTCTTTATTTACAAATATTTTTCCGATGTGTTCTGGATGTTCCCTCTCTAAAAAAAAAAAAGAGATGGCATTTTGTTTTCGTTTGCATAAGAAAGAAAACAAGCATTTTTCTTTTCTTAAATTTTATCAGCCACAATAAAGATGGAACGTTACAATGCTACATGCTATATTAAAGACGTCTCCAGTGTAACTGAATGACTGTTCATATGGAAATCGCAGGCATTCGGCACATACAACAACTCCCCCTATAGTTCGTTGCGATCGCGAATAGAGCATTTTCCGTTGGTTTTGGTGGAAGGCGTAGTCCATGAGCCTAATTAAATAAATACTCAGCAATTTTCACATCTCTTACATGATTTCTTAAAAAATAAATTAAATAGAAAATTCGTCCAATAAACAATAATTGTTTAGATGATCAGATCTATCAATCAAAATAGTAGTAGTAGTAGTAGTAGTAGTTCATTTACGTCGCACTAGAGCTGCACAATGGGTTATTGGCGACGGTCTGGGAAACATCCCTGAGGATGATCCGAAGACATGCCATCACAATTTTGATCCTTTGCAGAGGGGATGGCACCCCTGCTTCGGTAGCCCAACGACCTGCACGCGAAGTCGAGCACTTTACGGTAGCACAGTTTAACGAGGACCAATACCGCACACCCTCGGTCCCTACGCAGACTGATCCAAGTGGTGACCCACCCGCTCACTGACCGCAGCCAGTGATGCTTGACTTCGGTGATCTGCTGGGAACCGTGTCTTAACGATCAGTCCACTGCGGGACCAATCAAAATAGACAATTTTTAAAAAACCCTATTCACTTTTGCAAACCGTCACGTCAAGTATCGATGGCTGTGCTGTGGTCAGTAAGCGGATGGCCGACCAGTTTGATCAGCCTGCTTAAGAACCGAGAATGCACGGTATCGGTCCTCGCAAAACTATTCTATCGTGCTTGACTTCGCTCGCAGGTCGTTGGGATAAAAATTGCGATGGCATGTCTTCGAATCATCCTCGTTGATGTTTCCCAGACCGTCGCCAATTGTTTCCCAGGTTGTCGCATTGTGTAGCTCTAGTACGACGCAAATAAAGTACCTACCAACCAATCGCTTATGAAATCGATATATTTGAATCAAAATTTTCGATACTGCTCTATCGTTATCGCGCCTTTTCTGCTCTTAAAATTTCTGAAAGGATGTCTGTATGGATTATATATTGTTGAGAACTATAGAGACAGTGGTTTTATGTTAGGGCCAAAACTCTTTTAAAATTCTTTAGTTGTTTCATCTAATAGTAAAGAAGACATTTAATGAATAATTTCTTATGAGACCGTTCTTTTCGTAGGTTTTTAGATTTTATGAAAGTCTGGCGAAAAAATAAACAGCGCCTGGAATATGGGCATAGAATTAATAAACAGGGAAGGCGATCTGATTGTAAAATTGTTGAAAAACAAAGTATGCCGCTCGCATTGATATCAGACCCTTGGCAGCGTATGCAAATTCAAGATGTTAAACAAGATGAGGAGGTTTGTTCCATTTTACAATTATACGCTCGTCCGATCTTTTAATTTGCTGTAACCAAAACACATTTTGTTGATATAATTTAATTTCTTTCGTTTATCGATGTCACAATATTAGGAAGTGTACAAATAATCTTTTTCAATTCGAGCAAACTATCCAGAGGATAATATAATAAAGTTTCTCGGTCCTAATTGAACACTTCAAGCAAATTTGTGGTGCTAAAATATTAATTAAACTATTGGTTGTGGTTACAGTCCCTGTGGCAGAATTTGTTTGAGCTATCTGCGACAAAACTCTCTATCACTAATATCTTTCTTCTAGATACTTTTAATAATAATAAACATATATGTTACAAATTTAAAATAACAGAAGTGTGTTTACAAAAGTAACTACATAATTTTTATAAATAAAACATGTAATAATTTTTTATTCTAATTTGGGTGATATTTTCGGATTTTGTGGGGGTGGGGCACAAATTATTTCCTATTTCACATATTGTAAATAATTTTCATAATAAAAATTATAATTAAAAATCATGAAATCTAGCAGTAATGGCTAAAAAAAAATTGACAACAAAATCACACAAATCGGGTTACTCAGATGTGTGTTTCGTTTCGAGATTAGGTTGTTGCAATGAATAATATCGCATAAAAAATAATGGATGTAAAAACTATGGAGAAATCAATAGCAATAACTGCCAAAAATTCGATAGAATTATTGCCTTAAAAAGTAAATACTCAAATGCATGATTCGAATTTTCCACATTGTTTGAAATATATTGGGATATTTAAATTCCACGGGAAAACCGATATCAATATCTGCCGAAAATGGAAGCGAAACATTACATCCAGATCTACAATACTATTGTCGTAAATTGAACGCATCAAAAAGTGATTATCTAAATGCATGATTCAAATATGTGCAAATTTCTGTAGAAAAGACAAGTAATATTTTTTTTACTTACAAAAGAAAAATCTTTCTGCAAGAACTCTAACATTCTGCAATAATGTCTCTGCGAATCTGCCACAGGGGTAACAGCGCAGAAAATTTTTCCCTATATAATGTAGACATGGTGTGTAGCATTTTTAAAAAGTGCTTAAAGGCGTTTATTTTCGATTTTCGTTTTTTAAAAGTCCTTAAACGTGCTTTTTTCTTGGGGTATTTTTAAAAAGTGCTTAATTTTACCTTTTCGAAAATGAGATTTTTTTCTTAACCATGTTAATTTTTGCGACGTATTATGCAAAAGCATGCTTTTGACTTTGTTCTATTCAGCGTTTTCGCAATTCATTTAACCACAATCTATTTCAGCGTACCGTCAGTCCATAGCGTATGAAAACGCCAATCATTTTACAGGTTTGATGAAATATTTGCGAGTCCGCATGTGCGTATAGTGAGTTGGGTTTGGTGAGATATGAACCTTCGGTGAGATACGGAAATATGAAACTTTTTTATAAAAACTAATTTTTTTTCTTATGTTTTTTTATTATAACTTTAAAAATATTTAATAAAAGAAATTTTTTTTGGAGAAATTTAAAATTAACTACAAACTTATTGCTTTAAAATTTGAGAAATATTTGTGATTTTAATCATATGATTCAAATCACTGATCTGAATCACTTAATCCAATTAGTGATCGAAATCATTTGGTAGAGGTTAAGGCTCCACAATTTCGTGACCAGCAGCATAATTTTGGCAGTATGATCAGCATTGTGCTCGGGCTGCTATAACTTTAAATAGAAATTTGTAATCACATCATGTTTAATAAACTGATTTTGCTTCAATCATTGGGACAAACTGGCATTTGTGGAGAATGTTTTGATGGAACTAACATGCCCACGTTTAGCCTGGCTGTAACCCAAGATCCCTTTATCACTGGGGATAATTCATATCAGTACTGTGTTCGGTGTGAGCGGGGTGCAGAATTTGTACCGGCCATCTCTGGGAGTCGAACCCGGGTCACTGCATTGGGAGGCGAGTGCTATGTTCCCTAAGTGAGCCTTGAAGGCTCACTTAGGGAACATAGCGCTAGCTTACCCTAAAAACATCATACTGATGTTTTTAGGGTAACCGTGCGAGAACAGTTTCTAATCAGAAAAATATTGCACATCACTCCTGTTTAAAGTGGATACCACAGATTTTTCTTGTTAATTTTTTGATTAGGCAAGTTGTTCAACAACTATTTTTAAAAAAGTCAAGGCTTGTTAAACCTATTCACAACCCATTTTTCATTTTTTGATAATATTATTTAATAAAATTTTTTATACTATTTTAAACTGAGTTACTTTAATTGGTACTTAAGAGATAAACATTTAAAAATATATTTAAGAAATTATTTTGACTTTTTTTAAATCAATTATGTTTTATAATTATGTTGATGTAAATGAAAACATTAACTGGAGAAGGAGATTTAACTTTGAACTTTGAACTGTGCAAGATTTATAACCAACCAGATATTATTAAATACATAAAAATAATTAGAATGAATTAGATGGCCCACGTGATTCGAATGAGTGATGAAAATACAATAAAAAAGATGCTGTTTTTTAAACCCACTGGAACAAGATAGCGTGGAAGGCCGCAGTTAAGATGGGCTGACTCGGTAGAGTCTGATTTTCTTGCAATTAATGAAAAGAATAAGAGATCAAAGATAAATTGGAAGTCGTTATGGAAAAATCTTCAGAGGACGGCATTGGCTCACATTGGACTGTCTGGCCAACTATGATGATAATGATATGTTTTATAAATTTAACCTTAAAATATAAGGGCTTTGAGTAAAGCACAGTATATTTTGCTTATTAAAACCTATGCTTGTTGCTTTGAATTACTACTCTTTTAATGTGTATGTATAATAAATACCCATAATGTTAGATTTTTTATTTTGCAAGTTAACATGCATATTCGTCATGTTTTAGATGTAGTTATGGAATGCCTAAGTTCAAAGCATGCTACTTTTAATTTATTATTGCTTATGTTATTTCAGTTATTTGTGAATAA
The DNA here is from genome assembly GCA_949128135.1 of Parasteatoda lunata. Lineage (NCBI taxonomy): Eukaryota > Metazoa > Arthropoda > Arachnida > Araneae > Theridiidae > Parasteatoda > Parasteatoda lunata. Next base: position 126,388,514 of record OX421970.1, read on the forward strand.
CCAGCATTCAGCAATTAGCATCACACCACCAATTGATGACAAATTTTGTGTAAGCTCAATTTTGTTTTGGTTAGTTTTTATTTTATTTCCATCTTCCCATTATTTACATTTTTAAGCTCTCTTTTAATTTTTATATTATGTTTAAAAATGGTTCTTTTATGAATAAGCTTTTCAAACTGTGTTATTTTCAAAAGTGGCAATTTTTTATTTTACAGGGTGTCTACCCGTCTGGAAAACATGAAAAATCAGGGAAATTTTTTGTTCTGGAAAAGTCAGGGAAATGTACATTTTTCTTAGAAAAACCTGGAAATTTTTTTAACTTTTTGAATAAAAAGATGGAAAAAAATTTTCTTTGAAAACAGAGATTTGTATGAAAATGAAATTTCTTTTCATTTTTTTAAGTGGTAAAAGAAACCACTTTTCTTTAAACAACTATGAATTCCATTCTCCCTTGGGGGTTGGACTTACTCCCAACTTCAGTTGTTTATTCCCTTTCTACCTCCCTCACACACTCAGGCAGTTATAAGCAATGGTGGGTATTGGACTTTGTAGAGAGTAAATTAGACTGAATATCACGTACAACAAACTGAAAAACTTAACTACTTTATTTACATCAAAAATATATATATAAAAGCAAGCAGAAGTTGCCAGAACAGTAAACTGAAATTTATCTAAGTAATCTCAAATTCAGTATCCTTCCCACCCTGGTCGACCTCGATGGCGATGACCAGATCTACCGGGCGGGTTATATTGCGACCATTAACTCTCAGCTCACAGGATCTTGTTTTTCCATCTCGTCCTTCATGCAAGTTCAGCACTCAAGCTTTCTTCCACATGTGCCGTGGTCGGACATCTTGCAGGAGTACAATATCGCCAATGATATCATCCTGATTGCGAACTTGATGAAATGACCGCAATTGAAGTGAATATTCCTTTGACCATTTTTTCCAAAAGCAGTCGAGTAGGTTCTGCTGCTCCTTGTAGATTCTTTTAAGCTTCGTGTTGTTATTTGGGCTGGATGGAATGGCCGTTAGTTTTCGTCCTGTCAAGAAATGGCTTGGTGTTAAGGCTGTGGAACGGTCATCTTTTCTACCTTCGTAAACCAATGGTCGGCTGTTCAGAGCGGCTTCTATCCCAATGAGGGCCGTAGACAGACCTTCCTCGTCTGAGTACCTTTCGTAGGCATCGCTTGACAACTCCTATTAGGCGTTCCCACCAGCCTCCCCACCAAGCCGCTCATGGGGCGATAAATTTCCAAGTTATGCCATTTTGGGCATAATATTGCTGAGTTTTAGCTGATGACAGAACTTGCCATAATAGAATCAAGTCCTTATTTGCTGCATGAAATGTGGTAGCATTGTCGGTATAGATTGTGTGTGGGAGTCCTCTGCGGCCAACAAAATGTTGTTGTGCCAAAAGAAATTTGTCTATGGTAAGATCCGACACAAGTTCAATGTGTAATGCACGTGTTGTTGCACAAGTAAATAGTGTTATGTAGGCCGTGTCTCTTGATTTCAAACATCGAATTTTCACGGGTCCAGCAAAATCAATATTTGCTTTAGTAAATGGAGCAGAAGGTATAACTCTTTCAGGAGGTAAAAGAGCTTCGATTTGTTTTCCGTATTTCGCTGTGGACAGCTTGCAAGGTAAGCATTTGTGAATAACTTGCTTTATAGCTTGACGTCCTCTTAGAATCCAGAAGGTTGAACGTAACTCGGACAGGATTATACGCACACCTAAATGGTGAAGTCGTATGTGGGTATACTGGATCAAAAGGTGGACAAAATAGTGTTTATCATCGAGCAATAAAGGGTGTCTAGTATCTGAACAAATGTTTGAAAATTGCAGCCTTCCCTCAAGGCGCAAATAATTGTCTTCGAGAAAGAGATTGAAACAGGGAATTTTGGATTTTTTCGGCAGTGGACGTTCAGCTTTTAAGGCATTTATTTCAGCTGAGAAACATTCTGTACAGTTTGTATCCAATAGTTTTTAGCTTTCTCTATTTCATTACAATTCAGTTCATGAGTTATGCGTTGCTGAGCTTTACAGTTGTATACAAAACGTAGTATCCAGGCAGTGACACGAAGAAGTTTCGTGTAAGAACTATTGCGAGATATATCTATGATGGGTTCTGTAGTTGCAACGTAGGAGGATTGAAATTTGGTTTTTGGTGATTCAGCTTCAACTAAAGGCTGTGTACGTGTAGACGAAACTTTGATAGGCCAAGTTTCTGGATAATGTTTTAGCCATCTCGGGCCGTGCCACCAAGATTCTAAATTCGATAACTGTGATGGAAAGGTACCACGAGTCAGATGATCCGCTGGGTTATTTGTACCGGGGCAGTGGCGCCATTGTGCTGAAGTAGTGTTTTGAAGAATTTCTGTTGTTCTGTTGCAGACAAATGTTTTCCAAAGGTTGGGATTTCCCTTTATCCAACTTAAAGCTACAGTAGAATCGCTCCATAGTATGGCAGTGTAGGAATTCAAGTTCGTTTCCCTGCAAAAATATTGGAGTAGGCGAGCTCCTAGTAGTTAGTGCAGCTAACAATTCAAGTCTCGGAAGAGTGACCCTTTTGATTGGGGCTAGTTTATTTCGACTGCAAATTAGATGGATCTCTGTAGAAATATCGTCTGCGTGACGAGTGTACAAACAAGCATCATATGCACGTTCAGAAGCGTCGCAAAACACGGTACGTACGTATGTATGGTACGTCTGAGTTTTCGGAAAAGCCAATCCATCTTGGGGTGCATATTTCATTCAGATAGTGTAATTCATTTATCCACTTGTGCCACTGCTGTGCTACAGATGGATGTAAAAGTTCATTCCACTGAATACCACTAAACCATGTATCTTGAAACAATGTCTTCACAACTACTGTAACTGGAGCAAACAAGCCTAGAGGATCGTGAAACTTTGACATCAACTTCAGTAATAAGCGTTTTGTTACTGGTTCTTTACATGCTTGAACAATTTTTGTCTGCACATCAATTTGAAAAACATCACTGTTAGTATCCCATTTAACACCCAAGACCTGCGTAATAACCTTAAACGAGACGTTTTCTTGTTTCCACGTATCTTTCAAAATCTTAGAATTTGTAGTCCATTTGTCTAATGGTAGGCTAATAAGTGATGTAAGTTGCTGCAGTTCTTGGTAAAGAATCAGAGCTTCAGTATCCATAGACGTTCCCGTTACAAAATCACCCATATAGATGTTATTCTTAACATGTCTAGTTGCCGTGGGATATGCTTGTTTGTGTTTTGCAGCCAATTCACGAAGAGAAGCTGCTAATAAAAATGGACTAGAGGCGAGTCCAAATGGAAGACGTGTGAATCGGTAAGTTACAATTTTATCTTCAGTGCAGAGTTTCCCATCAGGAGTATATGTAGTATTGTACCAAATAAATCGTGTTGCATCTCTGTCTTCTGCTAGAATCAGCTGCAGAAATGCTTGTCGCCCATCACTAGTGATTGCTGTTTTAGAAAGTCGAAATCTCAATGTGGCTAAGATATCAGGAAGAAGATTTGGTCCTGTTTCAAGAGCGTCGTTCAAAGATGGGTGACCTGAAGAATGTGAAGGTGCATCAAAAACTATACGCCACTTAGTTTCTCCATTTGTGATTTTCTTTACAAGTAATATAATCGTTCTTCATTATGTGTTTCTGAGTCAACTTCAACGTGTTTTAGCAATGTAATCTTGCATGTGCTCAATATATTTTACTTTGAATGCTGAATTTGCATGCAGTTTCCTTGTTAAAGATTTAAATCGTTGAACATTATGATCCACATCAACATTATGAACCGTTGAAATGAAGAAAACTGTCGCATGTGATCGAGTTCCACTAAGTACCCAACCAAAACTTGATGGGACCAATGCCAGAGAATCCGACAACCTGACTGGAGCTTCAGAATTCATAACAATCCAGTAGAAATCTGCACCGATTAAAATCTCAATTGGTAAGTTCGACAATGAATCATCTGGATCAGCAAGTTTCATGCGCTTGTTTTTAGCAAAGAGTGAAACATCCGTTGATGAAGGTAGGTGTGATGCATATTTGTTGGAGCTTTCAAATGCTGTAACATTAACTTTAGATTTGTCCCAGATGCTTGATAACTGAAATTTGACTTGTCTTCTTATGTAGCCAACATTAGCTGGGGATTCAAAGGCTTGAATGTCCAAATGTCTGGTTGAAATGACTGGAAGTTTTAAAGTGTCCACTAGATTAGAAGAAACGAAACTAGATTGACTTCCACCATCCAAAAGACAATGTGTCAGTTTAGTAATGCCAGTGGGCCCAGTTATGAAAACTCGTGCAATTTGCAAATGAACGAAACTGGAAGCCGATACATCAATTTTGTTTGTAGATGTAGCCACAGGCTGCTCATTGGTTAGAGGTTTGCATATTGATGTATGGTGTTTTCTCTTGCATTTTGAACAGCCAAATTTCATATCTACGGGGGAAATTTTTCTTGGTATGTCCTCAGTTAGTGCACAAAAAACATCTATTACTAGTCTTCAATTTCTGTATGCACACGTCTATGTCCGTTATAACATTGCATTGTTGAGGCCAGTGTCCGGCAGTTTCACAGAAAGGACAAAAGGGTGACATTATTTTACTTTTGGTAACTGATTTGGAATTCACATTAAAATTTTCTAAGGAGGATTTTATTGGATAGTCTGGAGCTAGTGAACCTTTAATATTATTTGCAGTAATTGCTCCCTCGACCTCTTCTGATAAAAATTTCATTAATTTTGTAATATCGCTTTCAGCCAAATTTTCACATTTGGCATGTACAATCCAGTTCCGACAGATTTCATGAGGAAAAGCACAAAGTATTTTAGGAGCCAAAATTCGTCCGTATGATTGAGTTTTTTCTCCTAAAGCATCTAAAGCCTGTATTCTTCGATTACAATCAATATATAACTCATTTATTGCTGCTGGTGAGTGATTTTTGGCAGGTTTTAGGTTTTCTAAATAATCGAGATGAGCCAGTATTATTTTATCTTTATCGCCATATTTCGATTTCAAAATATCCTTTGCTGTTGCATATGTTTCTGCAGTTATATTAATTCCATCAACTATTCGTTTTGCTTCTCCATCTAAATATCCCCTCAAAAAAACATGCTTGTCAATCAGCGATAAACTCTCATTTTTGTCGATACAGTTTTCAAAACGCTCCCAAGAACTATGGAATTCTTCAATTTCGACGTAAAACATATTTATTTTTATTGTAGGCAACTTAACTGTAACATTTGAAGGCGACGCCGAAAAATTATTTATATTGACAGCTGTTGGCGATGTATCAGAAATTAAATTCGTATTCCAATTCGCTGCTGTTTTGAAATTAAATAACGCCAAATGAGCATGTTCTGTGTATCTTTCACATTCTATAATGTCTTCCTGATATTCTTCATCATTTAAAAAATTATGTACTTCATCGTCACCCAAAGCTAATTCTTTAATTTTATCTTGTAAACGTTCAATGTTGTATTCCTTTTCAGTTTGTGTACTAGCAGCATCGTTCAATTTCGTCGTTAGTTTCGTGGTACGTAGCGTTGTTCGTTTACGTTTAAATATTGCAAGTTTTTCACTTCCGGTAGCCATTCCAATTCAGTACGATGATGAAAGTAATTAATTATGACTTACCGAGTTATTTCGACACCAAGTATTGGACTTTGTAGAGAGTAAATTAGACTGAATATCACGTAGAACAAACTGAAAAACTTAACTTTATTTATACCAAAAAAATATATATAAAAGCAAGCAGAAGTTGCCAGAACAGTAAACTCAAATTTATCTAAGTAATCTCGAACTCAATAGTGGGTGTGTCCAGCAATTTTAGGGGTGGTGGGTTCTTCAATTGACAATGAAAAGCTGCTTAGTTCTTACTACCTATAAAAGATGAACTATTCCAAATAAGGGTAAACTGGTTTTTAGGTTGTATTGCTAAATTTTACAGCTTAAATGGTTATTTGATTTGTAGAAATTTTTTCATCTTTTTTTTTGTAAAAATCTGTTTTTGGTCTGGAAAATGTCTTCAAGGAAAACTGTATTCAATTCTGATTGGTGTGATGAGAAACTTAACCCTAACTGATCAAAATGGCTGAAACCTCATGAAAAAATCCATGTGCTGCTATATGTTCAGCATGTAACAAAACTATTTCTTTGAGCAATATGGGAAGACAAGCCATTATAAGTCACGAAAAAGGACCAAAGCATCAGAAAAATATTGGATTTAAAAATTCTTCAAATATGCTTATGCAGCAGTTTGTAAAAAAACCTGCAATTAGTTCCTCAATGCATGGGAGTCCAGGATCAATGCCTTCAATCAATTCTTCAGTGCCTGTGAGTACAGCATCAATGCCTTCGACCAGTTTTTCAGTGCCTGTGATAGCAGAGTCAGTGCCTTCGACCAGTTTTTCAGTGCTTGTTAATACAGAGTCTGTGGAAGGAAATTCTTCTAAAGGTTCTAAAAAAATTATAGATAAGTACTTCCTCAATGACCAAGTAAGTAAAGCTGAAATAATATGGTGTCTTCGCACAGTGATGACACATTCCTCTTATCGCTCAAATTCAGACTTGTCTGATATTTTTAAAATGATGTTTCCTGATAGTGACATTGCTCAGAAATTGAAGCTGAAAAAAGACAAGACATCATATACAATTTGTTTTGGATTGGCTCCTTTTTTAGAGTTGAATTAATCGCTGTTCTTTCATCTTTAGATTTAGAATCATGCGTTGTATGTTTTGATGAATCATTAAACAAAGTTGTCCAGAAAGGTCAAATAGACATACATGTCAGATTTTGGCAGAAAAATATGAATACCGTTGTAACACGTTATTTGACATCTGTTTTCCTAGCGCATTCCGATGCAGAATCTATATTTAATGCTCTGAAAAGTTCTATACCTGATCCTGTTATGAAGAAAATACTTCAACTCTCTATGGATGGCCCGAATGTGAATCTAAAGTTGCATTCATTACTGCAAAGGGATTTGCAGGAGCAATCTGGCTCTAAATCTCTTTTGAATATTGGTTCTTGTGGTCTTCATATTGTTCATGGTGCTTTCAAGACAGGACATAAATGTACATCCTGGGATTTAAACAAGTTTCTCTATGCTGTCTTTAACTTGTTTAAAGATTCACCTGCCAGACGTGCTGATTTTGTGCATTTTACAAAAAGTAATGTCTTCCCCCTGAAATTTTGTTCTATTTGTTGGGTTCAGCTGTGGCACAGAGGGCTTTAGAGATTTTGCCACCATTAAGAGTCTTTATCCTAAAGGTAGAAGCTGAAAAGATAGAACCAAATACAAAGACTTATGACACAGTAAAATCAATGCTAAAATGTACTGAGCTGTTAGAGGCAAAATTAGGCTTTTTTATTTCTGTGTCATCAGAAGTGTGCGGCTTTTTAATGAGGTTCCAGACTGATAAACCAATGGCACCTTTCTTGTATGAAGAAATATACTTGATGCTTAGCAATTTAATGAGGAGATTTGTTAAAAAATCTGTTATAGAGCAGAATGATTCTGCAATGAAGTTGATGAAAGTAGATGTCTCCCAAACATTTAACCTTCTACCAATTACTGACGTGGACATTGGATTTGCAGCCAGGCATAGTCTTAAAGAAAGCAAAGCCACAGATACTTCTAAGTCTATTTTTAAGAAGGAGTGTCTCTTATTTTTACAAAAAATGACTCTAAAATTGATGGAAAGGAATCCGCTGATTTTCAAGCTTGTGAGAGGTGTAAGTGGTCTGTCCCCAACAATTATATCTGTTTCAAATTCATCCTGCATTAAAAAGATAGAGATGGCTTTGGATTGTTTCGTTGATTGCAATCAAATGTCAGCAGTCACTGCTGATAAAGTAAAATCAGAATTTTCTAAGTTTATTGAAGACTATCACGTTAAAAAAGAAATGTCGGAATTTAAGCGTGAGAGTGGAAGATTAGATGTCTTCTATTCTTCATTGATGGCTGAAAGCACAAACTATCAAAACTTGTTCGTATTCATTAAAAATATTTTAATTATGTCTCATGGAAATGCTGTTGTGGAAAGTGGTTTCAGCATTAATAAAGTTTTGCTTATTGAGAACATGCAAGAAAAGTCAGTAGTTGCTTTAAGAACTGTATACGATGGTATTAGTAATGCTGGAAGTTTATTTAAGATACATGTAACTAAAAAGATGATAGTTGCAGCAAGAAATGCTCATAGTTGCTATCATGAAGAGCTAAAAGCGAAAAAACTTATGGAGAAAGAATCAGAAGAACTAGCAACTAAGAAAAAGAGGGCTGCTGAGGAAATAAAAGAACTTAAATTGAAGAAAACGAAAATCCAGCAAGAAGCAGAGAGACAGTTAGCTGAACTTGATGGCATGATAAAGGATCTTAATCATTAATTTTATTTTTATTGTGATTTTTAACAAATTCAAATTTTGTCTTTGTTTATAAAAGTAGATGTAGTTAAGAGGCAAATTGAAAATATTTTGTAAAAAGAAATTTGAATAAAGTTTTTGCCTTTCTATTACTATAGTATTTAAATCTTATTTTGTGTTTTTTTAAATATAAGAATTTTATTTTTGTTTAAAAAAAATTGTATTCTTTAATTTAAATTCCTTTTTAACAAATAAGGTTATGGCTTAAGTTATTATGCTTGAATGTGTAGTTTCATATTAACGAAATTTTCAAAAATCAATTTAAACTAAAAATAAATTTAAAAAGTGTTATTTTAAATGTTTTGCTTGGTTTTTAATTTCGAATATAAATTATATTCAATTATCAATATCTGAGAAGTGATTTTTTTTTTAGAAAATTAATATCTTTATGGCTCTAATTCCCTAAAGGGAAACCTGGAAATTTCTTGATTGGCGTATGGAAAACCTGGAAAAGTCTGGGAAATAAAAAAAAAAAAATCTGAGTAGACACCCTGATTTTAGTAATTGTTGTTTTAATTTTATCTATATTATGTGTTATATTTATTGTTCTTAAGTTCTAAGTTGATGTAATAATGAAGAAAATTGTGTTTAAGGAATCACAGTTCGGTTTTGAAATTCTTTAAACACTTGTAATTGTATAATTATGATGAAATAAAAATACATTTCTTCAGATAATTTATGTAAATTTTATTTTATAAATTTATTTTCTTATGAAGAGATTTGAATGGATAAACTTTAATGTCAGATTTGTCATTTGCTTTTAAATAAATTATGTATATAATAATTAGCATTCATCTGGGCATTTCCTTATTTGTAATGGAATGTATACTAACTTTAATAAACTGTTTTTAAAGAATTTCTTCTATTTCTTCTTTTAGCCCCCTCAAACAGAAAGTATGGCTGCAGAGGAAGAAATTCCACAGGTAAATAAAGATGGTTGTTTCTTCCTGAAAAAAGTTTAATCTGAAGAAAAGTGTAATGGTCATTAAAGAGAATACTTTTTAAGTCACCTCAGTGGAATCAAATTTGACTTTTGCTGCCTCTTAATGCAATCAGTTTCTATAAGATCTCTTCTGGGGGACCCATCCACGATTCCCCTCCACCCTCTTGGTTTTAATTTTTAAAATTAAATTCTTAAAGTCCTCATTTTGTATAGCCTACAATAAATTAATGATAGTTAAAGAAATGCATGTGAAAAATAATAAAATGATTTAATACGGTTATCAGCATTAAAATTTATAAAAAAAAAGTTACTGGTCTTTCAACATGTTCATTTCTTTGTGGACTAGTTTATTTACTAGTCCGCAAACAATATCTTTTGCCCGTTTGAAATTTAACAGTAAACATGTTTGTACATCACTTAATATCATTTTTATGCTTCAAAATAACATCATATTTATTTGTTTATTTTGAAAAAAACATGATTAATTATAGAAAACTGATAAAATACTAAATTGGTGTTTTATAATAAAAAAATTAAGTGTGCAGAATTGAAGCCAAATAAAATTCAGAAAAATAAACAATACTAATTCATAGTGTACAGTATATTTTGTTTTTTTTCCCTCATTAAAATCTAGTCATTCATAATTTGCCAGCACTGATTCTGAAATACAAGAGTTAACTTCTCATACAGGATGTCCTTTTCTTTATTTCATGCATTATCCATTTTTTGTTTTTCAAGATTAATTGCTATTCTTTCTATAATTAACCTCAAAAATGAAAACAACTAAGATATATTTCGGAAGTGCTATATTAAATTATTCCATTACATCCTTTATCACACTATTCTAGCTCAATGAATTTGCTGTAGTTCCACTATCAACACATACCTGCCAAGTCTCTTGTTTTTTTAACAAAAACTCCTGTATTTAACGACTATCCCCTGCTTACCTATGTTGAATTCTATGCCAACTGAAATCAGTAGTAGAATTCCAAGTGTAATAGAAGAGAAATCACACAAATATTTTATCATTAAAAATGTATTTAATATATGTGAAAACAAAAAATTGTGCAATAATATGCTACTTTAAGGTGCAATGTTTAATTAAATGGCATGATATTTCCCTGTAACTATTTGTCAAATTTGAAAAATGTCCCTTCTGTTACATTGCATTTTTTGAAGTTAATAAAAATGTGTAAGCAATTTAAAAAGTCTTAAAATAATTTATTTAACCTTGAAATCTGATAATTAAAAAAAAAAATTACAAATGTTTAGGATTTTCCAAATTGCAGAATATAGCGGAAATAACAGTGCATGTCAAAAATGTGGGATTTTCTTTGTCCCCTCTGTTATAGAGCTTTTAATTACCTGGCAATTAAATTATGAGGCTCTTTTCCTACTTTATGTAATTAAATTAAACATTGCACCTTAAAGTAGCATATTATTGCAACATTTTTTGTTTTCACATATATTTAATAAATTTTTTAGGATAAAATACCTGTCTGATTTCCCCTCTGTTACGCTTAGAATTCTACCTATATATTCTAAAATTTCTCCGTATATGTTGAAGAAATTAAAAAAAAAAACATTTTGTGATAAAATATCGGTCAATGGCAAAAATGCTTCTCTTATTCCTCAACAGATGGTGTTATTGCAGTTTGTTAAGTGTTAATAGTTTAAGTGATTATATATAATGGTTAAAAATAAATCTTTTTTAGATTAAGATTTATATACATATCTTTTAATTTGTTAAATGTAATTGCTTATATTATTTCCTATTTTGAATTTCTCTTTTTGACTTGCATGATTATGCATGACGTATCAAAACTTTACTTGTAGCTCGAAAAATGTCGCTAGTAAAATCTCCAAAATTTTATTTCTCCAATGTTGGCAGGTATGTTAATAGATGCATTAGTGGTACCAAAGACTAGTGATTTTTTTATTTCATAGCAGGGTTGGGCTTTTTGATGTCCTAAACTTACAAGTAATGTGGGTTTTACTGTCTTAAACTGTCCTAAACTTACAAGTAATGCAATATTAAAAATAATAATAAACTTTTTGAATAAGTCAAAAACATATCTTCATTTTATTTCTTGTTCAAAAATTAACCTTTTATTTTTCATAATATTTTTTAAAAATTATGACGTAATTTGAATAAAAGGGTTTTGGTCAGTTTAAGACAGTTTTGGATAGGAGGGATTAATACCTGGTTTAAACCATGGATTAAACCATTCTGTCTTAAACCTTGCCAACTCTGATCGAAGACCATTAGACCCCCTATGATTTCGAATGCTGGTTGTGAAAGGAAACTGTAAATGAACCGTAGGTCTGATGAAAAAAGAGCAACATTAAAGAAGATTACTGTAGTTAGTGTTTGATAAAACATACTTTTATTGAATGTGTAATCTCTAATATTGTTTTGTAGCCAATGGAAGATATGGATACTAATGAGGTAGCTGAAGGTTTACATGAAATTGAGCTGACCAGTATAACCAAGGAAGGTTATCCGAAAGGGGCTCCGGATCAGTTTAAACTTCTACAAGTTTTAGGTCAAGGTTCATTTGGAAAAGTATGAATTTTTTTTACCATAAAATTTCGCGATGAAAATTGAAGTTGTTTCTGGTACACTTCTATGTTAAAAAAATTTAAAAGATTTGAAAAAAAAAAAGGAATATTTTTTCTTGTTTTTTGAACACATTTATACCTTTAGTTTTGTTTCAATTCCTGCAATTAGTTCACACTCTCTCTATATCTTGTTCAAATGATCAATCCTTAATAAAATACTTTTTATTTATCCACTCAAGTCCAAATACAATTTTTTAAACTTGTTTTGAATGACACTTGATGTTAATACCATTTCTTCAAACATTAATTCATTAATTAAATTTGATTGATTAATTTTAGTTTTATATGGGTGATAAAATTGTAATTATTTAATAAAAAGTAACTAAAATAAATTTTTTCTTTGTTGACCTAAGTAGGAATTAACTTTAAAGTTTTTTTTTTTAATATTACTTGTTTTGTATCCAGAAGTTATTTGATTTATAATTTTTTAAAGCAGTATTATTTTAAAAATGCAAAGATTTTTTTGGTAAAAATTAGGAAAGTGTTTTTTAGAGGTGTTTAATGTAAATTGATTTTAATTAGCTGATTGTAGTTTGTTTTACTTCACAAAAGTAAGCAACGCATATTGTTGAATTTTTATTGTTTTGGTTGTTTTTAATTTTGTCCATGATTAAATTGTTTCTCTATAATTTCCTTATAATAAAAAATTATTGGTAACAGTTTTTCCTAAATATTTTTAATATTTTCAATTTTGAATTATTTTTAAGGAAATAAAAACGACTAAAAATATTTAAAAATAATTAAAATCTACTTATTTTGAATCTGAATGAAGTTTAAAAAGTAGAAATGTACTATGTTTACAAATTTGTTTAGGGAAAAAATTTCATTTTGGGAATTTTAAAACTATGTATGTGAAAGATAGGTTGTTTAACTTTTAACACATAGCTGTCAAAGCTTTGTTTTAGTTATATTTGCTTATTTTTTGTTGAGAGATTTAACTATGCACTCTGAATATGTAAATTAATTGTTTGTTTCAAAATTTCATATTACTTTGCACTTTATTGATATTAATAATGTGTCATTTTTATCTTAGGTGTTTTTAGTAAAAAAGATTGTTGGGCCAGATTCTGGTAAATTGTATGCCATGAAAGTATTGAAGAAAGCAACATTGAAAGGTATTACAATGAATTATTATTTGACTCTTCTCACTCAAGTTTTTTTTTCTTTCGAATTGTAACATGTGCAATAGTTCTACGTTAAACGCCAAATAAATTATTTTTTAGTGTACCAAAAGGAGAAAAAAGACAAATTTGGTGCAAAGCCATCAAACACGATGAAAAAAATACTCACAAATTGTCTGCAACTACTGCATTATAATGTTGCTAAGACCATTTTACAGTAACTTACTTAATTATAATTTAATTCTATAAGATTGTAATTCATTATATTGAATTAAAATGTTTATGAAATGCTGTTCAGATCACTTTTTTTTTATTTTTTATTCTTTAAAAGGAAAGGATTTTATTCTTAGAGAACAGTTGTGTACCGGTTCTTTTTTTTAAAGTTGAAAAATAATTTTATTTGAAAGAAAAATTATCAACATTAAAATAAAAAATGATAAGGGTTTAGCATTATTTACATTTCTTCAAAAAAAAAAAAAAAAAAATCAAGAAAATATTTTAGAAGTTAATAATAAAAAAAGAAGTTTTTAAAAAAATTTGCCTAAATTCCATGTCATATACCATTCATTCTATTCCCTCTAATTGGGATCAACTCATTAAATAAAAACTTTCAAAACAGTTCAGAATTTTATATGTAGACAAATATAAATAAAAATGAATCAGTATAAATAAAGAAATATGAATTTATTTCAAAAGTTGTTGAAAAAAAAGTAGTTTGGACATTTATTTTTTCATTCCTCAATTTTATTTCATTATGCTGAAAAGTGCTCACAAAAATTTTCTCAAGGGGCAGGATGCAACTGATATACACTACATATATATTTAAATTATATATATGTAGAGCTGTTGTTTCAATACCATAGTGTAATAGCTGCGAACATTGCATCATCCTCTTTGTCGTTGAGAGGCGCCAGCGAGTCCTGACGGGGAAGTCCCGATGGGAAACTCCCGAATTTATAATTAACTCTGAACTTCTTCCATAGAACATTTTAATTTCTTATTCACATGCGATTTGGAGACCACTGCGAGTAGGCAGCTCTCCCGTATCATGTCATTCACCCTTAAACACTTATTTCCTTTGATTTCTATTAAATGTTAAGTTTCAATGTTATATCATCGTCGTTATTTTACCCTTATGCTGCACAAACCCCTACAAATTATGTGGGCTTGCGACCGGGATTTGTGCATCGAGCCAAAAAAACAATTTTGAACTTTGAAATCCCGAGCATGGGATTTTTCTGCCAAATAACTTTTAAAATCCCGCGAAGGGGATAATCAACGAATTGTGCAGCTACGAAAAAAAAGTGAAATTCTACGCTCGAGCAGGAGCTGTAGATTTTGTTCCTGTTTTAAATCCCGAGAAGGGGAATCACCGAAATTCTACGCTCGTGAAGGAGCAGAAACTTAAATTAATATTCACTCTAATTTTGTTCCTGTTTTGTTCCTGTAAATCCCGTCTTGAATCTGCCGTGGAGGGCAGTTGAAATCCAGAAAAGCAGTAGCAGAAACCTGTGAACATTCCGAAATCAGCAAAAACTGAATCTGTCAAGAAGGACAGTCAACTTTTCCGTGAAGTGCAGAGAACTTTCCTGAAACTTTCAAATCATCCCGAAAGATCCTGAAACTTTCGGAAATCTGAATCACCTGGATACATCACCGAAATAATTGGATTATTTTGTGGAAATCAGAAGGGCAGTAGTGATCAGGAGGAGAGAAGTGCAGTAATCAGTGAAATCCTTGAATGTACCGTAAAGGGAAGGGAGATTAATCATCTGGTCTGAATCAACGAAACATTGGATTACCATTCGACACGGAGGTTCTTCAATCAAGGTAGGAAATTTTCAATTTTAAAATGTATAAAAATTCAACGAAAGCAGACCTAGTAAAAGTTTTAGAGGAAATAGGAGGTATCGCAGACAGCAGCGATAATATCGTTAAATTAAAAGAAAAAAATTTAATCCACCGAAATATTTAAGAATGATTCAGAATTTGTCAAAAATTTAATAACTAACGCCGTGGAAGAAAGAGTACAAACAGCGGACAGGGAACTTAAACAAAGCGAGATTCAAGTTGAGTTAGAAAAATTAAAATTAGAAAGACTCTAGAAAGAAATGCTTTTATTAGAGGCGAAAAACAAAGCATTTGAAACTAATCCTCCCAAAACAATAAATGATACGCCCGAAACAAACATTGAGAATCTAATTCATAGTATCAAAACTCTGTCTCTTCCAGTTCCATCAAAACCTGAAAATTTTAATCAATTTTTTTCAACGTTGGAAAGAGCTTTTGCTACGAAAAACGAAAATGAGGGGCTTAAAGCTGAAATCTTAATCAATATACTAGGTGAAAAAGCAAACAGTGTCTTGTTATACATTGAAGATAATGATCTAAATAACTATGAAAAATTAAAAGCTTTAATATTGCGCGATTTTCAACAAACTCCCCAAGAATGTTTGAATAACTTTAAAAATGCCTCAAAATTTAAAGAAACTTATATCAATTTGCTATTCGCTTAAATTCACATTTCGAGTATTATTGCAAATTACGTAAAGTTGAAACATTTAAATCATTCTGCAACTTCATTATATCCGATAAAATAATTGAGACATTAAATAAAGAGATGGTGAGTCATATTTTAATCCGTCAAGGAGAAAATTGGTTTAATCCCGTCGAGTTAGCTCGAGAATTAGACATTTACATTACGTCGAAAAATATACCACAGAGAGAAGCACATAAAAATGGGGCGAAAATTTTTTTTTCGAAGCCAGAACACTTTTTTTCGAAATGAAAAACAGAGAGTTCAGAAAAAGTCATCCGGATCGTTTTTCTCAAACGATAAACAAAAAAGCGAGGAGAGACAATGCTATATATGCGGAGAAATTAATCATTTTGCGCGTCAATGTCCAAAAAGAGTGAAAAAAACATATGATTCCAGAAGCGATAAATCAGAAAGAAAAAATACCTCTCCCAGTGATTACTTAAAAAATAAAAACTTTAGTGTTAATTCCTGCAAACCATCTAGAGAAAATAATTTTAAGCACGAGTTGAAGTATGCTCAGATTTATGTGAATGGAAATCCCATTCAGGCCGTTATAGATTCTGGAGCTCAAATATCGGTAATTAATTCAAATAAAATAAAAATAAGAAATCTGCCGTTTTCGAATATAATGCTGACGTCATGTTTTGGGGATAGGCAAAAAGCGAAACTTGTTGAAATGGAATTGGCTATAAGTCAGAATGCATCAGGGTTGAAGGTCAACGTCACTCTTTCGGATAATCTTGAAGTAGAAGCGATCCTAAACCCAACGATTTACGAGCAATTAATAAATTTAGGTCAGCTTTCTTCAAGTGTAAATACTCAAATCTTAACTTTTAAGAGTGAAGATTTTTATAAGTGCTCTTGTTTCAATATTAATGACTCTTACTCCTGTGAATGTTTTTTTATTCAATATCAACAATGTGTATAGTAATGATGAACTTGATTTATCACATGTTAATGACTCTCGTATTAGAAATGAACTGTCAGTGTTGATTAATGATTACAAACCAAACAAAATTAAAGACACTAAGTTAACAATGAAAATTATTTTAAAAGATGAAATCCCAGTTTGTCAAAGAGCTAGACGTTTATCTTTTTCTTAGAAACAAAAAGTAAATGATCAGATATCTGAATGGTTAAAAACAGAAATAACACAACCCTGCGAAATTGAAGTTTTTGAAAATACAAGAGAAGTTATTGTTGATTTATATGTTATTTGATGCACTGATTACGAAAATGACCTTCATTTTTCCCAATCACATCAGGATTTTTTGTAAAATCGATATTAATGTTTTTACTAAAATCCTATCCTTTGGAAAGGAATTCTCTCAAACAATTTTGTATATACTATCTGGTAATTGTCGTATTCATTCATTTTGATCTATGTAAAATTTAATCTTGTGAAAGTAAATTGATTTTTGAGTGATAGGCTAATTTTTTATTGGTTAAAATGAATAAAAAATACTGTTGTCAGATCGCACAAGTCACGTCTGATCGAGAGAAAAGCAATCAGTTCCACGTGTTTAAACTTTTTACATCAGTTTCTAGAAGAAAATCCCCAACATACCATTTTTATTAATTTTTTTAAGATAACTTACATAAAATTGACGATTGACCAACAATAGCAAATATTCTGTAGTTGTATACATGAAAGTTTGAAACAAAACAAACAAAGGAAAAAAGTTTATATTTAGGTACATACTCGTTTTCCTCTGAAACTTATTTTTGATGATCTCCTTTTATGCTTAATCTCAGGTCTATCCCGAGCTATCATCCAACAGTAGTCGGCAAGCATGTTTTTGCCCCATTTTAATTGATATTTACGCTCCATATCTCTGATATTTTGATGGAACCTTTCCCCTTGTTCTTCGCTGACTGTTCCTAAATTTTCGGGGTAAAGTCCACAAGTGAGTGAAGAATCCTTGAATAATCAGAATCCTTGTAGTTATCCAGAAATTTACTGACGACATCTTTGAAAGCAACCCAAGCTTCTTTTTCCGTGTTTCTGTTATGTTAGTCCCAAAATCTTTATCTTTCACGAGTTTGTGGATATCTGGACCAACAAAGATTCCCCTTTCAACTTGGCTTGGGATAAACCTAGAAACTTTTTGCACGTGTATTTGAAACAATCGCCATCTTTCGGAATAGCCTTGACAAACTGCTTCATTACACCTAATTTTATGTGGAGCGGGGGTAACAATACTTTTTTGGATCAACTAAGCTGTTTCGAATACCGTTCTTGGTACCTGGGTCAAGATTTTGTCCTTTCGACCATTCTTTTTTAACCCAATGTTGTGTCTTGTCACAGTTGTCCCATTCACAAATAAAACATGGGAACTTTGTAAATCCACCTTCTTGACCAAGAAGCATGGAGATAACTTTCAAATCACCGCAAATAGTTCAACTGTGGTAGATATATTTTATTTTTCCAGGACGAGAGCCAGGTTTTCATAACATTCTTTTAAATATACCGAGTGCCCAACTGGTACACATGCATACTGGCTCCCATGATGAAGAAGGGCAGCTTTGAGGGCTTCTTTTGGGTTAATCTATAAACAGTTTCCACTCATCTTTATCGTAGATGACATTAAATTTGCTCATCAACGTTAGAACAATAGACCAAGTTCTCCTCTTCATCAAAGTACTTAATAAATTCCTTTTCTCGATTCTTGTACCAATAAAAAGATGTTCCTTTGGCCAATAAGTGTTTTTCTTTCAGTCTGGAGCCTAACAATTCACGCTGCCTCTTTCGAAAGGCCCTGATCTCTAGTCAGATCATTCAGTACAACCTGAGAGAAGGGCTGAGGCGAACCGGCTACAGATGGCTTATATTCGATATCGGAGCCTTGAACTTCTGGATGTTCTGAGTCTGAAGAGATGACTGGAAATTTAGTTGGAGGCAAAGGCACAGACACATCAGGTCCATGAGGAACGAGGCGTATGGACGATGGAATGTTATCAGGATAAGATATTAGTCTTCGATTTTTCGGTTATACCCAAGAACATGGCACGAACAAAAATAACAATCATCAAAGTGGTTTTGGGGCTCCCTCCACGTCACAGGAATTCCAAATCGTAAAGCAGTCTTCTTTCCTTGGTACCATAAGCGTAGATCATTGAGACACTGCACACAAACTTTATGAGGAGCCAGTGATTTGTCCTGGTCTCCGAGTTTCATGCCAAAATATGTAAGATAAAGTTGTCTTGCATAGTTTGTAAAGTTCCTCATGCGATTTTTAACAACACTATATTCGCCGCATATATCACCAAAGTCATCTGGGAAATTTTCGCAATGTCTCGAACTCCCTATTACACTTGATAGTGTTCCTGAGAGGTCAGCAAACCTAGATAAGAATTCTCGCGAAGGTATTGGTAGAGAGAGATTGGGATAGAGAGAGGGATTGTGATCGAAATATGTCATAGAGATGTATTTTGGTAGATTTGACCAAAATCGAATACTGGTCAGGCCAAAAATTCAAAAACGAAATTTTTTTATGGTAAATATTCATAAAAAGTCCAGTAAAATTGATTTTTTTCAAAAAAAAACTTGACGTGATAGAAATTTTTCATGATTGCACCAAAAAATACATAAAGTTCAGCTATCAGACCCCTTTTATTTTTTTCATCGCAGGCCTGTGTAATTAGAGAGAGTTGCTCTGATTATTGTTCCCCAATAGTTTTTTGCAAAAAGAAAGATAATAGCCTAAGATTATGCATATATTACCGAAAGCTAAACTCTAAAACAATTAAAGATAGATACCCTTTACCTCTTATTGAAGATGTGTTAGATCAATTACAGGATTCTAAAATTTGTAGCAAAATTGATCTCCGAAATGGGTTTTTCCATATAGACATAGACGAGGATAGTAAAAAATATACCTCATTTGTGACACCTAATGGGCAATATGAGTTTAATAAAGTGCCATTTGGGTTGTGTAATAGCCCTAGTACATTCCAGAGGTACATAAATTATGTTTTTCGTGATCTTCTTAGAGAAGGTGTTATTGTCATCTTCATGGATGATATTTTTATACCCGCAGAAAGTGAAATAGAGGCACTGAACAGGTTAACGAAAGTATTACAAACTGCATCCGAATATGGACTGGAACTTAATTTAAAGAAATGCCAATTTTTGATGTCTAAAATTAACTTTTTGGGTTATATTATTGAGAACGGTACCATTAAACCCTCGTCCGAAAAAACATTAGCTGTTCAAAATTTTCCTGTACCTAAATCTACTAAACAGGTGCAGAGTTTTCTTGGATTAACCGGATATTTTAGGAAGTTTATTCTTAACTATGCTTTAATTGCTAAACCATTAAGTGATTTACTTCGGGATAACAGTGTATTTTATTTTGGCCCAGAACAACAAACAGCGTTTCAAACTTTAAAACAAAAACTTTCTGAAAACCCAGTACTACACATTTTTAAACAAGGAGCAAAGCTTGAATTGCATACCGATGCAAGTAAATTTGGGTATGGTGCTATTCTTTTTCAGCAATCTGATGATAACAAATTACACCCAATACACTATATGAGTAAAAAAAACAACTCCTCAAGAGAAGAATTATTCAAGTTATGAACTTGGAGGTATTGGCTATAATTGAGGCTTTGAAAAAATTTCGAAATTATTTGGTGGGAAATAAATTTAAACTAGTAACAGACTGTTCAGCTTTCCAAAAGACTATGAGTAGAAAACAATTAACTTCCAAAATTGCTAGGTGGGCATTAATTTTGGAAGATTTTGACTATGAAATTGTATATCGCCCAGGTAAACAAATGAAATACAGTATAACGTCCCATATCCGGACGTCCCTTTCCCGGAAGGATCGATTTACCGGACACTTTTTAACAATCAAAATAAACAAACATCTCTTCATCTTCCCCTCTCTGGGTAAAAAAAAAAAAAAAAAAAAAAAAAAAAACGAGAGAGAGAGAAACAGAAAAGACCACCAAGTAGTTGAGTGACCGTTAGTGACGCTCCTTCTCTGGAATGCAGGAAAAGAGGGTAATTTGTTTTCAAAAGAGCACAACTGAGTCCCCCCCCCCACTCTCCTTCTTTCA